>CM038218.1:189146877-189595606 GCA_021442155.1 Cymbidium sinense | reverse complement strand
GGATGGTTGGGGAATGATGACATGCGATCTAGATCCCTGGTTTAGTCATCCGGGCATTGCGGTCCTATTACTTAGTGAGAGGTATGAGTAACGACAAGGATCTCATATGACACATGGGTTCTCGTCAAGAAATCCTTGTAGATGGGGTGGTGTTTGTCCCAGGAGACAATCTTAAGTCACGCCCTTGATAGATTGCTGCCTTATCAAGTATACATGATTCCACAACTCAAAGGCGAGCCATTGGGGAGCATCACCGTATGATAAATAATATAATGGAGGCCGCCAAACCACCCGTCAGAGGACTACGGTCATAGCGCTTCATGGAGCTCAACCATGCGATTGAGGACACGTGTCATGTCCTTATTGGAAAGAGATTAATTGAGACTGAACATAGCAGAACACTTGATTATACATTTACTCTTTTGTGAGCTAGAGTTTTTTTAATTTGTCACCCCCGATAAACAGTTGCGGAAGGTGGATAGATTGAGTTTTGCTTTAAGTTTTTAATGATAGAATTTCATTTAGATGATTTTTAGATTGACATTTGAAAATTGATTTCTTTAGAATATGTTTGAGAGTTTTAGATCCTGTCAACTCTGTTTAGTTGCTAACATAGGATTAGATCTACTGTCACCTAACAGAATCAATTTATTAGATTTTTCACTGATTTGAAAATCTTATTATAGGTTTTTAGGTTTTGTTAACCCAGTCTCAGTCCTAAAACTAAATCGGGAAGTCACCCGCGTAGCATCCTCAGACACTTGAATTTAGGCATTCAATATAGTGTCGGGGCACATGTGGGCATTTATAGCTTAGCTAATTTCACCTAATTAATGATTTTGTTGATTTTAAAGATCATAATTAGAATGAAATTCTTAATTCTTGATTGAAGGAAGCCTCCATGATTTTTATAAATTTTGATTTAGTATCACCTTTTGTTTGCTAGTACAAAGAGTTGCAGATCCGGTGGCGAAGAAGATGTTATGATTAGATTGTAGTTTAGCACGCTACTGGCACTTAGTTTACTTGTTGAGTTTTTGTAATTTTCTCAACTTGATTATGCTTTCATTTTTGATAAATTATCGATTTCGGTGTTTATTTGCTCCACTATGCTATAGCATAGTAATCACCTCCGCATTCATATAAGAGTTATTAAACCTAAATCGAATTCCTCCTTAGATTTTGAGTTTATTTCAAGTTTGTTGTGAATTTGGCATTGGAACCCCTCCAAATTTTAATTAAAGCTTGCTTAATTTTGAGGAATTTGCAAGAAAAGAGAACTCACTTAGCTACTTCAATTTAAGCCATAGAAGATTGCAATTAGAGTTTGTGAGTTTAGTATTAGCCTCCCCCAAAGTTTATGAGTTTAATATTAACCTCCCCCAAATTTCACTTAGATTTTAAATAAATATTCTATTCTTTTCAAAATTTGTTTTAAAGGCTCCCCCCTTTTTTTTTCTTATGTGATGCTTTTAATTTAGAATAGAATTAGCCTTGGTCTCCTTTATAACACTCTAAGTCATTTCATTTTACCCTCCCTTTTTTCTAAGTAAAAATTTGACAAAATTTGACCTCCGGTCATCCATATAGTGCATCGAGGGTATTTTGGCTTGCTTTCGATGCCTCAGGCGTTGCGTGTGTCTTGCACCCACCACTCTTTCTTTTTCTTTTCATCCGGCCTCTTGAGGACAACGAGGTCTTCAAATCTACAAGAATACATATAATACAATATATAATTATCCCCTCTTTTTTGTTCAAGTCTGGAAATTAGACAAAATTTCGGCAGTATTTCCCCTAGGGGGAGCGACATCTAATAACTGATTTGGCTTACTCGGTACGCCCTACTGAGCGTAGCGAGTGGTGTCTTGCGACACCATAACCTCCTTTTTCATCATCGGCCCTGCCTTGGCAGAGTCTTTAAACCAACA
This sequence comes from Cymbidium sinense, assembly GCA_021442155.1. Classification (NCBI taxonomy): domain Eukaryota; kingdom Viridiplantae; phylum Streptophyta; class Magnoliopsida; order Asparagales; family Orchidaceae; genus Cymbidium; species Cymbidium sinense. Next base: position 189,593,678 of record CM038218.1, on the reverse strand, counting down.
TATGTATATATTCACATTCACAAAATCACCACATGTTGAAATATTTTGCGGTCGCATGCGGTCTTGGCAAGAAGCGGGATTGGATATGCGATTGAGAATGCAAGGTAAGGGGTCGATCATCGAAGGAAGAATTACTTTCTTGAGATTTTCTTCAGCAGCGGCAGGAGGCTGCGAGGAAGAATTTTACGATTTGATTTTTCGATTCTGGCCGGGAAGTGGACGGAAAGCAAAGGGGTCTGCAGCGAAATTGAAGGAAGAATTCATCTTGACGATTTTTTTTTTGGTTTGTGAAATGTGATTGCTAAGCGAGGGTGCTGCAATCAAAAGGAAGAATTTCTTATGATGTTCTTCTGATTGCAAGCGGCCTAAGGAGTTTTGCGGGCTGTAGCAAGGAGGTGTGCTGGACGGGCTGGTGGGATGCAGTGGTGCAGTAGAACGGGTCGGACAGCACAGGCGGGTCGGATTTCACGGGCTTGCGCGGCTCTGAGCGGGCTCTGGCGCGGCGGATGACGCGGTACGGCGCAGGTCGCGCGTGGAATGGGAGAGGTTGTTTGCGGGAGCAGCGGACGGGCCGGCAGGGAGCGGGCTGGAGGGAGCAGCGGGCCACGGGTTGCAAAGGTTTCGGGTAGACGGGCCGGCGGAAGGCAGAATGGGCCTTGCGGGCTGGAGAAAAAAACGCGCGGCGCTTTCAGGGGAACTGGACAGACCGGCGGTGGGCTTAACAGCGCGTGTGCACGCGGCGGCGGCGGGTTTTCCGGCGGAAACGGGAAAGCGGGCCGCGGAGCATGCGGAATGGGCCGGCAGCGCGGGTCGGTGCGGAACGGGTCCGGCGCAGCGGAACGGCAAAAGCGGGCTGTAGGCGCGCGGGTCTGTTCGTGCGGAGCGGGCCGGAGGGGAGAGCGGGCGGCGGTACGGCCGAAGGCGCGCGAACTGCGCCGGCTAGCGCCCGCGGCGGGAGAAACACGCGGAACGGAGGAATATTAGAGCCGGCAGAGAAAATTTACCTTTTTAAGAGGGTTTTTTTTCTTGAACGTGAGGGAGAGTGGGTGAGAGATGAGAGGGAAAATGCAGAAGAAAATAGGGGGAATAGTTTTTCAATTTTTTTTTTTTATTTCCTTTTTCATAAAACTTAAAGTGAGGGGAACGTTGAGCATGGGGTAATCTAGAATTTCTTTTAATAAAATTTAAATTTATTAAATATTTTAATGTGAGTTCACGATAAATATGCATATATATATATATATATATATATATATATATATATATATATATATATATATATATATATATATCAATTTATATATTTGATATTTTGAATTATTTCGTTTCAGCGATCGGGCGTTTTGGTTAGTCGTCAAATTGAGTCATTTATTTCAAAATGCGTGTCGTCATTTCAGCTCAATTTTTCTGCGGACCGTTTGAGTGCGAATAGTCTCGTTTTATAAATGTTGACATTTCGCCAATGGAGCAATCAATTTCACGAACAGAGGTCGTTTGACTTGCATCGACACCTCCTGACTTTGATATGCATGCATGCGCGTTGACACTTCGAGCGCTTAATCAATTGATCATTAGATTTTGTAATATCTATATTTTGATTAATTTGGCGTTACGAGCACGGCGAAATATGTTCATTGATCGGTCATTTCTTATTTTAGTGGCGTCAGTGCATTTTGAACCGATTTGTGCCTTTGTAAAAGTCCGTAGAATTCGATTTGTGAGCTTGACTCGACTTGTGGCACATATGTGGAGGTCAACAAATGCTCCCCAACAAATGTGATTCGCGCATGAAGCGAGTCATTTTGAGTTGACCATTTGGCGCCACGAACTTCGATCATTTTAGCTTTGATTGCAATAGCTTATGGAGCTTTTTGATAGGATTTATCATTGGTATCTTTGCCATTCGGACATGCTAAGCGGCGAGGATTGATTTGTCGATTGACTTTGTCGGATAGATAAGAGTTCTTGCATCATCTACCTTTGCTGAAGATCTCTTTCTTTTATGTCGTTGCAGATTTGAGTCTCCTCCAATCCTAGCGTCCTGCTTGGTTGGGTTTGATGGAGAAATTAGACTGCTTATTTTGATGAAGGACCCCACTAGGGAATCAATTTATTCGTGTTTGATCGGATTTGAAATTTCTTCTGTCCTAGCTTTGAGCTTGACGGACTTGATGAAGATTGACCTGATTTGTCAACATTAACTTGTCAAGAAGTGTATGTACACCATGAACCCTACGCTTGCTGCTTTGACTGATTCATTGAAGGATACATATAGACGATCCAGCTTTTCGGCTTATATATGGTCGATGTTGAGTTATTAGCCTAGCAACGTGTGCTTTAGCAGACTGAATAATCATAAAATTTCTTTAGTTCGGCCATCGACTTTGTTTGAACTATGGAATTGCTTCCTCTATCCCGTGCTTTCTACTTTAACGGACTTGATGATGAGATAGGTTTTGATCTGTGCTTTGAGCTTGATCAGATCATTTGAGAATAGATTGAAATATTACCTTATAATATGAAGATTGATTTGAGGCAGCCCTGAATTGAGCATTCCTCAGCTTACCTTGATCTATCGATCAAGTAGAGAGATCTCTTGGATCATGGTTGCTTATAATCACTAAGCTGGATCTGATTTGAGATTGAACAGCTATCGTCATTGGACTGACGAGCAAGAGCTCTTTCACTGCGGCCTTTTCTTACGACTTGTTGAGCGAGGAGAGCGTTAACAACTCGGCCATATTTGGGCTTGTTGAGTTCGACCTTTAGAACTGAGTCTTCGACTTAAGCTGTAGTGGGTTGATGGATTTGTCATCAGGACGAACGGGGGCTCTTTCACTGCGGCCTTTTCTTACAACTTGTTGAGTGAGGAGAGCGTCAACAACTCGGCCATTTATGGGCTTGTTGAGTTCGACCTTTATAACCCATCCGTGTCCTAGACTTTAGGATGTAGAGGTTGATGTTTCTCCAACTTAATTGATTGAAGCTTTTGAAATTGGGAGTTCTTTTGACTTGATCTCCAGAATTTGGTAAATCTGAGAGATAGATTTCTAGACATTTGGGGCTGTCTTTTCATGCGTAGAAATAGATTCTTTTTTTAATACACTTGCTTTAATGTAATTATGGATATATCGATTTCACATGACACTCGATGTCAACCTGAATCAGTATATTTGAGAATCTCGTCTTATGGCATGATGTCAACTCAAATAGATCTAATATAAACTAAAAAAATGCCCTTTGTCTTGCAAGGGAATTCTAAAGTACATTTAGAAGAATTTTCAAGATGAAAGTACATAAATACATCAATATTTGAATTGATATATTCTAAAGGGGATTTTAACATACAACATTGATTTCATTTGTATATAAAAATCTAAAAATGCCCCCTATGTAAAGGAGAATTTTCATGAAAAAATTCTTCATCTGAATATGTTTATTTAGGGATCTTGGCATGAAGCACGATGTCAACCTAAATAGATATACAAAAAAATGCCCCCTTCTATTGTACCTCAGATTGTGGTCATCAAGTATAGTACTTTTTCAGGTAACAATCGTTGATTGGAGGCATTGGCCTTTCACCCTTTAGGTTGATGAGTTGGTATGCCCCTCCTTGATACACTTTTTCAATGACAAAAGGGCTTCCATTAGGCTCAAATTTGCCACCAAATTTTGATTGAGAATAATTAGTCTTCTACCATGACCATTCCCCTTTTGGAATGTTTGATCAAGTGTGGTCAAAAGCCCTGGACATCTTTGCTCGATAGACTTCCAAGTTTTGATGAGCTTATAATCTAACTTCATCAAGCGTGTTGAGTTCTTCCATTCTCAAACGAGCATTTTGATATTCAGATAGATTGTACTGAATGACTACTCGAAGTAAAGGCAACTCAACTTCAAGCGGAAGAACTGCTTCAGTTCCAAATACCAATGAATAGAGAGTGGCTTTGGTCGGCATCTTGTAGATAGTTCGATACACCCATAGAGCCTCTTGGTATGCCATTCTCTCTTATTTTTTTAGAGAATCTTCTTGAGTAGTTTGACCAATGTCTTGTTGAAAGCCTACCAAACCATTCGCTCTTGGATTATATATTGAAGAGTATCAATAAATTTTGTGTCGATCGGAATCTATAAATCTTTGCACTTTTGAAGGTTGTCCATTATCAAAATTATTGACGCACTCCAAATATATAGACTACATTATGTTTAAAGAAGTTAATCACTCGGTTGGCGGTAACTTCTTTAAATGAGTTAGCCTCAACCCACTTAGAAAAATAACCAGTCACTGCTAGGATGAAGCGATGTCCAGCTGACGACGGTGGATCGATTGGTCCGATTACATCTGTACCCCAACATTCAAATGGCGGATTATCTTTATTATTGGGTGTAATGGATTTGGAGATTGATGGATAAGATCCCCATGTACTTGACACTCATGACACTTTTTAGCATGATTAATACAATCTCTCACCATAGACGACCAATAATAACCTATTCTTTTGATCTTTACTGCCATCTTGGGACCTGATTGATGTGCACCACAAAGTCCTTCATGAACTTCAATCATCACTTTGTAGATTCATCTACATCTAGACATGTTAGCCATATTTGTTCAAAGGATCTACGATATAAAGTGTTACTAATGAAAGCATAGCGTAGCATTCTCTTTTCGATTTGAGCTGTCAGTGATTTATTACTTGGTAATTTGCCTTCTTGAAAGTAGTCGATGAAGGGTTGCCTCCAATCACATGACTACAACAAAGGCTTCACTACTTTTACGAGGCAATGTCATTCTTAGCTCTTCTTGGTATAACTTCTTGTTGATTTTGGGAGTATGAGGGCGAGTCCTATCTGCGGTCGGTTGGTAACCCCTCTACCCACGGGGATTGATACTTTCGCTCTAAGACTCGAGTAAATATGATCATGACATAATCACCATTCATACTTGTCATTTCTTAGCTAGTTTTGCTAAGTTGACTTCTATTCGGATCGAGACTCGAGTTAGTGTGATATTTAGTATCTACTTCATAAGCTCAAGAACTCGCTTGTAATAGAAAGCTAACTCAAGCTTGTTAATTTTATAGATGTTAAGTACTTGATTTATAATAAGCTGAGAATCGCCAAAATATGCAAGTTCTGAATGCCTATAAAATAGCTTCTTCAAGACCTATCACTGATGCTTCATATTCATCTTCATTATTAGTTCTTGGCTCGATCAATCCATATGATCATCTCATTATCCCTCCTTCTGCGTTATGAAGACGATGCCGATTCCTACTCTTGCTCTTGAAAAATTTAAAGATTGGACTTGTTTGATCGATGAGGCTCCATCGAAGTACATTTCCCAAATTTGTGATTTTTCTTTTTCCTGAATGAGCCAAATTTGCTCATCAGGTACATCGTTATTAAGAGAAGAGTCTGCAAGGATGGAATGTGCAGCTAGAAAATTTACTAAGACTTGTCCATTTACTGCTTTCTGCAGAACGTATGTGATATCAAACTACAAAAGTAATACTGCCCATCTTGCCAAGCGACCTGTTAACGTTGGTCTTGTCATCAAGTACTTCAGCGGATTGATCCTTGAGATGAGGGTAACTTGTGAGATAACATATAATGATGAAGCTTTTGGACATCTTTGCTCGGTAGACTTTTAGATTTTGTTGAGCTTGGTGCCTAACTTCATCAAGTCCATCAAATTCTTACATCCGTAGACAAAAATTCTTGAGTGATATTGTGTTGAATGGCTACTCAGAGTGAAGGTAATTCAACTTTCAAGACGCTTGACTCAAATACTTTAGCATGAGAGTGAATTTTGTGGGAGTCAGATGTCACGCTGTTGTCTATTTGTAAGGCAATTTCACTTCAAAATTTTGGCCTCCAAATTTGCTCACTTATTTGTCGGGACCTTTCGATGGCGGATTCTTGGACATGTGGTCCAAGTGTCACACATCGATGCTCACCGTGCAAGCCTTGAATTAGTAGACATTTTGCCAGGGTTGTAAGAGGTCTCTTTGGAGGAGAAACTCTAGTCTCTCTAAGGATAGGACCTTCGTATTTTTTTTTTATCAGTAATTTCTCCTTAGCAACTTTGAGGACCCGATGCACTATTGCATATACAATTTTGAGTTTCCTCACTAGAGAAGTTGGAACATGACATTGTCAGGTCTAAAAGGAATGCTTGATTTGACCTAAAGGTTCCACTTTATCCATCTTGTCACTGTTATGGGTTGGAACACTCGCTCGGTTCCTGGGGTTGTATAATTTTTTGCTTGAATAATGGTTGTTGAGCATGGTTGACATTTCTCTTTCTCCACAGTCTGGGTTAGCTTACTTCTAGATGAAGAAAGGTTTAATGACGAGGGTTTTGTATTTCTTTATTCTTCTACCAATGAAGGATTCTTCATGGCGAGCTTCAAAAATGAATCAAACTTTTTAAGTACAAGGCTCTTTTTGGAACCTGATCTTGATAGTAATTTATTGTCTTTCTTCATGACATTTTTATTGTACAAATATCACCATGCTTCGGAGGATTTTTTTTTCAAATATGGCTAGAAGTCTACATTATGAATGTCTTCACATCACCAATTGAAAATTTGTTAAATGTTCCTGGTTCATGATGACATTTGTTCAAATCCTTCGATATAAAGAGAAGATTATTTAATTCCATTAGATTAGTTTTAGTTTCATTGATAATTGATTTTGCATTTCAATTTTTTATCATGTTTTATTCTCTTTTTTAAACTTTTAAATTTTACAAGATGGAAGAGAATCCAGTGGCAGTGCTTGTGTGAAACAAAATGTCCATTTCAGGATAGATGAGTGGTTTAAAATGTGTTGTAATTTTGAAGCAGATGGGATAGTGATAAGACCTTAGATTTTATTCTCATTTGTGAGAACTTTAGATGCATTCGGTTTCCATAAATGGCTTATGATACCCCCATAAGTGAGAGAAAACTTTCAATTAAGGTAGTCATTAGATGGATCAGCTTATAGTAGCAATTATGTAAAGTTTGAGAAATTGGGTATGAAATTCATCATTTTAGAACAGATGGTTGAGAATGATATGCGATCTAGATCCCATGGTTTAGATCATCTCCTTTCCATAGTCTCTTGGTGAGGAGAATTGTAATCAATTGTGATCTTCTTAACACAGTAAGTTAGTCGTTAAAATTCATTGTGACTGGGGTGGTGTTTGACAGGACATCTTGGTCTAGCAGTTGACAAGGTTATTGCCTTATCAATATACCAATGATTCATAACTCACGAGATTTAGAACATGGGCTACGGTTATGATCGTATAATAAGCGGTTTGGCCAATGATCATAGGACTCAGTCTAGCCACTTCATCTGGAGCCTCTTGAAGCCACGTAATTGAGGACACGGGCTGTCACTTCTTGGCAGAGATTGATTGAGAGTGAACATAGCAGAACATTTGATTAGACATCGGCTCCTTTGTGAGCTAAAGTTTTCTTAATTTGTCACCCCCGACAAACAATTACGGAAGGTGGATAGATTGAGTTTTGCTTTAAGTTTTTAATGATAGAATTTTATTTAGATATTTTTTAGATTGACATTTGAAAATTGATTTGTTTAGAATATGTTTAAGAGTTTTAGATCCTCAACTTGTTTAACATAGAGGATTAGATCTACTCAGACAGAATCGATTTATCTTTTGATTTGAAACTCTTATTATAGGTTTTAGGTTTTGTTAACTGACCTAAGAGCCATCGGAGAAGCAGCATCCTCGACACTTGAATTTAGGCATTCTATAGTGTGACATTCGATTTATAGCTTTAATTTCACAATTAATGATTTTGTTGATTTTAAAGATCATAATTAGAATGAAATTTCTTAATTCTTGATTGAAGAAAGCCTTCATGATTTTTATAAATTTTGATTTAGTATCGCATTCGTATCTTGACAAGAGTTGCAGATCGGTGTGAAGCGTTATGATTTAGATTGTAGTTTACACACTCTTTGGTTTACTTGTTGAGTTTTTGTAATTTTTTCAACTTGATTATGCTCAATTTACATCAAATTTGATAAATTATGCCAATTTCAGTGTTTGTTGCTTTAGCTCCACTTATGCCTATTAGCTAGCATAGTAATCACCTCCACATTCATATAAGACTTAATAAACCCAAATTGAATTCCTCCTTAGATTTTGAGTTTATTTCAATTTTGTTGTTGTGAATTTGGCATTAGAAAAAAAAATTCTAATTAAACTTGCTTAATTTTGAGAATTTGCAGAAAAGAACTCACTTTGCCACTTCAATTTAAGCCATAGAAGATTGCAATTAGAGTTTGTGAGTTTAGTATTAGCCTCCCCCAAAGTTTATGAGTTTAATATTAACCTCTCTCAAATTTCACTTAGATTTTAAATGAATATTCTATTCTCTTCAAAATTTGCTTTAAATGCTCCCCCACTTTTTTTTCTTGTTTGACGCTTTTAATTTAGAATAGAATTAGCCGCAGGTCTCCCTACTTAGCGCTCCTAAGTTAGCTCATTTTACCCTCTTTTTTTTCTAAGTAAAAGATTTGACAAAATTTGGCCTCACGTCATCCTAGTGCATCAGGGGTATTTTCTTGCTTTCAATCTGAAGGCGTGGAGTGGTCTCTTACAACCTACTCTTTTATTTTTCATCCGTCGCTTTTCGAGACAAGGTCAAATCAAGAATACATACAATGCAATATATAATTATCCCTTTTTTTCAAGTCAGAATTAGACAAAATTTCTGACATTTCCTGGGGGCGACATCTAAGGTTTGGCTTACTCGGTGCATCGTAGTGAGTGGTGTCTTGCGACACCACAACCTCCTTTTTTCATCCCGTCATGCCCTACTGAGCACAATGAGGTCTTTAAACCTGCAAAGAAACACAAGCATATGTATATATTCACATTCACAAAATCACCACATGTTTTGAAATATTTTGCGGCGCGCTGCAGTGTTGGGCAAAGGAACGGGGTTGGGTATGCGATTGAGAATGCAAGGTAAGGGGTGCGACGCCAAAAATCGAAGGAAGAATTTGCCTACTGACAATTTTCTTCTCAGTTCTATTGTGAAGCAGGAGCGAGAAATAATGAAATCAAAGGAAGAATTCGCCTACTGATGATTTTCTTCCCCGATTTGCGGCACAGCGGAAGTAGGATGGCTAAAGCAAAGGGGGTGTAACGCCAAAAATTGAAGGAAGAATTAACTCTGATTCTTCCCGATTTGCAAAAAAAATGGGATGGCTAAAGCGAGGGTGCAACCGAAAATCAAGAAGAATTTCTATTGATGATGTTCTTCTCGATTCGCGAAAATTGAAGGGTTTGTGGGTGAAGGAATCTGAATTTATGGATTTTGTGGATCTTGATGAGAATTTGACTCCAGAAATTGAACAAAAGCGCGAATTGGCCTATTTCTTTTGAAGTATTTTGAAATGAACTTAAAGAAACTAAAGAATAAATATGAAGAGGGTGTCTTTGGATGGTGGGATCATGGTTAGGGGTGTAAAAGCAGAGCTTGAGCGAAAACTCTTGTTAGTTCACTCGTTTGAAATTTGTTTTGTTAGGTGACGTTTATATATCGAGCTTGAAATATCGTTAGGTGTTAGACTTGTTTAAGCTAAAAAGCTAAAGTAAACGCTTGTCGGAATAACAAACTTTTGAGAGAGGAGGATTGAACCAGCGCTTTATTTGTTATATGTAAATGTGTTCGTATGTATATATAATGATAATAATAATAATAATAATAATAATAATAATAATAATAAATAATAATAATAATAATAATAATAATAAATAATAATAAATAATAATAATAATAATAGTAATAAATAAAAATAATAGTAATACAATAATAATAATAATAATAAATAATAATAATAATAATAATAATAATAATAATAATAATAATAATAATAATAATAATAATAATATAATATAATATAATATAATTTTTATTTCTAAATCGATAATTGAATAAATGTTGTTAATATTCATTCGTTTATGTAAATATGTGGCCATCAGTTGTTAAAGTAACAATGAGCTTTTGATAGCTAGCAGTGGTGCAACAGAACGGGTCGGACATCACAGGCGGGTCGGATTTCACGGGCTTGCGCGGGTCTGAGCGGGCTCGGGCGCGGCGCGCGCGGGTCGCGCGTGGAATGGGAGAGGTTGTTTGCCGGAGCAGCGGACGGGCCAGTAGGGAGCGGGCTGGAGGGAGCAGCGGGCCACGGGTTGCAAAGGTTTCGGGTAGACGGGCCGACGGAAGGCAGAATGGGCCTTGCGGGTTGGAGAAACAAAACGCGCGGCGCGGTTTTCAGGGAATTAACGGACGGGCCGGCGGTGGGCTTAACGGCGTGTGCACGCGGGTCGGCGGCGGGATTTTCCGCGGAAACGGGAAAGCGGGCCGCGGAGCGTGCGGAATGGGCCGGCAGCGCGGGTCGGTGCGGAACGGGTCCGGCGCAGCGGAACGGCAAAAGCGGGCTGGAGGCGCGCGGGTCTGTTCGTGCGGAGCGGGCCGGAGGCGGGAGAGCGGGCGGCGGTACGGCCGAAGGCGCGAGAGCTGGCAACAGCGGCGGGAGAAACACGCGGAACAGAGGAAAATTAGAGCCGGCAGAGAAAATTTTGGGGGGAGTAGTTTTTCAGTTTTTTTTTATTTCCTTTTTCAGAAAACTGAAAGAGGGGGGAATTGTTGAGCATGGGGTAATCTAAGAATTTCTTTTAATAAATTTTAAATTTATTAAATTTTTAATATGAGTTTTAATAAATATAGTTAATATATATATATATATATATATATATATATATATATATATATATATATATATATATATATATATATATATATATATATATATATATATTAACATGTGTTTGATGTACCTGGCTCTTTAGTCAGCTTTACTATCATTTCAAAATTTTGCTTTTGTTCGCTTCGATTTTTGTGCGACTTGCGAATTGAGTGCAAACAGTCTCGTTTGATAAATGTTGACATTTTCGATCAATTTGGTGAAAGGAGTCGTTTGATTTCGCGGCACCTCGATATGTATGCGTCTGGCGTTCGGCAAAGCTTAATCAATTGATCGTTAGATTTTGCAATATTATTCATTCGGCGTTCGAGCAACGGCGGTGAGTCGTTCATCGATGAGATCATTTACTATTTTTTGATGGCGTAGTGTATTTTGAACCGATTTGCGCCTTGTGTAGAAATTCGTAATTGGTTTGTGCTTGACTTGACTTGTGACACATATGTGGAGGTCAACAGTATGTATGTATATATGTACTCTATTTTAGGATTTAATAGAAGGGTTTTCATAAATATTAAAAAATGTACATTTTCATATATATATATATATATATATATATATATATATATATATATATATATATATATATATATATATATACAGAAAAATATGAATTCAAATATGTGAGTATACATATAAATATAGACACAAATGTGTGAAATTATGAATTTTAAAATGATAGCATTAAGAGTTAATTTAATTTTTAAATATATTTTTTTACACACTTTTTAGGTACGTGTCATTATTAAGTTAGGTATATAGTACATAGCTTTTAAATTTTAGCATGATAATTTTTGCTTGGCTTATATTAGCCATGCATGATTTCACATAAACTTCTATTTGTCGTGTTATTGAAATTGCTATGTTGTTTTTTTATATTTAAGTAAAGTCATGAAAGAGGCTTTTGTGTTTTGAAAAAAAAAAATGATGTAATTACATCGAATATCAGATGAAGATATAAGCTTCTTCTAAAAGAAAACAAATTAACAAAATATACATACATGGAAAATAATATGAGATTGTATTAAAAAATAATTAGAATATAATATTTAAAATTTGATTTTTTTTCTAACCTTGATTTTAATTGTATCTTCTTGAGTGGGGCAAGAAGATAGTACATAGCCCATGCTATAGTGCATATTATTTTAAACATGACATTAAATAATAAAAAAATTGAATAGAAATATAGATGAATATGAAAGAAAGATGATTATTATAATGACAATAATGAAAGTTCAATTCATATGTTTGACACCTCAAATAATAGATGAAATTAATGTCATAAACAAAATAATAATAATAAAATTCTTTTTGAGTTTTTTAGAAGCTACATTTTAAATTTATTAGAAAATTTGATGAATACATTTTCAATGTCAAGTAGCATTATTTATTTTTCTAATAATTTAACACTACTAATCATTTAATGTCTCAATGTTATTATAAAATTTAATACCTAATAGTTCATGTAGTATCTAATCCTACTTTAGAGAAAATAATATCAAACATATGATCATTACTTTCAAAAAAAAAAAAAACTCATATAAAAGTTTACAAGTAAATTAGTGAGTTAAAGTTAAACACTAAATTCTAGTTTTAAAAATAATAAAATAATAATATATGCATAATATTAATATTAATTTCAAACTTTTACCAAAATAACACACATTATGGGGGTGAAGCACAATGACTAATGCTCATAAATAACACAAGTAGTACACACATTTTTATTGCAATGATGCAAATATAACATAACTTTTATTTATGTGTCTGAATATATATATATATATATATATATATATATATATATATATATATATATATATATATATATATATCTTCTGGCATGCTGAAAATGCGTGCATGCCATGACAAATATATGTTTACGTATGCTTATGTGCATGTTTGTATGTATTCACGTGCATGTGTGTGCATGTATATACATGCCTATGGATGCATGTGAGTGCATGTGTGTGTGTGCATGTGAATGTGTGTATTTTCTTACACACTTTCTTAGGCACGTACCATTGTTACATGGCTTTTAAATTTTAGCATAACCTTCTCTGTTGGCTTCAAGTAGTGATGCAAGATTTCAAATAAACTTTTGTTTGTTGTCTTATTGAAATTGGAATGTTATTTTCTATGTTTAACCATTGTGAATAAAGAGGCTTTTGTGTTCCAAAGAAAAATGATATTATTGCATCGAATATCAGATGAAGATAAGAGCTTCTTCTAAAATAAGGCAAGTTAACAAAATATACAAACATAAAAAGGAATATGAAATTGTAGTAAAAATAATTAACATATAATGTTTAATATTTTTTTTCTGACTTTGATTTTAACTATATCTTCTTGAGTGGGGCAAGAAGATTGTATATAGCCCATGGAATAGAGCATGTTATTTTATGACATTAAATAATAAAATTTTTGAATAAAAATGTAGATGAATATGAAAGACTACTTGACTAAAAGATGATTATTAAAATGAAAATAATGAATGTTCTGTTTTTATGTTTAACACCTCAAATAATAGATGAAATTAATGTCATAAATAAGAAAAAAATTTTATCAATTTTTGAGAAGCTATATTTTAAATTTATAAGAAAATTTGATAAACACATGTTCAATATCAAATAACATTATTTATTTTTCTTATCATTTAATGTCTCAAAGTCATTATAAAATTTAATATCTAATATTTCTTATAGTGCTTGATTCTAATCTAGAGAAAATAATATCAAACCTATAATCATTGATTTCTTAACAACAGCAACAACAAAATTCTATAAGTGTTTGTAGGTAAATTAGTAAGATAAAGTTAAACACTAAACCCTAGTTAAAATAAATTAACAAAATAATAATATATGCATAATATTAATATTAATTTTAAAATTTAATTAAATAACACACATTATGGGGGCAATGCGATATGCACTATTGCTCATGAAAAATCTAAATAGTATATGTGATTTTATTGCAATGATGCAAATATCATTGGGGGTGTATCTCAATGTCATATTTGCACATGTCATTTGATGCTATTAACATGTCAGACAATGCCTGCTGCAAAAACTTGCATAATTTTCATACTTATATTAATATGATCATCTACTTGGTTTCACATTGGGACATGCATTCATCTGTCCAATCATTAGATACTAAAATTAATTATTTGTTATTTGTAAAGAATTTGGTATATGATAATAGACAATAAATAAGAATTGCATGTTTCTTATTTATGAGATAACATTAATGGTAATTGAAAATGAACTTACTTGAAATTGCATACACACTTTACACATTAGCATTAGTCAATCCTTTGTAAGGCATCTTAACCTAATGGTTGAGAGGTTAGGCTTTTGACTAAGAGGTCTTGGGTTCAAGCTATATCACATATTTTGTGTGTATGAGTTTGAAATTAATTTGGCTCAAATGTATCCTTGTGCATGTCATTTGATGTTGCTAACATGTGAGAACATGCCTACCATAAACACTCACATAATACTTATTTTTAGTCTTAATATTTTAGGTCATTTACTTGGTTTCACATTGGGTTATGCATTCATCTTTCTATTTATTAGACACTAAAATTAATTGTTGGTTCTTTGTAAAGAATTTGGTATATGTTGATAGGCAAAATAAAAAAAAAGTATATGCTTCTTATGAGATTATAGTAATAGTGATTTAAAATGGGATGATTTGAAATTACATGTACTTTACTATAGACTAACATTAGTCAATCATGTGCAAGACACCTTATCTAATGGTTGAGAGCTTAAACTTTTAACTAAGAGGTCTTGGGTTCAAGCATTAGAAAAAGTCAATCCTTTAAATACAATTTATTGTTTCATGATTGGAAATGGATTGATGATGTGAATTATACTTACAAACACATCCTAAAGGACCATACTACTCACATGAGTGCATTTTCTTTAGTCTTTTTTGCTTTTAAAATTTTAGCATGATCGTCTCTATTGGCTTATATTAGTCATTCATGATTTCATGTAAATTTTTATTTGCTGTCTTATTGAAATTGGTATGATGTTTCCTATGTTTAAGCAAAGTCACATCCTGAAGAACCATACTAGTCACATGAGTGCATTTTCTTTAATCTTTTTTGATTTTTGAATTTTAGCATGATTGTCTCTATTGGCTTATATTAGTCATTCATGATTTCATGTAAATTTTTATTTGTTGTCTTATTGAAACTGGTATGATATTTTCTATGTGTGGTGCTTATTTTTTTGTGTTTGGGTGTGTTTATCTGAGGGGACACCATGCAGATTCGTAGATGCACTCATTAGGGTGACCGGGTATGACATTAATGAATAGTATACTATCTCGAACGATAGAAGTCACTACCCTATAATTGACATAATCACCTAATGAGGATTCCTAAGGCATGATAGGTCTATGGATATACCAGATTTTTTCTCTACTTTACATGAAAAAATAAAGCAGGGTTTATTTAAACCGGGTTCGTTAAGTTTCCTATAGAGGTAAGCCTATATAGTTAATTAAAACTTAAGGAAAATGAATCCTTTAAGAATACTCTCGATTAAAGTAGGCGATTGTTATCTCCAAATATTTCAAATATAGGACTATCAAAGGATTAGTTATATTTTTGAAAATTAAGTGGGGAAGATCAAAAAGGAAGAGTTCTTATCAAAACCAATGGAGATGAGTAGGGAGTGCTCATGATACTAGGAAGCCTAGTGTGCACTCCAATCTATCCTATGGTTGACCATTATACATTTGAATTTGAGAAGATTTATTTATTTGAGTTGAATTTTTATTAAAAATCTAGGACTTATAATTTCACAATACAAGATTGTAGAAATGCCTAAGAGATGAGGATTTATGCTTGTAGCCAAAGAAAATAACGACCTCAGATCCTAAATTTAGGGAGCTTTGGCAAGGACCAAAGCACAACCTAAATTTAAGGCAAAAATGGGTATATGATTTACCTCCATAAGAGAGGATAAACCACCCGATTGTTGGGCTTTTTATCGCCTAGAGTGGCAATCAGCTAACTCTTCATATGATTTAAATCCATGTAGGCAAGTCATATGCTTTGCAAGATGATTAAGTTGTACTTAAAAAAGAAACTAAGTCCTTAAACTCACTTTCTAAAAGACTAGATCATAAAGGGCATGAGTCGAGATTTAAATCTAATACAAATTTTGTCTAGTTTTATTTGATTTTTAGACCTTTTATTTTGATAATGGCTATAGGATTTTGTATGCCTAAATATATGAGAAATTGGTTGTGGGATAAATCAAGAGAGAAAAATGTGTCTTTTCATCAAATGCTCTTACATGTTAAGCCTTTATTCTCTGGCACAGATGGAAGCCCTATCTTAGCAAGAGTGGAAGAATATGATATGCACGATATTATACATTCATTCATCCAGCTAAGGGGTTGCTAAAATTTTTATTATCTTGATTTAATTCCTTGGATTTTATGTGAGGTTATGAATTATTTTAAAATTTTAGTTATGAGTTGTTAATGGATAGAAAATAAAATGCATAAAGATTGATAGGTGTAGGTAATAGAAGTTATTAAAGTGTGAGCACAATGATTAAGATTTACAGGTGCAGACAATATAAGCTATTAATGTGGCAGTACAATGATTAGAAGACAGACGAGCAAGTTGGTTCAGAGCACACAGATAAAAGGTCAGTATGATATTTATAGGCAAATAGCATGGTGCTAGAAAACTGAGGATGAGGTTACAAGACTATGATCTAATTAGGCTACTGGAGATGGGCTAATGGGTTGATGTAGGCGATGGAGATAATATCGATGGGCTAATTTTGAGCAGGTAATGATAAACTAATAACTTATTGCTAAGTAAATAAATATCTATACAGAGAAGATAATAAAAAATTATCACATCTATTGCAATAAATGACTTTGACATACATATGGAGTCAAATATATTCAACATAACAAATAAGGTCCGATGGGCATTGATCCGATGATATCATATTAAAGAGTAGTAAAGAGAAGAAAGAATAAAGTGCTAGGGTTTGGCAAAATAATGAACAAATTACTATTTTATTTGATTGTTTCTGCTGAAAATAATAATAAATAAATATAACTTGAATAAGCTTGCATTTTAATTTAATGAGATTAATCATATAATTATTTTAAAAAATTGATCAGGTGATAACTTTCCATTTTAGTAATTTTCAGATTTGATAGTTTTGTAAATATTTAAAATATTTTTTTTCATAAACACGTTAATAATAAATTTTTTAAATTTATTTGGTAAATTTTTTTAATTTTAAATTTTTGCATTAAAAATATTTAATATTTACTTAATTAAGATCATCATACATTTTAGAGTTTTTTTTTTTATTGTATTATATCTTTAACATTTTTTTGAAGCTTCAATAGAATCATTTCTTTTTTTTTTCCCCTTGTTTGATAATTAAATAAGAGTGAGTGATTTAGATATTTAGGCTCTATTATTCAAAATGATAATGAAATAGATGGAGATGTTATTAGTAGAATTCAAGTTGGATGGTTGAAGTGGAGGAATGCATCTGACCTATTATGTGATAGAAAAGTTCCACTTAAACTTATGGAAAAATTTTATAAGATGGTGGTAAGACCTGCAATGACTAATGTTTGTAGA
Source organism: Cymbidium sinense (assembly GCA_021442155.1). Classification (NCBI taxonomy): domain Eukaryota; kingdom Viridiplantae; phylum Streptophyta; class Magnoliopsida; order Asparagales; family Orchidaceae; genus Cymbidium; species Cymbidium sinense. The sequence goes on along the minus strand of CM038218.1, from coordinate 189,576,244 downwards.
ATGTTGGCCAATAAAAGAGAAGCATAAGACTAAGTTAAGTGTTATAGAGATGAGAATGCTCAGGTGGATGAGTGGCTTTACTCTTAGAGATAAAATGTGAAATGAGTATGTTCGGAAAAAAGTTGGAGTAGCTCTAGTGGCAGATAAGATTAGAGAGAGATGCCTTAGATGGTTTGGCCACATAAAGTGTCTGTCGTCCGATGACCCGATTAGGAGAGTAGATGTATTAGATTTTCCTTATGTTTAGAAAGGTAGAGGTAGACCTAAAAAGACTTGGTTAAGATGTATAAAAAATGACCTTAGTATCCTTGAATTAAATGAAAATTTGACACACAATATGACACAATGGAGATGAAGGATTCATGTAGCCGACCCCACTTAGTGGGATAAAGGCTTATTGTTGTTATTGTATACTGAAGTTTTTTGAAAGTTTATATAGTTTTTTTTCAAGATTATTTGGTTATAATATATATATATATATATATATATATATATATATATATATATATATTTAATCTATATAAAAATTTAATACATTGGAATTTTCTAGAATGTATGTTGTACTATTTTAATAAATTCCATTTATAATAATAATATTAATTAAATTCAGAATTTATTAAATATAATTGTTTATAGCATTTAATGAATTTATTTATTTTTATTTCTAGTAAATGTTGAGAGAAATAGTTATATAATTTATTAAATTTAATTAAATTTAAGAAATACCATGCCAAATAATTTTTAAAATTTATCCTTGTAATTATTTATTAAAGCTACTTTTGCAAAATTATTTAGAATATTTTAATTGAGTTAAATTTTATTTTTAGCAAAATAGTTATCAAAGGGCTCTTTTGTTAGTGGTCACGTGTAAATTTGATTGCTACCTTTATTAAACTAAATATTAAATTGACTAGCGTTGCATCAATCTTTTATTAATCTTTTATCTAGTTATTAGTTGATAATGCCAGTAATTATATATATATATATATATATATATATATATATATATATATATATATATATAATGACATTTGTAATATTTATAAGCATTAAATTCTTCTATTTGTAAGCGCTTTAACAAAATTATAAAAAATTGATAAAAAAATATGAACTAAGATATTATTGTGAATTTTATTCTTCAAATAAAGTTTAAAAAATGTAGTTAGAAATATATTTATTTTTTGAGAGAATATTAACACTGCCTTTGCCGGTCCCAAGCCCGGATGTGAAAAGTGGAGGGTTGCGGTAGGTAGTCGACAACCAGCATAAAACTTTGTCGAAATAATCATGACATGAATCCTTTAAATCATTGTGTTAATGCTAGGGTGCGCAGGCGACGTTGTATGGCGAATCTGAGAAAAAATGTGCAAGGGCACGATCGACCCGGTGCGATGTTAAATAAGCAAGGGTTCCCACATTATGGACGGATGCGGGCAAAGAAGTTAGTCTATGAAACTAGAATTAGATTAGGATCTTGGAATATAGGTACTTTTACAGGTAAATTAATGGAATTAATATATATTATGGTTCATAGAAAAATAAATATTTTATGTGTTCAAGAAACTAAATGGGTTGGGGAGAAGGCCAAGAAGATTGATAGTTTAGGTTTTAAACTTTAATATTCAGGTAGAAGTAGAACTAGAAATGGTGTATGTGTGATTATAGATAAAAGTTTAAAGGATAATGTTATAAATATTAATAGATGTGGAGATAGAATTATAGCTTTAAAGATTATTGTTGATACTAAGATTATCAATGTTATAAGTGTTTATGCTTCTCAAGTAGGTTTGGATGTAAGCTCAAAAGAAAATTTTTGGAATGAAGGATTATAACAAAAGATACCTCTTGAAGAAAAAGTATTTATTGGAGGAGATTTAAATGGACATGTTGGTAGAGTGGTGGAAGATTTTAAAAGTGTTCATGGTGGTTATGGATTTGGAGTGGCTAATGAAGAAGGTATGACTATATTAGATTTTACCTTAGCTTATGATTTTGTAGTTGCTGATAGTTTACTTAAGAAAAGAGATGAACAAATTATTACTTATAAAAATGGATCTAGTAAAACACAGATTGATTATTTTTTGATTAGAAAAATAGATCGTTTAGATTGTAAAGATTGTAAGGTCATTCCAAGTGAAAGTTTAAGTACCCAACATCGATTGTTAGTTTTAGTTTTTAAGATGAAAGATTGAAAGAGGAAAAATAAATCAAATTATTATCCTAGGATTAGATGGGGATACTTAAAGAACACAAATAAAAATATTTTTAAGTGCAACCTACAAGAGCTTAGAATTTGGGATGTTCATAAAGAAGCTAATGTTATGTGAGAAAAAGTAGCAGGTGAAATTAAGCAAGTTGCTAAAGATGTGCTTGAATAATCAAAAGGAAAAGCTTCTTTTAATAAAAATAGTTGGTGGTGGAGTCAGAGTGTGCAAGAAAAGATAAGAAATAAGAAGCATTATTATAAAACTTAGTTTAGATGTAAAAACTTGGAGAATTGGGAAAGATATAAAGTGGCCTGTAGAGATTCTAAGAAAATAATATATGATGCAAAAATTTAGCTTTTAGTGATTTATATAATAGATTAGATACCAAAGAAGGTGATAGATGTATGTATAAGTTAGCCAACCAAAGAGACAGGAGAAGTAAAGACCTAATTTATGTGAGGTGTATTAAGGATGAAGATAATAAAGTGCTTTTCTTAGAAAAGAATATTGAAAATAGGTGGATGAGATATTTTGATAAACTTTTCAATGAAGAATTTGAATGTACTATTGATTTTAATAACCGTAATACCCTAAACAAAAATAGAGAATTTTATTTTTATCATCGTATTAGTAAATTTGAAGTTAGAGAAGCTTTCAAGAAAATGAAATGTGGAAAAGCAGTAGAACCTGATGATATTCTAATAGAAGTGTAGAAATGTTTAGGAGATCAAGGAATTTCTTGGCTTACAATTTTTTTTATGTTATTTTAAAGACTAAAAAGATGCCAGATGAGTGGAGAAAGAGTTTGCTGGTTCTTATATTTAAGAATAAAGGTGATGCACAAGAGTGTACAAATTATAGAGGAATTAAGTTAATGTGTCATACATTAAAATTATGGGAGAGAGTAATTGAGCATAGGTTATGATGTGATACAAAAGTTTCTCACTGTCGGTTTGGTTTCATGCCGTAGATCTACTATGGATGCTATACATTTGTTAAGAGGTTTGATGGAGAAGTATAGAGAAAGCAAGGAGGATTTACATATGATATTTATTGATTTAGAGAAAGCTTATGATAAAGTTTCAAGAGATGTTCTTTGGAGAGTCCTAGAACATAAAGGAGTTAATATTGGTTATATTCAAGTCATTAAGGATATGTATACTAGAGCTATTACTTGTGTCCAAACATAAGGAGGATTGACAAAATATTTTCCCATTTCAATTGGATTACATCAAGGATTAGCTTTAAGCCCTTATCTTTTTTGCTTTAGTTATGGATGTTCTTACTAAGCATTTACAGGAAGATGTACCTTGGTGTATGCTTTTTGCTGATGACATTCTTCTTGTTGATAAGACTAGAGAGAGGGGGGGGGGGGGGTCTAAGAGAAACTTGAATTATGGAGATTAACATTAGAGTCTAAAGGTTTTCGTTTAAGTAGATCTAAAATTGAATATATGGAGTGTAATTTTAGTTGTAGAAGTTCTAATGGCAGTGTTGTGACATTAGGTGAACAAGTTATTAATAAGAGTGAGTGATTCAGATATTTAGGCTCTATTGTTCAAAATGATGGTGAAATAGATGTAGATGTTATTAGTATAATTCAAGTTGGATGGTTGAAGTGGAGAAATATATCTGGCCTGTTGTGTGATAGAAAAGTTTCACTTAAACTTAAGAGAAAATTTTATAAGATGGTGGTAAGACCTGCAATGACTTATGGTGCAGAATGTTGGCCAATAAAAAAGCATAAGACTAAGTTAAGTGTTACAGAGATGAGGATGCTCAGGTGGATGAGTGACTTTACTCTTAGAGATAAAATGCGAAATGAGTATGTTCGAAAAAGTTGGAGTAGCTCCGGTGGCAGATAAGATTAGAGAGAGTCCCCTTAGATGGTTTGACCACATAAAGTGTCGGCCATCCGATGACCCGGTTAGGAGAGTAGATGTATTAGATTTGCCTTATGTTAAGAAAGATAGATGTAGACCTAAAAAGACTTGGTTAAGATGTATAAAAAATAACCTTAGTATACTTGAATTAAATGAGAATTTGACACATAATAGGACACAATGGAGACGAAGGATTCATGTAGCCGACCCCACTTAGTGGGATAAAGGCTTAATATTGTTGTTGTTGTTGTTGTATTACATACGAAATTTAGATGTACCTTTACATTCAAAGTACAATAATATAGCGCTATATGATTTTCGATCAATACATAATTGATATATATTTATTATAAAATATTATATATTGATACAATATTAATTGTACGACAATACAGAGCATTTATGTTCATAATAATATATAATCTTTCAGAGTAAATATATAGTACTTTACAATCAAGATATATCAATTATGCATTGATTGAATATCATATAATACTAAATTATTGAAATTTAGGTGTAAAATATTATATTCGAATTTGGCACATAATAATTGTTATGATTTTTTTTTTATATTGTCAAGTCAATTAGTGGATTTATTACTTTCTTTTCTTCCACGTTCTAAGAACACTTCTGAAGATGGAAGCGATCTTTTCTCATATAATTATAGAGTTTTTTGCAGAGAAAATATATTTTTTAAAACGTTGAAAGTGACTAGTAGTGAGCATTGATGGACAATTTTTAAAAATAGATTAATTTTAAAATTTTATATTAAAAGATGGCTGAAAAAATAAAATAAAATATGGGCTCCGAAAATTTGCCACCGATCTCTTCGATAAAAGCGTTGGTTTAAAAATGTGTCGCTGTAATTTTTAGAAGGCAGATGGAATAGTAGATAAGACACTACCCAGAGATTTCGTTCTCATTTGGTGAGAACTTTAGATCTGGTTCCAGTTTCTATAAAGCAAGCCCCATAGTTAATTACCCCTCCCGGTAAGTGAGAGAACTTTCGATTAAAATTTAGTTTTAAATCGCTAAATCATAAGCATAGTAGGCATCGAGTTCTAGAATTTAGATTATGAAATTTATCATTTCAGCTTAAACCGGATGGTTGAGGGAATGATGGCGTGCTCGATCTAGATCCATGGTTACGTCATCCCGGACGGTCTACTTAGTCGAGGAGGTAGGTCGACCCATGACGAGAATGATCCTTATCGGCCCTCATGTGTTATGTCCTCCAAGAAATCATTGTAGACCTGGAGTAGTGTTTGTCTAAGGAGACAATCTTAAGTCCACCTTGACGGATGATGTTTGTCTATCAAGTATACCCATGATTCACAACTCAAAGGGAGCCATTGGGAGCATCACTACGGTCGTGATCATAATATAATGGAGCCGGTTGGTTAAACCACCGTCGGAGGACTCGGTCATAACTTTATCCGGAGCTCTTGGCCAAACGCAGTCGGAGGACACGCGTCCTCTTGGCGTGAGATTGATTGAGAGTGAACATAGCAGAACACTTGATTTGATATTAGCTCCTTTGTGAGCTAGAGTTTTCTTAATTTGTCACCCCCGACAAACTGTTGTGGAAAGTGGATAGATTGGATTTGATTTAAGTTTTTAATGATATAGTTTCATTTAACCAGTTTTAGATTGATATTTAAAAATTGATTTGAAAGAGATTGATTAATTAGAATATGTTTAAGAGCATTAGATCCTATCAACTCTGTTTAGCAACTAACAGAGGATTAGATCTACTATCACCTAATAGAATCAATTTCTCAGATATTTTGAAACTCATTTTATAGGTTTTTAGGTTTTGTTAACCCGAACCCAGTCATAAGACTAAATAGGAAACAACCCGGCATCCTCAAACACTTGAATTTTAGGCATTCAACATAGTGTCGGGGCACATGCGGGTGTATTTAAGAATTTCGGTAATTTTTTATTTTTTTGAATTATGAAAGTGATTTTGTATTTTCATTTATTTCCAATTTTAGCCTACGTAGTTTTTTCAGACATTAAAACTTGCACTTGAAATCTCTATGTCCGAGCACATGCAGAAATTTATAGCTTAGACAATTCCACATAATTAGTGATTTCGTTGACTCTTAAATCATAACTAGAATTAAATTTGTTAATTCTTGATTGAAGGAAGCCTCCATAATTTTTATAAATTTTGATTTAATATCGTCTTCTATCTGTTTGCACAAAGAGTTGCAGATCCGGTGGCGAAGAAGGCGTTTTGATGCTATATGTTCAAAGGATAATTTAATTTGTCATTTTAAGAAAAAGATTTACCCCTCAAATTTGATTTTCTCCCTATTTTGTTTAAATTGGATTTTCCCCCTCTTTTATTTAAATTTGATTTTTCCTCTCTTTTGTTTAAATTTGATTTTTCTCCTCTTTTGTTTAAATTTGATTTTCCCCCTTTTTTGTTCAAGGATTAATGTCAATCCAATCCGTATAAGATTTAATATAATCCAACCAATCCAATCCAAAAAAAAGTTCATTTTGGTTCGATTTTTTAAAACTGAAAATAATTAAAATAAAATGTTATTTAATTAAAATGATATATTTGATATTTGATTCGTTTATCGTTTATGATTTATATTTTTTGAAATAGAAATACTCTTATTTTTTGATATAGGTTTATTTTTTCTGAATTTTGATTTGAAAGACTTTGTCACTTTGTATTTAATAAATAAATAAATATTAAATTTATTACTTAAAAGGCACTAATTAACTCACACAACACCTGTAATATAATAAAATATATTTCTTAAGGAAACTATTTCTTCAAATATCTTTTTTGTCACACCATTTTTAATAGCATAACACATTTTCCATTAAACCAATAAAATTTATATGCTAAAAAAAAGAAAATTTTCAATTGCAATATTAGTATATTACAAACATTCATAAACATTCCACATTTAAAAAGAATTATAATTACATATCGCAATAAACATTCATAAACATAAAACATTCATAAACATTTTCAATTTCTCTAATAGACTAATTCTCTTCCACATTTACAAAAGGAAGCATGATCAAGATTGCCCATTTGCCCGCATTCGATGAAAGAGTTTCATTTTAACCTTTGCATATTTTTTTTCGCTAAAATGATAATCTACAAAACATGAAAATACAGATATAAGTAGTTATTAAACTTTGATAAGCAATAATATTAAAAGATTTAAAGATCTAATCATCTAACTAAAATAGGTGGAAAGCAATAAATATAACAAATACATAAATGTAAGAACTTTTAAGAAAAATACCTGACCTGAAGTTTACCTGTGAGGCTATGCTTAATGGCAATGCTCATAGTTTCTGATTAATGACTTGAAATAGGAGATTAAACAAAAGAGAAAAATAAAATGAAAATAAAATTTAAAAGAAAGAAAAGGCTCGCTCTCAAAAATTACTAAAAGATAGAATATGTGAGCATCCAAACTCCAAATTGGAGGTTACAATCACATACAATGCTATAGTAGTAAATGAAATATAACATCAAAACCATCACGAAATCGCGCCAAACATTCCCAAAAGCTCGACAAAACGCCTCTGGATTAGTAAACATTAAACAACTCCACCAGATCCAGCATAACAAATTACAAAATAATTCAGTACTCCATTCACTTTCAGATTTCAGCCGATAATAAAATGGAATTGCATGTCAATAGATAACTGATAATAGGATAAGTGATAAGTCGGAGCAGAGCAATCCATGCTCACATTGATTTCGACAAATAACATCAAAACCATCATATTTTATAAAACCTAGCGATAAATAGGTTCATTTATCAAAAGGAAAAGCAGACAACACCCAAACACCCATGACCAACAGATAACACTCATCAAAGGAAAAGGAAAGCGAAATGGAGAAATCTATAGGAAAAGCAAACCAACAAAGCAAGATCCGAAATAACCATCAAAGGCTCAAAGCCACCACCAATCTGACAGAAAAAATAGTAGAATATAAGCAGTTGTTAATAAATGAAAATGAAAACACCAAGATCACTTTTGTATGTCTCTGTTCTCACTAATGACTAAACATTTGGTATTACATATTATGTTAATTTACCTTCCCAAAGACATAACATATATGAAAGCAAATAACCAATAGAGAGCCAGCCCACAACCAGCCGAAACCAGGAAAAGACCCCAAAGGCAAAATCTCCACCCAAAATCCCAAATAGGCTAAATGGTTAATAGCAAAGCTGCAAAACAGTAGAATATAAGCAGCAACAGCCAACACACAACACTACAACAGAGAGAGGAAACAGGAAAGCTGATACCGAAAGCCATAGGGAGACCAAGAGGGCATCCAGAACCAGAAATAACCACCAATGCATGCGGCAATGAGGAAAAAACACCACATCGATCCAGACCAAAGAAGTCAAGACCAAGAATCCAAGATGGCAAGAAGCAAATATCAGAAACACCAAACAACCAACAATACATTGTTAACACTTAACAATAATAACATGATGGAAGATGACTTTAAGTCTTTAACATTCAATACAAATAGCAAAATAAGTAAGACTATAAGATGGATTCAAATATTCAATACCAATAGCCAATGTAGAACAGTAGAAGCATCAAACATTCAAGGCAAGATAATAACCAATCCCAAGTCACCAAGCCATGGAGTCCGAGAGAGCCAAAAATAGCCAAAACCAGGAAAAGGAAAACAACCAAACAAAATTGAAAAAAACCAAAGCTAAGCAAATCCTTAAGAGTTAAGAGGCCATTAAGTTTAGGAAAAGAATAACGCTAGCTAACTTGTATCAGTATATCTATGAGTATCATTTCAATTCTTTACCAAAAGTTTGGATCATCTATAACCTTTGATAGATCAAACAAAAGAATTAAAGCATAATATAGTATGGTAGTGATGTATGGTGAAAAAAAAGTGTTGTAAGTAATTGGAAAAGTCTAAAAGATACAACAATACCTTCATCAAATTTATCAATGTCACGAATGTTCTCCTCAACATTGACTGGCTCATTTGTCCACTTTGCTCTCATCTAATCTTGGGCACAAATAAGAGCTTGCACTATTTTAGAGATAAAGAGCTCCTAAAAGCATCTAGAACATGGCCACCCGTACTAAAAGTAGACTAGCTTATTGATATAGGAACAACCAAAATATCTCTAGCCATTTGAGATAAGATGGGAAACCTTAGAGCATTAACCTTCCACCATGTTAAAATATTAAAGTCATCTTGCATAATTTCAGAGTCTTCAGCCAAGTATTTATCTAAATCTATTTTACTCTCAAGATCATCTCTCCCATAATTATGCCTCTTAAACTTCTCAACCATCATGTACTTTCTCCCCATCCCTTGGATCATGATGGCTTAATTAGCTTTCAACAATATTTTGTCTTATCTCGTGGGCAATTTCTTCTTTATTCATTAACTAACTTCATCTTATAATCATAGAACATATCGTAGTAGACCTTATTGCTCGTGCCAAATTAGCCCCTCCAAGCCGGGATACATATCATCAACAAAAATTCAATATATCTAAGTTTGAACCTAGGATCAGGTACAACTGCAAGATAAATATTCATATTCATTTTATCAACACAACCCCAATACTTATCAAACTTTACTTTCATTTTCTTTGCCATGATACTAACTTCAATATCATTATGTGATTCCCAACTTTGAAGCACACATTGGACCTCCAAATCTCATGAAAGAAAGTGTTTGAAGTAACATATAAGGAACCGAGTAAGTTCATAAAATCTTTTTAAGAATGTTACAAGCCTTCTTGCATTCTCCCAATCACCATCACATGGAACTCCACCTCCACCATCCACTTCCTTCTCCAACTCTATTCTAAATTGAGGATCAACCTCTTCATATCTCTCAAAAGCTTTTTGAAACTAAAGTGAAATTTAACATCGATATGTAGAATTCCACCTTGTAGGTACATCCAAACACAACAAGCTTTTGCTTTGTATTTTTCAATTTCAATGCATTCTTTGAATTTTTTAAGTCTTGATGGAGACTTAATGTACCTCACCTTCTTTGCTCTTACGATTATGCATCTACCAACCTCCTTAATTCCATCTTGAATAATTTATAATATGTGCACATCTCATGTGTAAGAACTTACAATCAAGAACACTTCCCTCTTAGAAAATTTCTTACGCAAATGATTGATAATATCATTATTGGAGCTAGCATTATCAACATTATTGTAAATCGCATTAATACCCCAATCAATCAAACATCTCTCTACCTCACAACAATCTCCCTCTATGACTATATATAGGATAAAATTAATGACTCTCTTATTTAACTTCCAATCTTCATCAATATAGTACGGTTAGACATATGTAATTAATTCTCTGAATTGATGTCCATGTATTGGTTGTCAAGCAAACCCTAGTAGTTGAATCTCGTAATATTTTTTTCAAAGTATTCTTCTCATCTAAGTAAAATTTAAAGTAGTCACGAGTGAGTGTCCAATGGAAAGGTATTTTAAATATTGGGCAACATTGAGTCATAAAATATTTAAACCCATATCCTTCAACATGTTTGAATGGTAATTCATCCATAATAACCATGGCGGCTAAAGCTTTTCTAACAGCTTCTTGATCAAACTTCCAAGCTTTGAGGCTTCTAGTTATTTGTTCACCTTTGTCACTAGGTTGTAATACTAGTAGAGTTTAATTTTTTTCTATGTTATGAGGATTCTTCTGACATACAGATAAATGTGTCTGTAAAGTTGTAGTACCATTAAGCTTTGTATCACTATGATAAGTCTTCCCACAATAGTTACATTTACTCATCTTTTCTCCAATGGAACTATTAAATTTAGTAAAGTGATCCCGGACATCGATTGGTTGTCTTTCTTGTTCTCTTTTCAAAAGATGACTTGCTACTTGAAGCACTTGCAATACAATGGATATTATCTTGATTGATAGGTGTTTGATTTTGGGAAGAACCAATCATGCTAGAACTCTCTCCACAATGAGACATCTAATCAAAGTGTAAAGAGATCAAGTAAGAATAAGCCAAATGGAAGGATTAATAAGACTTAAGTATGACTGCTACCTTATTCTAATCGTAATAACAAAAAAAATGACAGTAATTTAAAAAAATAAACTATCAAATAATTATATTTTCAATAAATTACATCGTATAAATTATAATTACATTATTATTACATTGAAAAAGCTAATTTTTATGTAATGGAAAGGTAATCCAAATTATAAAGATTGGAAAGAATACTACATATAAATATTTCTCAAATGAGAATTGATATAAGGAAGATTGACCTCTCGATTAATCTCAAACCCTCTCTTCCCATTGTGACTTTTGAAAGCTAAGGTATAATATTAAAAGAGTATTTGAGTGAGGCCAATAAACTACCTCTCAAGCCTTGATTCGAGTTCCAACAACTTCCTTGAACTCATATCATTTAAGCTCATATAAAATGTTAAGAAGGCCAAAACTATAAAAAATGTTAAGAAGGCGAAACTCCTTATTTAACAAAATTATTTGATGATCACTATGCCCATAAGCCACAATGAGTCATATTATAGCCTTTAAACAAGTTGGGGCTACATGAGGTACCCTCTTCATTGCTTGATCGTTTAGATAACACATGCTTTTATAACTTACACCTTTATTTCATCTTGTAAATCTCATCAAGAGATTTTAATCAAGCTTAAAATACTCAATTTAATTAAATATATGAGAAGAAAATGATTTACCTCATTACGGCAAACTAATTTCAGCTCTAGCTTAATTTATATATCTGAAAATTTCAAATGATCTAATAAGCTAGAATATATCATATCGAATGATAAGAGTTGGTTATGCTTGACCTTCAAGCCTTAACATTCATATAAATCACATTTAGAATGTATTTTCCAAAATATAGAAACATGCTTTAAGAAAAACACAAGACAAGTTCGAAAAAGACTGAATTTATAACAAAGTCCTGAACAAATCGAGAAACATAACAAAATAATCCATTACTCCATTCAGTTGGTAGTCGACAATAAAATACCAGAACTGCTCGACCTACGCCCTCCGGAAATAAGAAATACCACAGAACTCTCTCAACAATTCCAACTCCAACTCTCCAAGTCTCCAAACTTCCAAAGTAGAAGCCACAAACAAAACACTAAACAGAATAAAAGGAATCCATGAGAATCGAGACAAAACCGCATTCTTTGAATTTGAGAAGAAGGAGAAGCGGCTATGATGTTCTGATTCTGCGAGACGACAGGCGAAGGAGAAGTCGAGAAGAGAAGCGGAAAAGATGAACAAACACGCTGATAGCCTACAATGAATAGTTGAAGCAGAAGAGTCGAAGAGAAGAATTAGAGAAGTAGATGAGATAAGACCATAAGACGATAAGAGAACGGCTTCGACGCGATCGGAAGGGAATGCCGAATGGGATTGGCGATTGCCATTTGGATTGAATGGGGCCCTTTCGCCTCCCCAGATCACTAATCGGTTTTTTGCAGGCAGAGCGGCGGCCGCAGACGAATGCGAAGGGCCTTCCTCAAGTCTTATATCAGGTTCCGTTCGGTTAATTGGATTTTGTTTTTTAATATTATAAATTTTTAAATCCAAAAGCGAAATGACTATGTCCAGAACATCGAAATTTATAAACAGACAATTCCACCTAATTAGTGATTTCATTGACTCTTAAATCATAATTAGAATGAAATTTGTTAATTCTTGATTGAAGGAAGCCTCCATAATTTTATAAATTTTGATTTAATATTGTCTTCTATCTTTTGCACAAGTTGCAGTCGATGGCGAAGAAGGCGTTTTGATGCTATAGGTTCAAAGGATAATTTAATTTGTCATTTTAAGAAAAAGATTTACCCCTCAAATTTGATTTTCTCCCTATTTTGTTTAAATTTGATTTTCCCCCTCTTTTATTTAAATTTGATTTTCCTCTCTTTTGTTTAAATTTGATTTTCCCCCTCTTTTGTTCAAATTTGATTTTTCCATTTTGTTCAAATTTGATTTCCCTTTTTTTTTTGTTTAAATTTTATTTTCCCCTCTTTTAATCCCCTAATTTCTATAAATAAGACTAAGGGTAGATGCTTATCATATTCCATTTACTTAAAGGTTAGAGCTTGGACATTTGAAAGGAAGAGGTTAAAACTTTAGTGGGCTTTCAACCCTACTTCGATAGATTTTATAAGTATTTTTCACCATTCTTTTTTATTTTATTTTACTTCTATACATATCGTATTTCATTTTAATTTCCCCATTTTTCTTATTTGACATTTTTTTAGTTTAAAATTAGCTACAAGTTTTCCTATTTAGTGCCCCTTAGGTTAGCCCATTTTACCCTCCTTTTTTTTAGTCAAAGAGATTTAAGCAGCCTCCGTCATCCCGTCTGGTTGCGTGGTGTTTTAGCTTGCTTGATGCCTCGGCGTAAGCAGTGGTGTCTTTGACTGGATTTTCATCTGTCGCATTCGCTGGCTGATAGGCCTTCAAATCTGTAAAAAGTACATACAATGCAATATATAATTATCTTTTTTTTTTCTAAGTCTGAAAATTAGACAAAATTTTGGCGGCGTTGTGGGGCGACTAACAACTAGTTTACTTCTGCAGCTCTTCTAGCGACGATCTTCGCGACACAATCTATTTTTTTATCTCGTCGCTACGAGGTCTTTAAACGCAAAACACAGCGTATGTATATATTCACATTCACAAAATCACCACATGTTCTGAAATTTTTGCGGTGCGCTGCAGTGCTGGGCAAAGGAATGAGGTTGGGTATGTGATTGAGAATGTGATGTAAGTGCGCGCTAAAATCGAAGAAGAATTATCGATGATTTACTTTGATTTGGAATCAAAGGAAGAAAGACCCTTCTTGATTTTCTTCGATTCGGTCTGATGGAAGTGGGACAGCGAGGGGTGTGAGGCCGAAAATTAAAGAAAGAATTCGTCTACTGATGATTTTTTTCCCCGATTTGTGGCGCAGGGGAAAGGAAAGGATTTGCGGGCTGGTGGGATGCGTGCAGCGGGCTGGGTTGTGCAGAACGGGCCAGAACAGCGGGTTTGAAGGGCTGCAGAAAACGGGCTAGTGGGCTGGTGAAGCGGGCCGGTTTTACAGTGCGGATCGGGTCGGTACGTGCCGGCAGCGGCTGCGGGCCAGAGCAGGTCGGGAGCGTGGAACGCGGGGTTCGGAGCACTGCGGCAACGGGTTGAGCAGCGCGCGGGCCGTGCGACAGAATGTGCAGCGGAACGGGCCGGGCCTCGGGTTGAGCGCGGGACGACGGGTCGGCGGTACCGCGCGTAGCGTGCGGATCGGGCTGAAGCAGAGCGGGCCGCGCGGTTTCGCACGTCGGCGGCGGATCGGGTCGGCAGCGGGCCTGCGGGACGCGCGGGCTGGCGGTTTTGCGGGTCGGGACAGATGCAGAGGGCCGCGGAGCTGCGGTTCCGGGTCGGTGCGAGGGGTGCTTTGTGGGCTGCGGCCGCGGGCTGCTGTGCGCGGTCGGCGTCAGTTCGTGGGCTGCGGAACGGCGGATCGATTCGTGCGGAACGGCCGGAGGCGGGAGAGTGGACGGCGGGCTATGCCGCGGACGCGCAAATTGCACCGGCTAATGCCGGCAGCGGAGAAGCACACAGAACAGAGAAAAATTCAGATGGGAGGGATTTTTTTACCTCTTTTTGTTCTTTCTGACAGAAGAGAGAGAGCGGAGAGAGAGTGAGGAGACAGATTTTTCAAAATGGGGGAGAATCACAGAGTGAGAGGGAATGAGGAGAAAATTGAGAGAAATGGGAGGAGTGATTATTTTTTTTTTCAGTTTTATTTTATTTTATTTCTTTTTCTAGCAAACTGAAATTATGGGAGAAAGGTTGCTGAGTGAGGAGCAATTTGAAAAATTTAAATTATTTTACTTTGAATTTCGTGCCCATAAATATACATATATATATATATATATATATATATATATATATATATATATATATATATATATATATATATATATATATATATCAATTTGTAATTTCGTTAAACTTAATTATTCGTTTATTCGGGCCGTTTGGTTAATCGGCGAAAATAATTGATTTAAATCTCGAAATCTCTTTCTCCCTCAATTTTCAAGCAGACTTATCCGAATTGAGTGCGAACAGTCATATTTGATAGATTTCGGTGTTTCGAGGCCAATGGAGTGATCAATTTTGTGAACGGATGTCGTTTGGTTTGCGTTGGCGCCTTCTGACCTCGATATGTGTGCAGGCGCGTTGACGACTCGAGCGATTGCTCAGTTGCTCATCAAGTCATTCAATAATTATATCACCCAATTTTTGACATTCGGCGATGGAAGTCCGGTTCGTCGAGATCATTCAGTTGATTTCGGCGGCGTCAATGCATTTATCTCGATTTCGTGCTCTCGCAAATCACTTGATATTTGCATAAACTTGTTCAAATTGAGTGTGGGTAGTCTCATTTGATAGATTTCAATATCTTGAGTCTAACAGGGCAATCAATTTCATAAAGCGGATTCGTTGATATCGTCCACTTCACTTCCGATATTGTCGGCGCATTGTTAGCTTCGGATATTGTTCGCTTCGATATTCTAAACGTGACGGTGAAGTCCGTTCATCGATCGTAGGTCATTTCAACCATTTTCGGTGACGTCTAGTGTATTTTGAACCCCGATTTGTGCATTGTCACTTCCGAAGTCCATCGAATTTAACTTGTGAGCTTGTCTTGATTTATGACACATATGTGAAGGTCAACATAAAATTAGAGGGTAATCTAAGTGGATTGCCACTTGGACAAAATCGTCATCCAAGTGGCCATGTGTGTGTCACTTTGACTAAATTAGCCTCATATAGTCTCTCTCTCTCTCTCTCTCTCTCTCTCTCTCTCTCTCTCTCTCTCTCTCTCTTTGAGATTTGTGATATTTTGAGTGGCCAAATTAGTTCGATTTTGTAAGATCAAATCATGATAATAGCAATAATCTTAAATATAGTGTAAAAGAGGAGTAAAAATATTCATCATTCTTGAGTCATGAAGTAATATGAGACCACAAAATTATCTCATTAATTATTATTTACATTTAGAATGATCATCTATCTAGATCATATAAGTCTCATGGTAGCTTGATATGAACACATATCCCCAAGCCAACAACAGAGATAAAAGAATCAGAAGAAGGCTAAATTGGCTAAAAGACTTCATTAATATTCCCAAAGCGTTATAACGAAGCGGTAGAAGTTCCATTTATAAAAAAAATAAATAAACAGAGAAATAAATAAACAAAACCCGGTTTTACTACGGAAGAACTCAAGGTAGACTCGATACAGTACATACAGAATAAACTTGTATAAGATTAAATCATACAAGCGAAGATGATGACAAGGGCAATTAAGATCAAGAACTCTAACAAAGAATAACGGCGGCGACGGATAGAACATCAAGAAATCAAGATATCCAACCGGATACAAGGCGAGGCAAAATAGAAATATGAAGAAATTAGTTACTGAGCTCAAGAACATTCTAGAATATGAGCAGATCTGAAATCCAACACTATAAATAGGGATGAAGAAATCAAAAAAGGGTTGAAGAATTATCTCTTTCAGTCTTCCCCTCCCTCTGGTCTTCTTACTCCTTTCTCCCTCTTCCCTAGTCAAATCTCCTTATCGGGAAAACCACCCTCGACACAAGGAAAGTGGAGCAGAGCTTCATCCTTGTCTCGAGCGAGCCGAGCTCCTTAAGACCGTTCTACTGGATCTGCTCAGACCTTCTCGTGATCTCCAAACTCTCCTTATTCTTCTCCATCTCCCTCTGTTTCCCTCGAAACCCTAGCAGAACCAACGGCAAAGCAGGAAGCAAATGAATTAGGGTTTACTGATTCAAATCAGAGTGAATATTTGAGCCATCTTGACATCGTTATCACTAAAACTCATCCAATGCTCCTTAATCGAAAAGGCATCAAGCGATAAGAAGCAAATCAGTAATCCACTCACCATAGAAGGAAAAGCGTGATCAAAACACACATCCAACGAGATTAATTACACGATCCAACGCTTACCAAGATTATAAGAAGAACTCAATCCAGTGAGCCCATCCAACGGTAGAAAATGCTAGATCCTACGGATCGATAACTCCATACAGATATAGCCTATTAACTCGGTAGGGTTAACTTCAATGGAAAGGGTTTAACTCATTGTCTTGACTCAAATCAAACCGATCGGCCAATTTAGGAAATTGAGGTCCAAACTGGATTTAATACAATCGAGCCTAATTCGCTCATCTCATCATTATGATTTAATCAGATCATTGGTGCTCTCGTTGAGTCCCAATACTCAAACAATGGCGATGGCACAAGATACACATCCAAAACAATTGAAGAATGTGTAACAGTGAACAATAATGAAGAGCAAATGACCTCACTATGGCATGAAATATCAAAGAGATTGACAGATAGAAAACAAACTAGAAAAAAACAACCTCTGTGGTATGTGATGCATCTCCTTTAATCTATTCTCCAAAAACCACATACACACACCCATATCAATGCCTCTTAAAATAGATATGCCAAGATTTAATGGAGAAGACAGAGGATGGATCTTTAAAAGCGAGCAATTTTTTTCAAGATATTAATCCTCGGATGATCGAAATTTTTAATATCCTCAATATACATGGATGGACTGCTTTGGTGGTATCATGGATGCGCAAATAAACAATTGCATTCTTGGCCACGTTCAAAGAACAAATTATGCAAAGATTTGGCCCTTCCCTCTACAGTTTAAGAGGAGAACTAGCTAAGCTTCACACAAACCACGGTAACAATTTTATCTTGAATTTGAAGACCTAGCTAACCAAATTTGACATTCCAAATGAATTGCTACAAAGCTTTGAATCGGCTTAAACCAATCAAAAGAGAAGTAAGAGCCCTCGCAAGCATTTCAATTAGCCAAGCTAATGGAAGGCAGATTATATGATGAACAGATGCATAGAAATAGTAGAAATCAACACACTTCACTAAATAACCAATATCGAGTGCTCCAACTAACCTTGCCCTCCCACAAATGACACTCAATGAAGGAAGAACCAAGCTATTGGCATTAATGCAAGTCAATGATGACCAGCTGCAACATGATAATACAATCAATGGATACAAGAAGAAATATTAACACCAAGCTTTAAATATCGATTCAATCCGGGTTAAGGCAGACGGAATTGTCTGTATAGAATAGTCTAAATAATTCTCAATAATTGACCCTTGAATTAGCCTAGAAGTATAATTCGATATATGAATTATATAGAATAGGATAGTCCACAAGTAATAAGTCATGGGCACAACAATAATTAATGACCCAAATATGAGGGACAAAGCAAATGTACATGTAACCACATACAAAGGAGCTTCTATTTTAGAGGTTGGGAGACCCATCTAAATCACAGAAGCTCACAAACAACATGAAACAAATGGCGATAATATAGAGAGAGCTTCAATCCAAAGACTTAGACAATACATGCTTTTACACTACAATCAGAAAAAATTACCAAATCATAAGATGGGCGAGATAGTAATCAACTTGTTAAAGTTTAGATCGAAAAGTACTAACGGAGAGAAAAAGTAAAGAAATATCAAGACAAACAAGGATTTCTACGAAGCTTAGGATATCAAGTAAAGAAATACTAAAGCATCTCAGATTTTGACCTTGAGGACAAGGTCAATGAGAGGAGTAATGATATGAACACATATCCCCAAGCCAACAAAGATAAAGAATCAGAAGAAGGCCAAATTGGCTAAAAGAGATTAATATTCCCAAACGTTATAACGAAGCGGTAAGTTCCATTTATAAACAGAAAATAAATAAAGCGAAATAAATAAACAAAACCGGTTTTACTACTGAAGAACTCAAAGGGTCATCTGCATACAGAGAATAAACTTGTATAAGATTAAATCACAAGCAGAAGATGATGACAAGAACTAAGATCAAGAACTCTAACAAGAATAGCGGCGACGATAGATAGAAAGAAGAAATCAAGATATCCAACCGGATACAAAAGAGGCAAGGAAATTATGAGAAATAGCAGTATTCTGAGCTCAAGAACATTCTAGAATATGAACAGAGATGCATAAATCCAACACTATAAATAGGGATGAAGAAATCTAGAAAAGAGTTGAAGAATTATCTTTAGATCTTCTCTGTCTAGCTCTTTCAGTCTTCCCCCTCCCTCTCAGTCTTCTTACTCCTTCTCCCGGTCTCCCTCTTCCACTGCAGTCAAATCTCCCGGTGGAAATCGCCGGAAAACCACCCTCAGACACAAGGAAAGTGGACAGAGAGCTTCATCCTTGTCTCGCGCAGAGCTCCTTAAGACCGTTCTACGGTGGATCTCTGGCGGAGACCTTCTTGTGGATCTCAAAACTCTCCTTATTCTTCTCCATCTCCCTCGTTTCCCTCATAAACCCTAGCAGACCAAAACAAAGCACGCAAAAGCAAATGAATTAGGGTTTACTGATTCAAATCCTATTGAATAGCTGGCATGATCTTCACATTATCCACTAAAACTCATCCTCTTCGAAGACAGATCAAGCGGATAAAAAACCATCATAATCCACTCACCATAGAAGGAAGAGAAGCGTGATCAAAACACGATCCAAGGACGATTAATTACAGATCCAACGGCTTACCAAGATTATAAGAACTCAATCCAAGTGAGCCCATCCAAGCGGAGAAATAAAGGCTAGATCTACGGATCGAACTCCGTATATAGCCTATTAACTTCGGTAGGGTTAACTCAATGGAAATGGTTTAACTCATTATCTTGACTCAAATCAAACTGATCTGGCCAATTTATTGGGTCCAACGGACCCATTTAATACAATCAATTAATTACTAGCTCATCTCATCATTAACAGAATTTAATCCGTATCATAGCTTCTGAAGAAATTCAAGTTTATTAGATCAACATAGTTGTACACCAACAGTATATTACTGAAAGACTTCTTCTCATAAGATACACACCAGCTGATTTGCATTTCATGCGCAAATACCACACAGTAATCTTTTAACTTATTACAGTTTTAATGGCATTCATTTGGATAAAGTATAAGTTAACTTATATATTGTTCCCTCCTCATCACTCTCGCTTTCAACCCATTCCTCATTTGCAGTATGATTGACAACTTCGGCTCCACGACATGACCCTCCACTGTCTCAAACCTGAACTCTCTCAGAACAGCCACGGCAACTTCCTTTAACTCCGCAAATGCAATCGCCTTCCCCAAACACGTCCTAGGCCCGCAGTTAAATGACATAAACTTATACGCCGGCTCGTGCCGCAGCTTCCCCTGTTCGGTTATCCACCGCTCCGGCATGAACTCCAAGCAATCCTTCCCCCACACCCCCTTCATCCTCGCCATAGTGTATGTAGAGAAAAATACCTGCATCCCCGGCTCCACCGTATGCCCGCTCGGCAGCGTCTCCGCCTTCACCACGCCCTTCGCTTCGAACGGCACTGGGGGGTAGAGCCGCAGAGCCTCGCAAAGCGCCGCCTGCAAGTACACCAGCCCCTCTCCGACCGTCGCCTCCCAATTCCTGACTTCCTCGACCACCATCGCCTCCTTGTCCGGATTCTTGCAAAGCAGGTAGAAGAACCATGCGAGCGCTACCCCAATAGTGTCTCTTCCTGCAAGCATGAGGTTCAACGTCGTGTCCCTTAGGAACTTGTCGCCAGCCGCAGAGTCGTCTTTGATGTAGGCCGTGAGGAGACTGTCATCGAAAGAGTCGCCACGGTTGCCCTCCTCCTTTCTCTTTTGTATGCTCTCTGCTATGAAATCATCGATGACACCCCACGCCTCGGCAAGCTTCTTCTCCCTCCCCACTTTGAGATGCCTCATGAGCTTCCACCATGAAGCCGGAACTGTATGGCGGTGTAAGATTGTGGACATGGCGTCATCAATTGCTTTGGCGAATGGCACGACGGTGAAATCAGGGGAGACCGAGGCTGGGTCGATGCCAAACACAAGCTTGCAAGTGATGTCAAATGATAATCTCAAGAAGACATCTTGGAGGTCAACTATCTTCTTCTGCTCGCTGACTTGCCGCAACAGGGGAAGAAGAGAGTTGTGAACTTTGTCGCGGCAGTAACGTGTGACAAAGTCCCGAAACCGGGGTTGGGCAATGAGCATCTGTGCCTTCTTTCGCTGGCTGCTCCAGGACTCGTCGTCGGCGTTGAAGATCCCGTCGCCAAGGATATCGAAGTTCTCATAGAATTCATGGCCTTTGGGATAGTTGTGGAAGTTGAAGTTGAAGACATGATTGACGTTGGCAGGATCGCACGTGATGAGCAACTTCATGCCGGAGAACCAGGGGCCAACGAAAAGGAAGCTGCAGCCGGCGTGGCCGAGTATATCGGATGCGAAGTCGTGGAGGCGGTGAAGATTGACAGCGAGACCTGGTAGCATACCGACGATGGGCCAGTTGGTTAGTGCGCCTGGACCGGTCCGGCGGTGGTGGAGGAAGAGGATGAAGAAGAAGCCGAGGAGAGCAGAGAGGAGGAGCTCTGGGTACCAAGGGAGGACTATCTCCATTGCTCCGCACGTCGGTGGAAGATTTTGCTGAAAATGAGAAGATGGGGATGGTTAATTTGCCTGCATCGCTTAGCCTTTAAAGAAGTTGATAAAATGCTTTTTTTTTAATTAAAATATTAATTTAAAATACACTTTAATTATCAATCCACTATATTTAAATGCATCACAAGACCAAGGACTATAATTAAACTTTTCGCATGATATTTATCTATCATATCTTTTTACTATAATGATCACTCTATGGATGTGTGGGTTAGAAAAATATTTGATTTAATTTACACGCATCATTTTGAAAATTCGATGCAGTAATTAATTTACACGCATCATTTTGAAAATTCGATGCAGTAACGCATGTATGCATATGTGTACTTTATTTTAGGATTTAATAGAAGGATTTATATAAATATTAAAAAAAGTACATTTTCATGAATACGTAAGTTTATAGAAAAATATGGATTCACATATATGAGTATACATATAGATATAGACATAAATATATGAAATTATGAATTTAAAAATGATAAACTTAGAGAGTTAATTTAATTTTTGTGTGTATTTTCTTAAACACTTTCTTAGGCACGTGCCATTGTTACATGGCTTTTAAATTTTAGCATAATCTTCTCTGTTGGCTTAAAGTAGCCATTGAAGATTTCAAAAAAACTTTTGTTTGTTGTCTTATTGAAATTGGAATGTTGTTTTCTATGTTTAACCATTGTGATGAAAGAGGCTTTTGTGTTCCAAAGAAAAATGATATTATTGCATTGATATGAAGATAAGAGCTTCTTCTAAAATAAGGCAAGTTAGCAAAATATGCAAACATAAAAAGGAATATGAAATTGTAGTAAAAATAATTAACATATAATGTTTAATATTTTTTTCTGACTTTGATTTTAACTATATCTTCTTGAGTGGGGCAAGAAGATTGTATATAGCCCATGGAATAGAGCATGTTATTTTATGACATTAAATAATAAAATTTTTGAATAAAAATGTAGATGAATATGAAAGACTACTTGACTAAAAGATGATTATTATAATGAAAATAATGAAAGTTCTATTTTTATGTTTGACACCTCAAATAATAGATGAATTTAATGTCATAAATAAGAAAATTTTTTGTGAGTTTTTGAGAAGCTATATTTTAAATTTATAAGAAAATTTGATAAACACATGTTCAATATCAAATAACATTATTTATTTTTCTTATCATTTAATGTCTCAAAGTCATTATAAAATTTAATATCCAATATTTCATATAGTGCTTGATTCTAATCTAGAGAAAATAATATCAAACCTGTAATCATTGATTTTTCAACAAGAACAACAACAAAATTCTGTAAGTGTTTGTAGGTAAATTAGTAAGATAAAGTTAAACACTAAACCCTAGTTAAAATAAAATAACAAAATAATAATATATGCATAATATTAATATTAATTTTAAAATTTAATTAAATAACACACATTATGGGGGCAATGTGATATGCACTATTGCTCATGAAAAATCTAAATAGTATATGTGATTTTATTGCAATGATGCAAATATCATTGGGGGTGTGCCTCTCAATGTCATATGCTATTGGACATGTCATTTGATGCTATTAACATGTCAGACAATGCCTACTGCAAAAACTTGCATAATTTTCATATTTATATTAATATGATCATCTACTTGGTTTCACATTGGGACATGTATTCATCTGTCCAATCATTAGATACTAAAATTAATTATTTATTATTTATAAAGAATTTGGTATATGATAATAGACAATAAATAAGAATTGTATGTTTCTTATTTATGAGATAACATTAATGGTAATTGAAAATGAACTTACTTGAAATTGCATATACACTTTACATATTAGCATTAGTCAATCCTTCGTAAGGCATCTTAACCTAATGGTTGAGAGGTTAGGCTTTTGACTAAGAGGTCTTGGGTTCAAGCTGTAGCACATATTTTGTGTATGTGAGTTTGAAATTAATTTGGCTCAAATGTATCCTTGCACATGTCATTTGATGATGCTAACATGTGAGAACATGGCTACCATAAACACTCACATAATACTTATTTTTAGTCTTAATATTTTAGGTCATTTGCTTGGTTTCACATTGGGTTATGCATTCATCTCTTCATTTATTAGACACTAAAATTAATTGTTGTTCTTTGTAAAGAATTTGGTATATGTTAATAGGAAAAATAAAAAAAAAATGTATGCTTCTTATGAGATTACAGTAATAGTGATTTAAAATGGGATGATTTGAAATTACATGTACTTACTATAGACTAACATTAGTCAATCATGTGCAAGACACCTTATCTAATGGTTGAGCTTAAACTTTTAACTAAGAGGTCTTGGGTTCAAGCATTAGAAAAAGTCAATCCTTTAAATACACTTTATTGTTTTGTGATTGGAAATGGATTGATGATGGGAATTACACTTACAAACACATCCTAAAGGACCATACTACTCACATGAGTGCATTTTCTTTAGTATTTTTTGCTTTTAAAATTTTAGCATGATCGTCTTTGTTGGCTTATATTAGTCATTCATGATTTCATGTAAATTTTTATTTGTTGTCTTATTGAAACTGGTATGATGTTTCCTATGTTTAAGCAAAGTCACATCCTGAAGGACCATACCAGTCACTTGAGTGCATTTTCTTTAATCTTTTTTGCTTTTTGAATTTTAGCATGATTGTCTCTATTGGTTTATATTAGTCATTTATGAATTCATGTAAATTTTTATTTGTTTTCTTATTGAAACTGGTATGATGTTTTCTATGTGTGGTATTTATTTTTTTGTGTTTGGGTGTGTTTATGTGAGGGGACACCACGCAGATCTGTAGATGCACTCATTAGAGTGATCGAGTACGACATTAAGAAATAGTGTACTATCTCGAAAGATCGAAGTCACTATCTTATAATGGATATAATCACCTAATGAGGACTCCTAAGGCATGATGGGTCTTCGGATGTACTAGAAATTTTTCCCTTACTTTACATAAAAAAGTAAAATAGGATTTATTTAAATCGAGTTCGTTAAGTTTCCTATGGAGGTAAGCCTCTATAGTTAATTATATCTTAAGAAAAATGAATCCATGTAGGCAAGTCATATGCTTTGCAAGATGGTTAAGTTGTAATTTACTTAGAAAAGAAACTAAGTCCTTAAACTTACTCTCTAAAGACTAGATCATGAAGGGCATGAGTCAAGATTTAAATCTAATGCAAATTTTGCCAAGTTTTATTTGATTTTTGGACCTTTTATTTTGACAATGGCTATTAGATTTTGTATGCCTAAATACATGAGAAATTGGTTGAGGGATAAATCAAGAGAGAAAGAGGTGTCTTCATCAAAGGCTCTTACAGGTTAAGCCTTTATTCTCTGGCACAGATGGAAGTCCTATCTTAGCAAGAGTGGAAAAATACGATATGCATGATATTATATATTCATTCATCCAGCTAAGGGGTTGCTAAAATTTTTATTACTTGATTTAATTCCTAGGATTTTATGTGAGATTATGAATTATTTTAAAATTTTAGTTATGAGTTATTAATGGGATATAAAATTTATCTTTATCCTAGATCCTAATCACATCCAAGCCACACAACAATCACCAATCATAAAGAATTTATGAAAATACATGCTATTTCTAATGCACAAGCTAAACAAAATATCAAATAATTTTATAAAGCTATCACAAAAGAATAAAAGGTCGGTGTAGTCGGGTACCGTCGTACAACCCGAAAAGAAATATGGGTAGCCGAGCTCTACCCTATACATCCTGGTACAATTAAAAAATAATTATATTTATGAAATGATAAGTGTTATGGGGGTCTTTATTCTTCATCCTCCATTCTTCACTCTTCATATTTCATTTCTTCATTTTGATTTGCTTTATTTCATTTTCTTTTGGCTTGAGTGGGATGTAGCTTACTCCAAAGGAATCACATGGTATATAAGACATGATCTTCTAACCAATGCTCATCCATAATCCCCATAACACTTATCATAATCCTAATGCAAAAAATATATTATAAGGAAGGAAAGTAAATCTAGTTACACCTGCAAAATAAATATTAGCTAAACAAACCATACAATCCAAATAATTATAAGAATAATTTGGGCTTAGCACCCCACACATGAGTAACCAAGTTCACTTGTCCAAACTTGGGCTATGCTTAGGGGCTACGCAACCTGCACAACGAAAAAGTATTTATATTTTATTATTATAGCGCCCTCTTAAGTATGGCCCCCTGTATAAAATATGATTAGGTTAATATTTTTTGTTTGATATAGCCTACACTTAGCAACTAAGTATTATAAAGAGAAGAAAGAGAGGGAGAATCTCTCTTTTATCCCTACTTTAAGTAATTTCTAAGCCAAATTAATTAATAAATTTATTTTAATGAATGATTTATTATGTGTTTTAATTAACCTTAAGCTTATATTCATTTTAAATAACCCTATTCAATAAGAAAGACATCTTAGGATTGATTATGGTGGATTACTATCACATAACACACACCCATAAATTTCTTTCCATCATGTATACCATACACATGAATAATCCTAAGCATACCTATACATGCAATGTAAGTCTTAACATACTTTGATGATGAATGCAAAGAAGTATTTTGAAGCTTAAATATTTCATTTGTTAATTGAATTATGAATGCATGTCTTTATCATGTAGAAAAGAGAGATTTTTCATCCATTAGCTAAATACATATTAATATGTATAAAGTTATAAGTGAGTACGACACCAATATTTTCTACACCAGGGGCGTAAGGTACAAGACCTACTTAGGGATACTTAAAGCCTCGCAACCTTGAGATGTCTAGACTAATATATCAATTTTCTTAGATACATGTAAATGTATGAATAACTATAATAATAGAAAATCCATGCAAAAGTTATATTTCATTTATTTGATTTTTGATTCTTTATTTATTGGCCACATCACACATGCATATGTATAAGAGTTTTAAGTGAGTACGACGCCATTATTTTCTACACCAGGGGCGTAAGGTACAAAACTTACTTAGGGCTACTTAAAGCTTCACAACCTTGGGATGTCCAGACTAATATACCACTCTTCTCAAGTACATATGAATGTACAAAAAGAACCAAATGGATAAGGAATCATGCAGGAAATTATGTTTGATTTAGTTGTATGATTTACATGTGTAATATGAAAACCCTTCATAAGTCTTAACATGGAGATGCATAGGAATAGATTTAGGCAAGTGTTGTGTTCTTTTCAAATGAACTATACACTTGCAAATCTTATGTGAATTCTTGTTAAGAGAAGGAAAGAGAGCTTCATAGTACACATCTTATACTATCATCACATGCAAGCTTATAAGTATTTGTAATAAGAATTACTTCATTTGTAATAATTAATTTGTAGGTTTTGGAAATAGTTTTTGGTTTAATAATAATAGCCACTCATATTTTTAATTTTAGCCAACACATGCAATTTTACATAAAAGGAAATATTTTATTTAATTAATTTTCAAAAGAAATGAATGCATGATTTTATATGGTAAACAATATTTAGCATGATTGGAAAGAAATGATGGAATATAAACACATGAATTCATTCACCCTAATTAATTTCTAAGGACAATCATATCAAATAAGATTATTTAAAATGAATCAAAATTCTTTAAGGACATTTTTATCTTTGAATTTGATTTGATTTAAGAAATATGAGAGGAGTTTGCTAATCCTAATCCATTTTCCCATGTGTGAACTAGTTTGGTTTAATAAGGAATATTTAAGTTGATTTTATGTTTTGATTAGGTTAAGGTATGAATTAAATGAATTAATTATCCCTTACCTATATCACATTAAGTTAATTAACCAATTAATGATAAGCCAATATAATATGCAACCACATAAAATGTAAATTTGTAATGCTCCTAAGAAATGAAAGGGGCATAATATAATTTGCTTATGATTAATAGTTAATTAGGTTTAAAGGATCTCACTTAATTACTCTTATGTTTTTCTCACACATGTGAGCCAATCATAATTTCATTATCTCTCACCTTGGGTTATTGAACACCCAAGGAGCTATCCAAGATCAATTAAAGGTTGCTTAGGTTAGGATGAATTTATTCTTAATTTTAATTTCATTAGACTTTTAATGAATTGATTAAATGTTTTGGTTATGTCTTAATTTGAATGATGAAATTAACTTAGAGGAAAGGATCAAAAGCAAGGTCTCAATCCTAATCCCTAAATCATTTAAACATTCAATTAGATTTTGATTTGCTTATTTTAAAGATTTAATCACTTAATTAATCAATTAATCATTCCATTAAGGCATTAATTAATTTGATTTTTATAGATAAAGAAGACTTAGGAAATGAATTAGGAAAAAATATTCCCAATCACATTTCCTAAGTGATCTTACTGTTTAACATGGATAATTATGTTCAAATGATTAATCAAGTTACTATTCATTCATTAATTACAATTAATTAGATTAAGAGAGTGATTAGGGCTTACTCAAATGATTTCCCTAATTAAGAAATCAATAAAATCCCAAAAAATAGGAGAGGCAGAGGTCATCCCCCTAAATATCCATAAAAAATTTGAGATTAATTAAGTCTTTAATTAATGTGTAATTAAACAAATTAGATTTTAGATAAAACCCTAATTAAGGCAAAGTCATTGTTCAAAATCAACTAATTATAATTTTTCTCGATTGTCCTCTGAAATATCTTCAAAATGAGCTTAAGTTTATATTTTTTTTGGATTTTTCTATAATTAGTTATGATTTTAGAAAGTTTCAGGATTAAAAACCAATTAATTAAACCAAATTAAGAATCCCATTGGGCCATCATTGATGATCGACGGTCTTTTATAGGATTGGCTATTATTTAAGTAGTCACATCCCGCATTGGCCAGTGGTGGAGGGCGTTTTCTCACGTGGGCGTCCAATCCTAAGATCAGGGCCACAGTTTAATCCATGGGTTAAGGGGAAAATCAAAGGATCTACCATAAGATTTGATCAGAGATGTTCATCTCGATCATGCGAGAAGGATGGCTCATGATCTATCTTGTTTGCAAGCGATAAAAGATGAGCACCAACCATCTTCTCCATTCAATCTGAACTCACCCGAGCTCGGATTATGATCAAATGGATCTTACACCATTTAAGGGAGCACGCAATCACATCCAACTACTAAAATCCCTCAACATGGAGATTCCTTCCACAAAAGACTGACACACAGAGGCCTGGAGCTACAGTTTTGGGGAATTATCTAACCAAAGCTAATGTCTAGCAGTGCAACACCAGAGGTAGCTTGTCCTAGTTGAGGCGAGGCTCTGTTGAAGAAGTCCAAGCTCAATTTGGCCTAGTGCTTAGTTGACCAATCCACACATGCGCACACCTTGGCTTCGATTGAATTCACACCTCCCGTGCTTTGTAAGGCTTGGAAATGGTTTGGTTGGCTTTGATTGGGTATGAGGATGGTGTGGGTGTAAGGAATTTGGATTTGGTTTAGTGGAGAGGGAGTATTGCTTGAGGGAAGGGTGTCCTGTTTCAGCTTGCACACGGGAATGGCAATGGCCGAACAGAGAGGGCTTGGGGATCCTTGGATTTGATCTGAGGGAGTTCAAAATGTCCTTTGGGACTTACATGAGCTGATTGTTTGTGAAATTGGCTTCAAATTGAGGGGGTATACCCCTCAATTTTCCATCATTGATGGACGGGAGTGTGCGCATGCTTTTCCCTAGCTCGCTGCCGTCCTACCATCGGAGTTGTCTCCATCAAAGTCAGGCTGCATGCCAAGGATGGGGGGAGTCATGGGAGGAGCCTCAAGGGCTAGTGTGCAAAGCTTCTTCTTCCTTTATCCTGGGGTGCTAGGTTTGGCTTGGAGGTGAGTCAACTCACCTCGTAAAGGTTCTTAGCCAATCTAGAGTGGGTTAGGTGCACTAGGTGGGTCAGGGGAAGGTTCCATGTAGTGTAAAAGAGCTGCTATGGGGATGGGAAAGTTGACTTTAGCCTTGATCCATTAGATTTAAGGTTCAAATCCTATGGTTTGATGGCTAATTCTCTTAGTGGGGTCCACTTGGCTTTTAGGCTAATTTAGGAGTGAAGTAGGGCATGCTTGGGTTGAGTTTGACTAAGCCCTGAGGTCTCATAAGTTGGTTTGGAGGGATTTGACTTCATTTGGTTAAAATAGGTTCATTTGGGTTAGGTTGGGTTGGGTTGACCAATTGGTCAAATTGGATAAACCAAGGCTTGGGTTAGGTTCATATGATGATTTGAGATATTTTGGTTTAATTAATTTAGATTGGTTTGGCTTAGGTTTGAATTTGACTCATTTGGATTCAAAAGGGTCAAATTGGTCAAGTTGACTAATTTAACTAATTTGACCAAATTAGGTTGGGTTAGGTGTTGAGTCAAGTTCAATTGGTTAATTAAAAATGATTGTAGGCTTTGTTTAGTTTAATTTGGAGTTAATTTGAATTTTGGTTAATTTGATATTTTAGGTTAATTTGGGCTAGGTTGGGTCAAGTTGACCAATTGGTCAACTTGGGCTCAATCATGGCTTTAGTAAAGTTTAACAAGTGATTTGGAATGAACTTGAGCCATTGGTTGCAATCAATTTGGATTAAATCATGATTTGACTCATTTTAGTTTTTTAGGCCAATTTGAATCAACTTAGGTCAAGTGGCCAATTAGGCTTGGTTTGGCTCAATTGATGACTTGGTCATGTTCAATCATTGATTATGAATGAGTTTGGGTCAATGATTTCAATCAATTTGGCAAATGGTGAATTTTGGCTAGTTTGGATTTCATTTGGGCTAAGTGTTGACTTGGTCAAAGGCTATGTTTGATTTAGTTTGACCCAATTCAAGGTGGTTGATCACCCTATGATGATTGTTGATCATGATTGATGTTTAGATGGGCTTAGTTCAATCCAATTTGGGTTGGATTAGAACTTAGCTCAAAAAGAATTCTCGAGGTCACTTTGAGTCAAGTGAGCCTACATGAGTCAATTGGTTTGATCAAGACTTGATTCAATTTGGTTGGACTCACATAAGAGCTTAGGATTGAAATATAATTCCGATTACAATTTGTTTGGAGCCAAATGGGTTTTGGTTCATATGATAACTTCAACTCATAAGGGTTAACTTGGGCTTGATTTGGGTTGACTTGGTTTTGGTTTGATAATGGTGGTTTATGCATATATTTTTGATCCATAATTGAAGGAATGATTGACTCATGAAGAAATTCATGAGTTTTGAGTTGATTTAGGTTTTATTTAGCCAAGTTCAAAAATTTAGCTAAAAGGGCCAAAATTGAGAATTTGATTTGATTTGAGTTTGGTTTTGATCATTTGAATTTATATTTCATTTATATTTATAAATATAAATGGGCCATGAGAAGATCACTTGAGTTTGGAGTGATTTGGAAGCAAATTTGATTAAGCTTAGGGATGTAGGTTGAAAGGGCTAATTTGGGTTTTGATTTAGTTTGATTTATTTTTGGTCATTGGAGGGTGGGTTTCATTTATATTTGTGAGCATAAATAAAGGAATGATTGATTTATAAAGAAATCAACCATGTTTGAGTTGATTTGGATCAAAATTTGATTAGGTTTGTGGAGGTAGGTCCATATGGTTTAAGAAGGGTCTTGATTTGATTTTTGGAGTTGATCATGAGCTTCAATTAATTTGGAATTTTGGAATTGATTTATGATTTGAAATTTGATTTTAGATTGAATTTTATAATTGAGATAAATCAATTGGATTGGGGTTGATTTGAATTTGGTTAAGGCTAAGTCCATAAAATAAAATCAAAGGGCCTAGGAAGGGACTTGAAGTTTGAATTTGGTGATGGATTTCAATCATTGGATAGTTAGATTTGATTTTGGGATTTGAATTTGAATTTGAGGTTTGGTTTGAAAGAAGGAAGCAAGGATTAAGTTTGGGCTATAGGGTAGGCAAGTCTCTCCTAAATCCCTAAGGCACAACCTATCCCTATGGCTAACTCTTCTAAGTCTCCAAGGTTAGGTTAAGTGTTCACCTAATCACTAGAAGTGTTTTAAGCCTAAGATACTTTTAGTATCTATAAGAGTCCTAGATCTATGATGAGGAAGTTAAAAACTCACTCCAAAAATGAGGTCAACACTATGTTTAAACAAAGTCACATAAGAGGTTTTTGTGCTGCGAAGAAAAATGATGCTATTGTGTTACGACTCCAATTCCTCTAAAGCCAAAATCTGACATTGATAACAATTACCATAAACAACAACTCTGCATAGAAAAAGAAAGCAAACGCCACAAGTTCGGAGAATAGGTATACAGAGGCATGCCAGGTTTACAACAGAGAAGAAAAACCCAGAACAGTAAGGCATTACAGAAAATTCCCTCAGGATAACTATTCAAAGATAAGTCAACAAAAGCTGGACTTGATAAACAAACTACAACAACAGAGCCAGAATCAAGAATCAAGAATCAAGACCTCCAGAAACCGGCCAATACAAGGCCATAACAGAAATAATGGCAAATAGAACCAACTACAAGCTCCACTATATACAGAACGAAATCCAGAATGACAAAAAAGCAACTTGCAGTTAGCAATCGCTACAAATGATATAGCAGACCAAGATCGAAAGAGAGCAGAAGAAAACTTTAAATAGAGATGAGAAAAGCAAACAAGGGGTTGAAGAAAATATCTCAAGAAATCTCCTCCTCCTCCTGTTTCGTCTCTCTTCTTCTCCGAGCATTTCCCAGGGTGGTTCTAGCCAGAATAATCCCTTATTCCGGTGAAACGCCGGCCATCTCCCTCTGAATCCTTCCGTTCTCCTCCGCTCGCAGCTCTTCCCTTCTCACGGCTCGAACTGTCGAAACAAAACAAACATGCAAGTATAAGGTTAGGTTAATTCAAAAGCTTCATCCCGGCCGAAAGCCCAAGCAATATGGTTGGATCGATCCAAGGATCAAGCCGCGCAGATCACGACATCTGTAATCCACTCACCC
Organism: Cymbidium sinense; assembly: GCA_021442155.1. Lineage (NCBI taxonomy): Eukaryota > Viridiplantae > Streptophyta > Magnoliopsida > Asparagales > Orchidaceae > Cymbidium > Cymbidium sinense. Next base: position 189,543,592 of record CM038218.1, on the reverse strand, counting down.
CCTTTAAAGCATCTCTAGCGTCTGATCAAGAAACACATCCAAAGGTTAGTATCAAATAGAAAATCTGAAGGCTCAAGATTGAGGCAAAGAGAGACTAGATCCGGACTGATCCCGGCGTAGTTAAAAGCCATCCAAGTCCGGATCTCACCCAATCGACTGTTAGCAACTCAACTCGACGGGTTCCAAGCACACGAGCGAAGTCAACTCGCATTAAGCCTAAACCAAGCGGTCGGACCAATCCGTGGAAAACGAACTCAAAAGAACCCGGCGGTGACGACGTAAATATTCACTCAATCCTCGTATCGATCCATTACAGAAAATACAACGTATCATTGGCTCTTGTTGATTACTATATCCTCAATCAGAAAATATGGCAGAAGGCACAAGATACACATCCAAAACCCTAGATGAATGTGTTACCAGATTAAACAAAACAGAAGAGCAAATGACCTCGGTCCTATGGTATTGGAAATATCAAAAGATTGACAATAGAAAGCAGATTGGAAAAACAACCTCAAATCCGTGTGTGATGCATCCCATTGAATCCTATTCTCCAAACGGACCACATACACACACACCCATGTCAATGCCTCTTAAAATAGATATGCCCGATTTAATGGAAGACCCTAGAGGATGGCTCTTTAAAGCGAGCGATTTTTCAAGATTACAACTCCATAGAGGATCATTCATAATTTCCTCGTTTACATGGATGGACACTTAGATCAATATATGCATCTTAATAAACAGCTACACTCATGGTAATTTAGAGAACAACTTATTGAGATTTAGCTCATCCTTGTACTGATTTAAGGGGTGAACTTACTAAATTACAGAAATCTACTTGCTAATTTTATAATGAGTTTGAGGAATTGGCAAATCGATATCTATTCCACGAATTCTTACAGTATTTTGAATCGGTTTAAGGCATGATATAAAAGGGAAGTAAGAGCATTGCGACTAGTTCCCTACAAACCTTCCGTTAAAGCTGGACAGGCTAGCTGATGATGTAACAATGCCAAGAAACTACAAGATCAGCCAAGTTCCAGCAGTAAAGCAACATCAAATACAGCAAACACCCATACTGCCTAATCCACCAAATGCCAATCAACACAGCAACATTCAAAGTAAACAGCCTTTAGCAATTCAGAGGCTCACACCAACACAATTAGATGAAAGAAGGCAGAAGGGATTATGTTTTAATTGTGAGGAAAAATATCACAAAGGGCATATATGTCAAGCCAAATTATTTGCCTTCATAATAGTCAATGAGGACCAAGAGTATCAATTACGGCATGATACTCAACTAGAAAGGCAGTGGATTCAAGAAAAACATTAAACAAGCTTCAACTATCAACCATTCAATCCGGGCTAAGGCAAATGACATAGAGATTGTATAAGTATACACATTATAAATACTCTAACCAATAACTTAGCTTAGATTTTTATGTCGATAGAACCCAATTATAGAATAAGATAATTTAGTAATAAGTCGAGGTAGCCTTTATTTCAATTAAGAGGGATAAAGAGAAAGCTCACATAATCCAGCCACATACAAAGGAGCTTTTATTTTCAGATAGGTTGGACAGACCCGTATAAATCAGGAAGCTCAAAAGCAACATAAAACAAATGGCCTATAACATAGAAGAGAGCTTCAATCCAAGACTACTACAATACAAACAAGCTTTTACACTACAACCAGTAGAATTACCAACTCCGTTCAAAGATGGGCAGCTTTTAGCTAAGCATGTTACAATTTCGGTCACAGAAAAGTAATGCAGGGAAGTCGACAAAGTAAAGAAACTTTAAAACACCTGGAAGAATTTTTTTATACGATGCTCGGAATGTCAAATAAAGAAATACGAAAGCATCACTGTAAATTGACCTTGAGGATGGTGTGTGAGGGGGAGTAATGTTATGACTCCAATTCCTCCAAAGCCAAAATACAAAGATACATTAACAATTACCATAAACAACAACTCGATAGAAAAGAAAGCAAACACCGCCACCAAGTTCGGAGAATGTATACGAGGCATGCCAGTTTACAACAGAGAAGAAAACCCGCAACAAGGGGCAAAATTCCCTGGGGATAACTATTCAAAGATAAGTCAACAAAAGTCGGACTTGATAAACAAACTACAACATGAGCGAATCAAGAATCAAGAATCAAGACCTCAAACCGCCAATACAAGGCCATAAAAAATAACGCAAATAGAACCAACTACAAGCTCCATATGTAATAAATCGAATCCAAAAAAGCAAGTTACTTAACAGATTGTAAAATCTACAAATGATATAGCGACCAAGATCAAAAGAGAGCGTAAGAAAACTATAAATAGGTGAAAAGCAAACAAGGGGTTGAAGAAAATATCTCAAGAAATCTTCCTCCTCTTCTTCTCCTCGAGCATTTCCTGTAGGTTCTAGCCGAATAATCCCTTTGTGAAAAGCCATCTCCCTCTGAATCCTTCCGTTTCTCTCCGCAGCCTCTTCCTGAGCGCCGATCCGAACTGTCAAACAAAACAAACACGCAGTATAAGGTTAGATTAATTCAAAAGCTTCATCCCACGGCCAAGAAGCGGCCAGCGCAAACACAAGCTACGGTTCAGATCCGATCCAAGGATCAAGCCGCAGACCATTACATCTCAGAATCCACTCACCCCTTTAAAGCATCTCTACGCTCGATCAAGAAACACATCCAAAGGTTAGTATCAAATAGAAATAAGGCTCAAGATTGAGGCAAAGAGAGACTCGATGAGGACTGCATCCAACATTTGGCGAATCAACAAATTCATCTCACCCAATCACTGGTTAGCAACTCAACTTCCAAGCACACGTAACTGAGTCAACTCACGCATCCTAAACCAAGCGATCGACCCAATCTAGGGAAAACGCGAACTCAAATGAACCAAAGGACACAAAAGAAATATTCACTCAATCCCCTGACGTAGATCCAATTACAGAAAATACAATGTATCATATTGCATCGAGTATTAGATGAAGATTTGAGCTTCTTTTAAGAGAAGACAAGTTAACAAAATATACGGACATGAAAAATAATATGAGATTATATTAAATAATATTTAATATTTTATTCCTTTTTTGACCTTGACTTTAACTATGTCTTCTTGAGTGGCTATGCATCATCAGTTACACTAGCCCTCTTTTTTAACGTCTTCACTTAGTCAGCCATCTTTTGCCTTACAACAATAACAATAACAACAATAACAATAAGCCTTAATCCCACTAGATGGAGTCGGCTACAAGCCTTAATCTTTTGCCTTCACTAGAAAAAAATAAAAATTTGGTTATATTTCTTCCAAAATCTTTGCCTGAAATGCTGAATATATTATCCTTTGCAAGGACAGTGTTGAGTCCTTTTCTGTTGTGAACTTTTCGTTAATCGATATAGTGAAACCTACCTTACTAGAGGAAATTAGGGATAGCGTGGCTGTTCTTGAGTGTTCATATTTTTACTGAAAATGGTTTATTATATAATTTACTGTATATATATAATTCGGCATCTAGAAAACTAAATTTTATATTTTCAGGATTTATATATGGTTTTGAAGTAGTGTTCTCAATATCCTCTTCTTTAATTCGACAAACTAATTACACTGATGCAAATTTGAATCCCTTATCCATTAATATCTACGAGAAACCACATGAAGTATGACTAAAAGCAATGCATAATGCAAGCTATCTGCTGTATATACGTAACCATTTTCATCTTACTAGTCCCCAGAAACATCAAGAGGCTTGTAAGTTATTCATTATTCTGATCAGATGGTGAACAAACCTTTCTTAAAGGAAAGGAAACATCACTTTTAATTTGTTTTTGTCATGATTATATCAGTTATTATTATTATTATTTTGATCATTAAGTCTTCATTGTCATATTGACAATGCCGTTGCAGTCATTTTCTATTAAGTTAATTCGCTGTTAAAGGCCCCTACGTACTCTAAGTTGAATCTGTTATGTTCTGAAAAATTTCTTTGCTTCTGATGTGCAGAGGTTGAAAGTTAAATTAGAAGAAGAAATCATATGATTTCTTTTCACAAACTGCAGTTTCTGACTCCATAGAAACAAGTCATACAGATTCGAATGGATTTTGACATTTATATTGTTAATGGTGTTCTATAATGATTCTTTCATTCCTCTTGATCTTGATCATTATCTGTTAGTTTAAAGTACTGATATCGTTTTGATGAATGTTAGCGTTGAAAATAATTTTATTTAGGTAAAAAAGAGTTCAATTTCAGATTTTAAAAGTGATTTTGATAAAAAAAATTCATTTTGTAAATGTTTTTTTTGGTATTAATGATTATAACAAGTATTATTTAATTAAGAATCATAGAGAACTTTCGGTCAAATCTTCAAGGTCACAATTATATTATTGGAATACTTCAAGGCCGTCAAGCTTAGTATTATGCAAATCATAGAAGGAAAACTTATGCTTCTTTGAACTTATGCACTATCATGAAGAGTAAATTTCTAATAAAAGATATAAAATAATTGATTATTGAAGAACAATTTGTAATATTTTTAGCATTTATTGAAAATAATCTCACTTCATTTAAAAAAACTTTGATGTGTCATTTATCATTTAAAAACTGAAATAATTATTCATATATCATTTAACATTATTCTAAAGAAATATAATCTAAAGAATCATAATTTTTAAGGCATGTTAAAATTTAAAAAATTCTTAATCTATTTATTTTAAGTAAGATAATAAGTTTACTTCATGAAAAAAATTATATTGATATAATTGATAGAATACATGAGATTATATATATATGCCTAAAAAATAAACTAAAATTTCATATTGAGGAAAAAAATATAAGAAGCCAAACTAAAAATATAATATGATTTTGATATGAGTTTTACTTATGTATTTTAAATAAATGACAAGATCATATATATATATATATATATATATATATATATATATATATATATATATATATATATATATATATATATATATATATATTGCTAACTTGAGTGGTGATTATCGCACGAGACAACTAAATGCTTCTGCGTGTGTTGTGTCTTCCATTAATTATATCGTTCCATAATAATTAGAAAAAAAATGGTTTACTGCTCTGGAAAGAGATCATTTATGGCAATTTAATTTTTTAATTATGTATATTATTTATTTTTGTAAATGAGAAGAGTTAAAAAAAAAAAAATTTACCTCTCAATACATTTTTCTTCTCGATCATTGAAAGATTTATAAAAATTGGGAGGTTTAACTGTCAAAATTGTTCAGAAAAATACTTTGCAAATGTATTATTTCAATTAAGAAAAACCCAAATTTGTTAGGGAAGTTTTTGTAATAATATAAATTTCGGTAAAATTTGTGAAAAATAAGCAAACATAAGTCATGTTCTCTTCTTACTTCCAAAGCATTACATAGCTTAAAAGGCTTGGAGTTGGACCAGAAAATCAGTATTATTCAGGCTGACAGACCTATGAGAAGAATGGTACGTAAATTACAGATGTTTGTCATCATGATTGTGAAACTTTACATTGAATTCATTTTACTTGAGCTATTTGGTTGCCTAAATTTTGAGTGTAAAATAAAATAAATATAGAGGTTTTAACTTTTTTGGTATTTGGCATGCTTCGAAGTAAAATTTTTAAAGTAATATAATATATTTAGAATACATTACAAATATTAATTTTGAGAAATTCACCCCATTTGATAATTTCAAATACATATGAAAGAAAGATATACACCCAATCGCCTGCTTCATCCTACCGCCAATCGCCAGCCTCTTAGCTCCACACCGCCACCACTTACCGCTAATTCATCATTCCGCTTATGCTTCGCCACTACTAGCCACTCCCATTCTACCGCTTATCGCATCGCCTTCAGCCAAATGAGCATGAGCCACAACTTAAGAATACTTACATTACATTTATTTTACTAAAAAAATAAACTCATATAAAGTTTTCAATCAAATAATCCTAGTAATCAAATACATCGATTCTTTCTACATCAGATTCTTTTCAAGTAATCAAATAGCTCCTAAATTAAATGTAACAAAATATGTTTTTATATTTATTTTATATCTTATCAAATAATTCTAAAATATGTTTAATATATTATAGTCATTGACTTGCATTCTTCTTTTAAGAAAATTAAATGGTCCCTTCAAGATTAGTAAATGAGATGGAAAGCTACCAAACAAATACACTAAAAAGAAAATGAATGCACATATCATTAGACTTTTCTTTGAAATATTTAAGAGAATTTAACTACAAACTCATACATATAAAATATATACGAAGACTTGAACTTAAGTCCTCTTGATTGAGAGTTCTTTTGCCTTTTTTGGAACTAGTGAACTATTCTTTCATCATTATACTTTTTCAATTCAACTTCCTCTTTGTTTACAAGAAAATCAAAATTTAGTTTGTGCAACATTAATATCCCAATGCCCACCCACTTGTCAAAAATTAAAATGATATTAACATCACTTGTTCTCATGGTATGATATTGAAGTATTAATTAATGAGCTAAGAGAAAAATGAGCTAAGACAATAGTCATTTTAGGGTTAATATCATTTTAGGGTAGTCATCGCTGACTACTACTAATAGTTATTGTAGTTCAGTCATTATTGTATTGTTAAGACAAAGTTTTCTCGCTATCACCACCAATTTCCTAGCACTTAATAGTTTGATACCGTTTATGAGAAATTATTCTCATTATACTTTTTTAATAGTTGACACCAATTTCTTAATCAAGGACAACACCATCTATCTAGTACGAGTAATCTAGTTTTCACTTTTGAAGAATATATGCATGAGATGGAGGAGCATCAAGCTTAGATCCATCAGCTCTTATTGAAAAGTTTTATGCTTAGTTAAATGAGTGTGGGCTCCAAAAATTCGCCACTGACCTCTCGATAAAATGAATGAGAGTATGATTGTTGACCACATTTTTAGAATGAGCTCTCAACCCTCTATCTTAGACATAGGACATCTCTTAGACTTTAAGAATTTCTTAGTATTAAGACATATCTAGTGATTAAGTGGACACTCAACCTAGCCCTAGAGACTTAGAAGAGTTAGCCATAAGAATAGGTCATGCCTTAGGAGTGTTAGGAACTTACCTACCCTTAGCTTGAACCACTCCTCACCTTCCTTCCTTCAAGTCAAACTCCAAATCAATCTTACTTGATTTTCTCCAAACTCAAATCAAGTCCATGTGATTGAAATTCATAATTGAAACCCATGAATGAAATTCCTAAGTCCAAATCTTTCTTAAGTCCTTAATCTTCTCTTAAGGACTTAGCCTAAATCATGATCAAACTAATTTAGACTCATGAGATTTTCTCATAATTCATTTATATTCTCATTTATATTCACATATATAAATGAAATATAAAATATAAATCAATCAAACCTAATTCAAAAATTCAAGCTTCAAACTCCAAAATTTTTCTAAGCCCTTTAAATCCCTCTTAAAAGACTTAAACTAAATCATGATCAAATTACTTCAAATTTTGAAAATTTCTCATGATCAATTTATATTCTCATTTATATTAACATATATAAATGAAATATAAATTCAAACAATCAAAACCAATTCCAAAAATAAAACTCAAATCCACTCAAAATCCAACCTAAGCCTTTCAAGTCAAAATCTTGAACTTAGCCAAATCAACATCAAATCAAGCCAAACTCTTGATTTTTATTCATGATTCAATCAACCCTACAATCATGAATCCAAATATAAATACAAACTTTAATCAATTAACCAAATTCCAAATAAAAAATCAAAGCCAAAATCCATTCATATTCTCTCTTTGAATATGAAATTGTCAAATGAATCAAAACCCATTTGACTTCAAACTACTTGCAAATGGATTTATATTTCAATCATAAGTCCATATACAAGTTCAATCAAACTCAAATCAAGCTTTGACCAAGCCATTTGACCCACTTAGGCTCACTTGATCCAAAGTGACCTAAAGTACCCTTATGAGCCAAATTTCAATCCTAACCAAATTGGATTGAATCAAACTCACCTATGCCTCTCATCATGATCAACAATCATCATGGGATGATCAATCAATCAAATTGGGTCAAACCAAGTTAAACCTAAGTGTTGACTAAGTCAACACTTAGCCAAAATAAAATCTAACATAGCCAAAATCCACCATAGGCCAAATTGATTGAAACCATTGATCTAGGTTCATTCATGACCTATGTTTGAACTTAACCAAGTCAACATTTGAGCCTAACCTAACCCAATTGGCCACTTGACCCAAGTTGACCCAACTTGACCTAAAAAGTCAAAATATGTCAAAACTTGATCTAAGCCAAATTGATTCAAACCAATGAGCCAAGTTCATTCCAAATCACTTATTGAACTTGACCAAAGCCTCAATTGACCAACTAGACCTAACCTAGCCCAATTGACCTTGAACCCAACTTGACCTAAAGGGCTCATGTTAAGCCAAATTCAAATTCAACCAAAATTGATTGGAAACAAAGAGACCAATCCACTCAATATGACTAACCAAACTTAAACCTACCTTGAGATAGGTCAAATGTGTCAAATTGGTCAACTTGACCCATTTGACCTAAATGAAGTCATATGAGCCAAATTCAAAACTAATCCAAATTGAATCAAACCAAAGCCACCAAAATATTTAAAATGGTCATATGAACTTGACCTAACACTTGGTTTGACCCAATTTGACCAATTGGTCAACTCAACCCAAGTTGACCCATTTTGACCTAAATGGGTCAACATGAGCCAAACCATATCAAATGAACTCCAAATCCAATGAAACTTGGCCAAACCCATTTTCTCAACATGCCCAACATATTCAATTTCAAAAATTAGACAAATGACCATTCTACCCTAGGCCATAGAACAAATTTTTTTCAAATCCATGGGGAATTTGGTCAAGCCCTCTTCATATCTACTTGATACCTTCTTAATAGGTCAAGCGAACCCTATGGAGGGTGGTGCACCCAACCCAATGGGTTTGGGTTAGCTCAAATGGACTTAAGGATAAAACCAACCCCCTAACTTAAAATGGCCAATTTGAAAACCTCCTTCCACTTGATTTGAAGCACATGGGAGGTTGCCAATCCACTCCTAAGCTCCAACAACCATGTGCCAACTTCGAATAGCCCAAAAAACCCTTTCCATATGGTCAATTGGATCAAAATGGCAACATTAACTTCGGCCGTCCGATTACCATAGGGGGAGATATACTCCCCTAATTCAATTCAATTCAGAGATCCTCATTGTCGATTGAGTAAGGGAGAGTGTTAGGAGCCATCAGAGAGAAATCCTAAGCTTTCTAGAGGGATTTGGAAAGAGCCATTCTCAGTTTTCTTCAAGAAAAAACATGGGAGCTCCACTCAATTCCTAACATCCTCTTCACTCAAAACCAGTGCAATTCTCTTTGCATATTCCATCAGGAGGCTACGTTAAGTGCACCCAAGCCTTCACACAAGTTCCCAAGGTAAGGAGGAGTTCAATTTGATCAAAGCCGCAAAGGAGAGGAGGAGGTGTTGGTCCATAGAGCCATCCACTCAACCTCAAGAGCTCAAACTTTCAACAAAGCTTCATCTCAACTAGACGAAGCTCCTTTAAGGAAATCGGCCGTCGATGATCACCTCCGACGAGGTATGAAATTTTCTGACCATTAGATTTAAGAGGTGTTGGTCCTTTATGAAAGAAAGTGTCATGGCAGGAGAATTCAACCGTTAGATATGCTTGTAATTAGGGTTATATGGTGTGTGCAAGTTCTCATTCCAATCCGAGCTCGATCGAGCTCAGATCTTCCCTTTGATCATGGATAGTTCCTATGATCCTCAGGGAAGAATAGGATTTGGCCGTCCATCCACACATTTTGGATGGACGGCTAGATTAAATGCATGCTTTATAATCCATTTATTCTTTTAAAACCAGGGGGTGATCTCGCTCAATCCTTGATCAATGGTGGTATCAAACCGCATCCGCCATGCCACCGCGTGATGGGACGCTAAGTCACCCTCACGACGTGTAAAGCGTATAACCACCGCCACGCTGCTATGGGCTAAGGGATTTAATTAATTTTAATTAATCCTCTTAGCATTAAAAATTCATATCTCCCTAAATAAAAATCAGAAAAAATGAGGTAAATTTCTAATGAAAGATAATTCAATCTAGAATATTTTAAAATTGATTTTAATGGATTTTGAGTTATATTTTCTTTAATTTTGGGTTTTAATCAAAATCTTATTTTGCTAATTATTTCTTAATTAATCCTCTAATTAATCTCAAACTTCTTGGGTATATTTTAGGGGTTGACTTCTTCCTCCCCTAATTTTCATGGGATTTATTGAAGGCTTAATTTGGGGAATTGCAAATGCATTTCCTTATTACCCTCCTTATGTAATTAAGAAAAATTAAAGGTTTGATTAGTGTTTTAATCCCTCATTGGAGTTGATCAAGGATGGATCTAATGAATAGGAGGCTTAGGGAATAATTTTGGGGTATTTCATTTAAGCTATTCCCTAAACCCCATTTTCTTTCCTTAATCCTCTATTAATTAAGGGCTAATTCATTAATTACCCTCTTAATTAATTTCTAAAAATTTTAAAATCCTCAAAAACTTAATTAATCTACTTAGGTAAATGATTAGGTGTTCAAGAGTCTAAGTGCAATTAAGAAAATCAGAACTCAACTCACATGTGTAAGGGGTATTTTGAAATTACTTAAGTTAAACCCCTGAGCTTAATTAACCATTAATCATGAGCCAAATTACATTAGACCCTTTTCTTCCTAGGTGCATTGCAAATTTAAATTTCTTGTGAGATTTTATGTCATCTCATTGGCTCATAATTATTTGGTTAATTATACTAAGGTGGTGTAGGTAAGGGTTAATTAACATGCTTAATTCATACCTTAACCTAATCAAAATTTAAAATAAATCTAATCATCTAAAAATTAAACAAAAATGTCAAACACATGTGAGAATGGGTTATGAACAGCAAACTCAACTCTCATTTTCAAAATTAAATCAAACTCAAAATCAAATAAAAGTCATACTAAATGAACTTTGATTTACTTTATGCTTTCTTATTTCATAAGATTATCTTTAGGATTTAATTAAAGTAAATGTGTTTACATGCTTTCATTGACTTAATTCTTTCCCCAACATGCTAAATATGTGTGTTATGTGGTTTCATGCATTCATACTTTTCAAAATTTAAATTTAAAATGAAAATATTTACTTTATGTCAAATTTGCATGTGTTGGCTAAAGTAGAAACATGAGTGGCTATTATCACTATTAAATTCAAATTATTTTCAAAACATATGAATCAATTATCAAAACTGAAAGTGTGTTACTTATATCTTAATTATAAGCTTGCATGTGAGTAAAGTATGAAGATGTGCTTAGTATAAGTTTTCCTTCTCTTTTCTTTTAGTATAGTAATGAATAGGACTTGGTAAGATGTGTGGTTTATTTGAAAAGAACCTAACACTTGCCTAATTCTATATCCTATTCACTCCTATACTATTACTTAAGAAGGATACTTATGCTTCATATAAATTGCATAAACAAAATGAATCAATTAATACAACTTTTGCATTCTTTCTTTTCCATTCATTTCTTTTGTACACATGTTTGTATTTAAGGAAAGTGGTATATTAGTCTGGACAACCCTGAGGTTGCGAAGCTTTAAGTAGCCCTAAGTAGGTCTTGTACCTTACACCTTTGATTAACAATGATGTTGTACACACTTATGCCTTTCTTACTTTCATGTGTGCATGTGAAAATTGGATAAAAAATCCCTTTTCTACTTAATAAAAATCACACATAATAAACTTCCAAATTTCCTTAAATGAATTACTTAGCATGCATCATAAAGTGTATTAAATATTCTCAATTGTGTGTATAGATATGCTTAGGACTCATTCATATGCATGTTATACATGTTGGGAAAGAAATGAAGTGATGTATGTTTTGTGAATTTGGTTCATTTTATTTAATCTTAAAATGCCTTTCTTTTTGAATAGGTTTGTTTAGAGTTCATCTAAACTTAGGATTAATTAAAACACTTAATCAAAACATTCACTAAACAAAACTAAAATATGAATCCACTTTAGAAATTACTTAGGTTAGGGAAGGAAAGAGAAGTTCTCTTCTCTTTCTCTCTGTTCATAACTTAGTAATTAATTAGGATTCATTTGAACCTAATTAAAATATGAAATAAAATTAATACAAAATAATTAAATCACTTAAATGAAACCCTCCTTTAAGTTGAACATGCTTCACACTTAGAAAATTCTAACTTAAAGCCATAGTTAAGCATACCACATAAATCTCCAAAGCACACACATTTAAGTCACCACTTTAGTTTAGGTTGGTGCATGGTTTGATGCTTACTTTTATTTATGATATATATTTTAGACTGATGTTAGGATGTATGTAGCTCATAGAATGAATGGTAGGCGATCTTAGTCTAACCATTATTTTCTGAGGATTGTGCTTAAGGCTAATAAATAAAATATAAATGCTTTTTTGTATGTGATTATACCCTAAGCATAATCCAATAGGCCAGGTGGACTTAGTCACCTATGTGTGGGGTGATAAGTCCAATATAAATGCTTAGGATTTGGTGGTTTATTTAGCAAACCTTTTTTTGTAGGTGTTAGTTAGATTTACTTTTCCTTTTCATGTAAATTTTACAATTAGGATTTTGGAATGATTGTTATGGGGATTAGGATGAACATTGGTCATAAGATCTCATCTTATGCACCATGTGAAGCCTTATAGCATCCACCTTCCAACCATCCAAAAGAAGAAACTAAAGAAGAAAGAAGAAAAGAAGAAGAAAGAAGAAAAGAAGAATGAAATGAAGCTTGAAGACATAACAATGAATTCTTGCTTAATTGTATTTAATTCATTTTATAATCTGGGTTGTATAAGGGTAGAGCTCTACCAAATTTGTTTTGGGTTTGTGCGGTGGTACCCGACTACAACGACCTCTTATTCTTTTTGCGATTAGCTTTATAAATTGATTGATGATTTATTTAGGTTTTGCATTAAGTGGTATCTTTTTCCTAGTATCTTCCTTGCTTTATGTATGGCCTGGATGTGGATTAGGCTCTTAGGGAAAGGTAAATCTTTTACCAAATCTAATAATTCAAAACTAAAAGAACTTATAACCTCACCTAAAGCTTATGTTTAAAATCAAGATAAAATAATTACCAACCCCTTAGTTGGATGAGTATTTCTTTTATAACATCATGCATAAATGCATCTTATTTCACTCTTGATTGGAGGGCTTCCACCTTTGCTAGAGAAACTTGGCTTGACCTTTGAGAGCCATGGTGGAAACACACCTCCTCCCTTCTCGCTGATTTTGGCCAATAATCTTTATTTCTCATGCATTAGGCATATGAATCCTATTAGCCTGAGTCAAAATAATTGTCCAAAATGAAAATAAAATGAAATCTAAATTGCATTAGATTTAGGTCATATTTGATATCCTTACATGATCTAGTCTCTTTAGGGAATGAGTTTAAGGACTTAGTCTCTTTCTAAATAAATACTTACTATAAAGCATAAGACTTTATGTATTTAAAATTATAGGAGGAGTTAGTTGGCGGCCACCCAGGTTGTAAGTCCAAGTCGGTGGTTTGTCCTCTCTTGTGTGGATAAACCAAATACCCATTTTTTGCCTTAGATTTAGGTTGTGCTTTTTTGCCAAAGCTCCCTAGATTTAGGTTGAGGTTGCTTCTCCCTTTGTGGGCCATAAGCTTAATTCCTCACCTCTTAGGCATTTCCTTAATCTTGTGTTATGGAATCATAAGTCTAAATTTCTAATGAAAATGCAACTCAAATAATTAAATCAATTTCAAAATGTAAAGCCCAATCATAGGATAGTTTGAGATGCTTAGGTTTCTAGCATCTCCTACTTATCTTTCTTTTGGCTTGATAATAACTCTCTCTTTGATCAATCCCATTTGATCTTCAAAAAAATAAATTAATTGATTGATAGTCCATTCCTATTGAAATCTTTGAAGACATCATTTACCTTAATGAGAGTATTCTAAGGGATCTCCCTTAGGATGTAATTAACTATGGGGCTTGCCCTACTTAACAAAATTGGTTTGAAATAAACTCTGCTTTATTTTTTCATGTAAATTAGGGGAAGAATCTCTGATACATATGTAGACCCATTGTCCTTAGGAGTCCTTATTGAGGTGATTAAGTCTATTAAATGGTAGTGATTTCTATCTCTCGAGATAGTACACTATTCCTTGATGACGTACTCGATCACCGGAATAAGCACATCTGCGGATCTACGTGATGTCCCAACCAATAGGCATAATATTTCTATTTTCCTTTATCCTCTTTAAAAAAAGGATAGATGAAGGTGGGAATATTTTTCACCACAAATTTTTCTGGCGACTTCGCTGGGGATGGTTCCTCTCTCCATCTTTGGAACATGATCATTATCTTCAAGTATTGATAGTGGGTTTGTACTTTGGTATGAATCTGAGACTATCTTTATTTTTGTTGGCACTTAGCTTATTTCATTCTTAAGTTGAGTCAGCCAACATCTTTAGATTTTAGGACCTCACTCTGTTGGTCTTAAAATTGGTTCTCCAATGGGTTAAGTTCTAAATTAAAAAAAAAAAAAAAAAAAAAAAAAAAATTCCTCCTTATCATTTTATGATAAAGAAATGTTCATTCTAAAATAATAAAGATAAAATAAATTTTTCATAAGAATTTTGCATTTTGAAAAAGCACCCTTTCAAAAATGCACATAATAAAATATTTTCCACAAAATTTTCTTAAATCACCCTCATTTAACAATTCTCATAATTGTTACATGTAGAAATTTTCAAAAATAAAATAAAATAAAATAAAATAAAACTAACAAAATTTTCCAAAAGCACAAATGAACATCTTCTTTCAGTTCACTTTAATGAAGATTTCATTTTCAAAATAAAATGAACAATCATCTTTCCAAAAGTCAAAATCAAAATAAAAAATAAAGTTTTCAAAAAGCACACATGAACCTTTCCATTCAATACACTCACACCTATTGAATGGAAGTTTCATTTTCAAATAAAATAAAACTTTGAAAAAGCACACATGAACCTTTCCATTCAATACACTCACACTTATTGAATGGGAATTTCATCTTCAAATAAAATTAAATTTTTCAAAAGCACATATGAATATCTTCATTTTATATACTCAAATTTATTGAATGGAGATTTCATTCCCAAATAAAATTAATATCACTTGGAAATCTCACTTGAATATATCTCACATATGATTAAGTTGGAATTCCCTCTTTCAAAAAAAAAAAAAAACAATAATCACACACAAATAAAAGTTTTACATTTCAAAAATAAAATTGATTTCCATTTCTACATACCCAAATTTGTTGAATGGAAATCCTCTTTTCAAAAAATTGAAACTTAATAATCATATTTTCAAAATTCAAACACATTTTGGAACTTCATTTAGCATACTCAAATTTGCTAAGTGAAGTCTCCAAATTCAAAATCCAAAAATTTTCAAACAACCATTTGGAACTTTATTTAGCATACTCAAATTTGCTAAGTGAAGTCTCCAAATCCAATCAAAAATTTTCAAACACATTTTTGGAACTTCATTTAGCATACTCAAATTTGCTAAGTGAAGCTTCCAAACTCAAAATCAAAAATTTTCAAACACATTTGGAACTTCACTTATCATACTCAAATTTGCTAAGTGAAGTCTCCAAATCCAAAACATCAAAAATTTTCAAAACACATTTTGGAACTTCATTTAGCATACTCAAATTTGCTAAGTGAAGTATCCAAATCCAAACATAAAAAATTTTCAAACAACCATTTGAAACTTCATTTAGCATACTCAAATTTACTAAGTGAAGTCTCCAAATCCAAAATCAAAAATTTTCAAACATGTTTGGAACTTCATCTAGCATAATCAAATTTTGTTAAGTGAAGTCTCCAAAGTCAAAACCCAAAAAAAAAATAAAAAAAAATCTTCAACCACTTTTGGAACTCATTCCTTAGCATACCAAATTTGCTAAAGAGAAGTTTCCAATTTCAAAACCAAACTAAATCAAAATTTTGAACACATAATTTGGAATTTCAATAACTTACTCAAATTTTGCTAGGAAATTTCCATTTCAAACTAAGTGGAACTTCATCTTTAGCATATATTTGCTAAAGTAAAGTCTCCACTTTCAAAAAAATCAAAACAAAGATGAAACACATTAAGAATTCCTTAGCATACCCAAATTTGCTAAGGATCCTACTTTTTCAAAAATCAAAACATCCAAAAACAAATGAAACACCTAGAATTTTCTTAGCATACTTAAATTTACTAAGACTCCTATTTTCAAAAATCAAACAAAACAAACTTGGATTCTTCACTTAGCATACCTAAATTTGCTAAGTGGGAATTCCAATTTCCAAAATCAAACAACAATTCACAAAAAGAAACAATCATTCTTAAAGCACTTTACTTAGCATACTCAAATTTGCTAAGTAAGTAAAATTCCAAAATCAACCAAATCAAAAATAAAATCAATTAACCCTTACTTTAACATACCCAAATTTGTTAAAGGACCACAAATAAAAAAAATCTAAATTCAAACAAACATGAACATATGGAAGCATCCTTCTCAAAATATTTGAATCCACTTTTCAACATACTCAAATTTTTTGAAGTTGAATTTATATTCAGAATTCCTCTTTTAATCAAACTTCTAAATCTTCTGAAATCCATTTAAACCTCACTTAACACTTCCAAGTTGTTGGATGTGGGTTCAAATTTTCAATTCAAATTCAAAAAATTAATAAAGATAAAAATCTGATCCAAGCTCATTTCTTATTATAGATTCTCATAGTTAGTTATAGTACAACGATAGTTCAGCTTTTCAGTCTTTTGTAGTTTATCTGAAATGGTCGGCTCACAAAAATTTGTTTTCACCTTCCCTCATGGCATGGTTTTGTCTTTGGACCAAGGCAACTTCCCCTGATTGGATCATACACCCACTTATCCTTAGGGGATTGAGGGATTACATGTGAGGGCACTCCCCTCACTGAATCGAGGACCATGGTGACCGGGCGGTCATCAGATTAATCTACCCTTTGATTCTAACATCTCCTCACTGAAGAGGAAAGTAGTGGCAGTCCACACTATCGAGTAGTAAGACAAGCATGATTTAGTGTGCCCATGGTTTCTCGTGTCTTTGCCCTAGGGCTAGCACCCTCTCATCGATACCCTCCAAGGGTAAGGCTCCCCTGATCTTAGGGATTGCCTCCCCTACTTTTGAGTACGGGTCTAGCTCTCACTCCTCCAATCCTACCAGGACAAAGCATAGGAACAAGAATCACATGATCAAGTAGTATCACCTAATTTAGGAGATGGAGGCGCCGTTGTTGAGGAGTTCCATTTGACCACCATTGGTTCTGAAGTTCCATCCTCTCTGGGTCAGAGAGAGGATGTTAGGAGGATTCACATCACCTCTCTGGTACAACATTAATTCGGAGCGGGGAGGTCATTTGCGCCTCGATCAATCTTCGTGAGTTAATACGTTTAAAGTTTGACCATTTGATCGAGATCCATTATCCCTGTAGAAACATATCCATCAAGAGGGCTGAGAGGCCCATACACTCATTACTAGTAGGGAGAGATGGTTGTCGCTAGCTTTTCTTATTGATTTTAGCTCGGCCTTGCGCATCGACCATACACAACATCATCCTTCGGAGCTCTTGTGCATATAAGATGGTGGTGTCTCCACACCACTCTACCTCGCATTATCACCGGTCAGTTAAACATCTCCATTCCATAAGGCCATGAAGGCCATATAGGGAAGCGCACCCGTTGGTGATCTTATGGAGGGATCCTACCCCTACACCACCATTGTTATGAGGCGAGCTCTCTGCTCGACCTTCCCCCCGTGGTGGTGTGGAAGAGTGGTGACCCCGAGGTTGGTCCCTTCACCAACTCTCCACAAAGGCGTGGAGATGGTGATAGTTATTTCAGAGGTTACATATGATAGTTCAGCTACACCAAGAATATTGGAAACTCTTAGGAATGTCACCCCTCTCATAGCTAGTGGCAGTCAAGAGTGTCACTCATCTAGTGAGTACAATCCATAGGATTGACTCTCCGATGTGGCGAGGTGGTGCCTCTCGTGCATAATAATGATCACCGTCTGAGATATTTGTACATTAGATTGATCATTCTTTAGATGAAATAGTATTATTACTTCATGGAAAGAAGAAAATTCTTGAATGATTGGTTAGATGAGAGAAAAAGTCCCACAATGAAGATGACTTATTGGGAGACTTCGTTGAGTCATGGTTGATAGAGGATCTCTTCTTAGAGTAGCAAGCCATGGAAGGTGATGAGGTTGATCGAAGACCAGCCAACATCGACATCGGTTGAAGAAAAGATGAGCATTGATAGGATGGCATGGCTTAGAGGACTTGTAGCGTGTTTGCTTCAAAATAAGCCTCATTAGTTCATCCTACTACAGCTGACATCAGTCAGCCTGAGTTAGTGCATGTCTTGGACCCAGCCAAGACCTTACCTCCCGTTGAGCAAGGTAGCACTAGCATGTATAGGAAGGTAGTGGAAAGTACCTCCATACAAGAAAAAGACATAAAATCCATGGTTGAGCGGCAAGTGAAGGAATTGGCTCAAGCCGGGAGGATCATCGTTCCAAAGGGTAGACCCTACCAGAGGAATTTGATTCAATCCAATATCCCAAGGGTTTCATGCCACCTTCCTTCAAAAGCTTTGATGGCGGTGAAACCAAAGGCATAGCTATTTGGGGCCGATTATTGCAACAGTGGCAGCGATGCTTTGCTTTTCTGCCTCTTTGTTAGTAGCCTAGCGGTATTGCTTTTGATTGGTATGTTGAACTGCCCAATGGTTCAGTAAAGACATTTGCTGAGTTAGAGCAACTCTTCATCAAGAGGTTTGATGGAGCTTAGTAAAGGGTTACTGTAGGTGATCTCATTGTAGCATAATACACCGGTGAGTCCCTTGTTGATTATATTCTCATGGCATAACGAGTATGAAAGTGAACCCGTATGCACGCATGCCATTGAGATTCTTTTGAAGAATATCCATGGCCTGGTCACCTTCATGCTTAAGGGCTTCACTATCAAGATATTTGAGAAGCTAATCAACAAGGCGACTAGTCTACAAGGAGAGGCCAAACAGTTGCCTTTTCAAGATCAGTTTCCTAAAGCAAATCCACAAAAGGTCTATGAGAAGAAGCCATGAGTAGTCACAGTGGAAGATAAGGGAAAGCAGCCAGCTAAAGATCAGTTTGAGAGACCACGACCTCAATAGCCTCCACCTCCTTTGCCACCACCGAGGCAGCCCTACCGGCCTCCACAGCAGCCTCCACGGCCAGCACCACCGCCTCCTCAGCCATACCACCCAGCATGCACATACCGCTGTATGGTCCACTACTCTTTTAGATAAGCAACAAACCTTATTCTTTTAAGAGGTAATCGAAGATCTTTAAGAATCTCTTAAAGAAGCTTTTTCACTACCCGAGAGGAGGAGTAGGCAAAAAAATCATGATCCTACCATCGTATGCTAGGCCATGTTTTGGAGGATTACTTCACATTCAAGGCATGGCTTGAACATAGCTTCAAGACCGGTGCTATAATTATCCCAAAGGAATACCTTGTGGAACAACCATCCAGTTCCATTAGTGTAATCCTTGGGGATACATGTGATCCTACCAAAACTAAAGAAGGTTGGGATATTTCTTTATCCAAAACCTCTAAGAAGATCATCCAGAAGATCAAGAAGCTTTCTTGTAGGTGCAGTCGCTCAAACCTCAACATCAGGAAGGTTTGCAAGTTGCGGTCAACTCAAAGAAAGGGAGCTCAGCGAGCGAGCTAGCAACAACAAGATGTGTCGATAGCCCATTAGCATAACCACCAACTGAGTCCAGCCTCTAGCCTACAATTTTAGCTTCCACACTGGCGACTTCTTCCACTTCAGCTAGCTCTACTTCTTCTACTAGTAGAACTCTTATATCGGCGGATAAGGGCATCAAATCATTTACCCCACTCACTTTACTTGATTTCTACTTTGTACCTCTAAATAATTCCAAGAAATTGAAAAATAAAGCTAGTTTGAATTACATCTTGTCATATGGGTTGTCTTCTTCTATTCTAATGATAACTCTTCAAGTCAAAATAACTATAATAATTTCAATCTTCCTCTTTTCGATTTGAGTTGACTTTTCTCACGAACTCTATGGGTTCACCTCTTGAGATAGACTTGGAATCATCATTACGAGGGTCCCATAGAGAAGTAGGTGAGCCTAATGTGCGGTAGAACCTTCCATTACCTGCCACAAGAGATCACAAGTCAACCTCCATAGTGGCAAGGTTCTACCTCTAGGTGCACCTCAAGATAGAAACAAGTCATTGGTAAAAGGTCAGCCCTTCCATAGGATGCTCCACCTTGGATATGCTTATGGAGACCAGCCCAAGGTGGACTATGAATGTTTTTCATCTAAGAAAGTTTCATCTAAGCTAAGCATATACAATGCCCTTATTATCCAAAGAGATGAGAATCACTAATCAAGGCTCTCCTTGATCCATAATATGCTTAGCTCTTTATAGGTGAGGAAGCACATTATACAAAAGAAACTCAGGGGATCACCTTCACAGATGAAGACCTTCTTCTGGGACTTGGAGCACAACCGTCTACATCAGTTTAACATGGACAAGTTGGACTTGCCGTTCTCATGGATTGTGCATCGATGAACATTATGAGTCTAAAGACCCTTGCCTATTTGAGGATCAATTTCTCCACACTCCCAGGAGATTGGATGATGTTGAGAGGATTCAATGAACAAGGTGAGTGGGCTTTAGGTTCTATAGTGTTACCTTTGGAGATAGTGATTGGAAGGCAGCAAGTTTACATCATTGATTGAATACTTCATTCTTGCTTTGCTTAGGCCTTGGATACATCAAAAAGATCATTCCATCCTCCCTCCATCAATGCATCAAGTTCAAAAGATGGAATTGATCGTGTCAATGGAGATGAAAAGCCATTTTTAGTTTGAGAGATTGAGATTTGTGAGGATGCGATCTACTATCTTCCTCAAAACACCCTTTCTCATGGACTTGGACAAAATTCAAATGCAAACACAAAAGGAAAAAAATGAAGAAAAAGAAAAGATAAAAGAAAATGAAAGAAAAATAAAAGTCCAAGTGAACAAGAAAGGGGAGTTGAAGAAGAATTAGACCCGCATATTACATTCCACCCACAGTTCATTCCATCATATGGACATATGGGTAGGATGGCTCAACCTCCACCAGGCAGAGGCAGAGGCAAAAATAGAAGCAGTTCCCAAGGTAGGAGACCCCATAGTTGGCCATCAGCCAATAGATGTGTTGTAGTTCATAGGAGTACCCCTACTATTCACATAGACTTGGAATACTCAGAGGATGAGTTTAATGTGATTAGTATACCGTAACCCCTCTCGGTTCCATTGAGGTGACTTTCAATCGAGACAAAGACCAGGCCTCAGCAAAATAAAATGAATAGTTTATGTGAAACTATTAGCGTTGGGAACCTTAGCTCACACATCTCAAAGTTGAAGGTTTGTAGTTAAGGAAGTCCCTAAGTCTTCCAAATGACATGAAGCAAAAGGTTCTTTTGGGATTATCATCCTCAAGTCCTAAAGTTGATGTAGAAATAGAGGAGGATACATTTAAAGAATAAATGGAATTACCATTTGACTTTTACTCGCCTTGTATTCATAATCTTATCCAGAAAGGTTTAGTTCCTCATACATGGTCCAAGCAGTCGAGTACTTTGAAAGCTATGGAACAATACGAGGGAAGCATCAAAGCAAGACTAGGATTTGGTATAGTGGGTCCGATGATGATGGATTCTTGCTTTATTACCAATCATTTGGAGTCGATAGGTTCTTCTCACACACACCAACTCTTATGAGAATGTGTGTTTAGAAACTTAGATGATCATGATCTCCAAATCAAAGAGGCACGAATTTGAAGAGGAGATTCATTCAATAATGACAAGCTTAAAGAAATCAACCTCGGATAGAAGAAAATCCATGCTAACATACATCGGTTCATTCTTTGAATGAAGAAACCAATGACTTAGTTAGGTTATTGTGAGTTTAAAGACTATTTTGCATGGAGTTATGAAGAGATGCATTATCTCTTGGCGTAGTCACAAGCTAGCAATATCTAACTACCCTATTAAGCAAGCTCCTAGATGCATTAGAAATTGAACAATAGGTCATTTCTAAAGTCAAGAAATTGATCGATGCTGGTTTCATCGGGGAAGAAAAATATCTACACGTTAGCTAGTGTCATCCCAATTAAGAAGAAGAATGGCCAAATTCACATATGCATCAATTTTAGAGACTTAAACAAGGCATGTCCTAAGGATGAGTTTTCTTCTTATATCGAATTAATGGTGGACATTACTCATCTCATGCGTCTTCTCTTTCATGGATGGGTCATCCTATAACCAAATCAATGTCTTGAAGATGAAAGAAACTACTTTTGAACCCGTCGAATCTTCATTATAGGGTCATGCCTTTCGGCCTTAAAAATGTTGGTGCTACATACCAGCCATGACTCGGATCTTCAATGAACTCATCCATCATCAGGTTGAGTGCTATGTTGATGATCTAGTAGTCAAGTAGAAAAGGAAGACCATCTCTTTGACTTGAGTAGTTTTTGGTTAAGATAATATAACCTCAAAATGAATCCCGAAGTGTGCATTGAGTAGCTTCAAGAAAATTCCTTGGGTTTGTTGTTGACACGAGAATAGAAATAGATCCATAAAGATTAAAGCTATCTTAGAAATGCCACCTAAGAGTTTAACTCAACTCGGATCCTTTCAAGGATGGTGGCATATCTAAGATGCTTTATCTCCAACCTATCGGGAGATGCAAGCCATTTTTAAGTCAAAAGGATGCCAAGTTCAAGTGGGATGATAAGTGCCGCCTTTGAAGACATCAAGTAGTATTTGGTGAAGCCTAGTTCTAAGCTTATCCGGGCACTCATCCTTTACACTCTTTGCATTGGATGACTCTCTGCTCATTGGCCCAAACCAATGAAGGGAAGGAGAATTCTCTCTAGTACCTCAGCCGTCATGTGATTCTTGCTAAAATGAACTACCCACCTATTGAGAAACATTGCCTAGCTTTGATCTTTGCTTCTCAAAAGCTACAACACTACATGCTTTCTCATAAGGTGAACTTGATCTCCATAATAAATCCACTGCAGTATCTCATGACACGACCAATTCTTTCTGCACATTTGGTTCGCTCTTCCATGATTCTCTCATAATTTGATATCACATTCGTATCCCTCCGTGCGGTAAAAGGATAAGCATTGATTTCTTAGCAGCACACCACTTCTTCGATTCTCCGCTTAGTGATGATCTCCCCAATGAACAAATCATGAACTTAGGGGAGGCAACTGATGGGAGATGTATTTTGATGGTGCCTTTTCTTAAAGGGAAGCACCATGATCTATTCTCCCAGGAAAGGCAGGGGTAGAATAGTTCTCTTAACTCCATGATGTGATGAGATTCTCATACTATCTTTCCAACCCAACAATGAAGCAGTATGAGGCTTTGATTGATGCAGAGTTAGCCATCACTATCAATGTCAAGAGCATCAACATCTTTGGGGATTCTCAATTGGTCATCAACCAGATTGTTGGGTCCTACATGGTTCTCAAACCCAAGCTTCGTCATTACCATGAGTATACCATGGAGCTATTGGCCCAAATCCCCCAAGTCATCATCTACAAGGTTCCCTGAGTAGAGAGCGCTGTAGTAAATGCTTTGGCCAAACTTGCCAAAGAATTTGCATGTCTGGAAGATGAGTCCATTCCAATAAAGGTCCAAAATAGATAAGTCCTATCCCTTATTGATGATGAACTCATCGAGACTTTCTCTTGAAGGGGGAGGTTGCATTGCCAAAAATGGACAAGGATTAAAGCGACCATTCATAGATTACTTGAACACGGTAAACTACCTCAAGAAAAGTCACGCCCATCAGGTGAAACAGAGAGCTCTCCTGCTCTTGTTGATGGCACCTGTCGGTCCTTTGACCAAATGTGGTTACTTGTTTAGATGAAGCCATGGCATTATGGCGAGGTACATTTTCGGTATAAGAGCACATCAATCTTGTCAAGATGAAGATGAAGATCAAGCAGCTTGGATACTACTAGCCTCCAATGATTACAGACTGCATGGATGTAGCTAGGATATGCCATTAGTGTTAGGTGTATGGTGTGGTCCTCCAGCAACCTCCCAACATTTTACACCCTACTTTGGCATCATGGCCATTTGAGTGTTGGGGTACCGACATTATGGGTCCGATCGATCCTCCCTCTTCCAAGGGGCATCGATTCATCTTACGCCACCTACTTTTCCAAGTGGAAACCATCAGAGGTCACAACTGCATGTGCTTCAATTTTTAGGAACCATATCGTATATAGGTTGGGGTGCCTCGATGAATTATATCGATAATGGTACGCATTCAAAAGCATGAAGATCAATAGCTTTTCGAAGACAGGTATAGATTGGAGATACTCCACCATCTACTACCCCAGAGCAAGTGGCTTAGTGGAAGCATTCAATAAAACTCTCATTCAGATATTGAAGAAGACACTTGATGACAACAAATAATAGTGGAATGAGCAGTTGGTTGAAGCCTTGTGGGCCCACCACACCATATAGAATTCCAACTTAGTCTACCCCGTTCTCTTTAGTGTATGGGTCCAAAGCTATTCTACCCTTAGAAGTTCAACTCCTGTCACTAAGGATAGCATTGCGTAATAAGATCACTACAGAACATAATGCAAAGTTGCAGTTAGAAGAGCTTGAAGGTTTGGAGGAGAGTCACTGGCGATGCAGAACCTCGAGTTATACAAGGCCAAAATGATTCAAGCTCACAACAAATTTGGTCTACCTAGTCTTTAACTTGTGGTCCTAAGAGACCAATTGTTGCCCTGTCAAAGATGGGAGGCAAGTTTGAACCCAAAGGCCCTATGTCATAGAGAAGGCCTACCAAGGAGGATCTTATCCTTATTGATTATAAAGGGGAACACCGATGCTTCCAATTAATGGGCTATCTAAGAAATATTACCTATGAAATAAATCATGTTTGAAAATAATTATTAATAAAAAGAATAAAAATCTGATTCCATTCATCAAATCTTCTCTTCTTCCGAAGCATTGTTTGCTTGTCTTGCGAATATGTCATGACGTGTCTAGGGTAGGTGTAGGAGTCCCCTAGTGGCATCCCATCCTCCTCTTTCACAAACACAATCTCCGATGTTAGAATAGGTGTAAGAGAACCCAGAGAGGCATCTATTTGATTAGCACAACTATAGGTGTGAGAGAACCAAGCGACATCCTTTCTTAGTGGGAATCTTATTTGCCATCCATGGCACCATTTCATCAAAATCCCCAGTGTATTTAAAGGTGTAAGAGTCTGAGATGTCTATTCCTTTTAACACATGCACAAAATAAACATAAATCTTATCTCAAGCTACTTTGATGTAGCAAGCCCCTATGGCACTCTTAGCGCTCTAGGTTGGGTACATGCTACCTGTATATATGAGTGGTCACTTGTTGGAGGATGTGAGTCCCAGACTTTCTTCTAACTTGATCATTACAAATGAATGGCATTAGTATGGTAGTCTTTGCAGTAAGCTACCTCATGTTGACTTTATTTAAGAAGATGTGAGTCCCATGCTTTCTTCTTGAAAATTCATCATGCATTAACTAGGTTCTATATTTGAGGTTTAGGATAAGTCCCGAGGCACCTTTCCTCTTGACTATGTTTGAGTTGATATAAGTCCCTAGTGGCATTCAATCAGTAGTCGCTAGTTGATAACTGTCAGCGAGACACTATCATCATTTATATAGGAGGATGTGAGTCCCGAGCTTTCTTCCTAGGCGATTGTTGCAAAAATGCACCTTAGGTTGGTTGATGTTTCTATCTTGTTGACTCACGGTGGATACACCACTCTTGGCAGATATGAGTCCCAGAGCTTTCTCCTTGAGTTGGAGAATACCTATTGGATATATGACTAGCCATGTCATCTTCTCCGAGTGTTGGATTAAGCCCTTATCCCCATCCCCTGGGCACTTTATCACATCCTTTGCATTTAGACACTACTTACTTTTGGATTGGACAATCCCCTTTCCTAGTAGCCACCCTATGGTTGAGAATTTGTTCAATGGATGCTCCTTCTTAATTAAATAGAGATAGGTCTATATATAAGCTCCTTCTTTGATCCCTCACAAACTAAATAGGGTCCATGATAAAATAAACTAAACAAACAAACAAATTAATTAGAGAATTCAAGCCCCAAAGGGCCCCTTTTCCCAAGCATCCTATCTTTAGGTGTATTGAACTCCTAGGAATTGCGACTACTTGAGTTGAGATAAGTCCCGGGTTGGCACTCACTGTAATTACCCTTAGGTTGGGTTCAATCTATTTTTTGTTAGCGTTACCATCATTACTTTGGAAGATGTAAGACTGCATTCTTTCTAGCATGATTATCGTGGCCGGGCAGGTGGGTTGATTTGTTCCAAAGCAACGATCACCCAGTGGTCTTTTTTTGTAGTGGAAGATGTGAGTCCCAGCTTTCTTCCCTTCAATTGATCATTGCAAACCAAAGGCACTCCTTTGGATAGCTCTCCATCGGAAGCTACTCCTTTTGGTTCAGTAAATCTAAGATAGGTCTAGGCTGATATAAGATCCTTCTCAGTGTGATCCATCACAAACTGACAGAATCCATCAAAATAAACAAATCTAAAAATGTAATTAATCTTGACTATATTTGAATTTATCTAAGTCCCCTCATTCACATAAGCCTATATTGAGTTTTGTGCCTTGCCAATAGATTACCCCAACGGGTCTCTACTTTGGAGGATGTAAGTCTACTATGCTTTCTTCTAGTACAACTACATACCAAAGGCATCCCTTTGGTTGGTAATCCTACTATGTGTTTAGTAGACTACCCCTTTGGATTGGTAAACGAGTTAGGTCTTGGCCTCCATGGCGCTACTCCATCACAAACCAATGGGTTCATCTCAAAATCAAACTAAAAAAAAAAAAAACAAATTTTCCCTCTTCCCCAGTGGAAATTTCTCATTGAGACTAAATCAAATCAAACCTCTCATCCCTTTGTGGATGACTTGAACCTTCCCAAGTGGAAGGTTCACACTCTATCCCTAGTGGATTCCTTCCCTCTCTTATGTCCTTGGACATAAGTAGAGCCACACTAAGCTTTCTTCTTTCACATTGGGAGGATAGATTGTTTATGTTAGTGCTTGTGATCTTTTAGATGTTGTTGATCATTTTGGTCAACACCAATATGTGGTGTTCCTTGTCAGTCACACCACACCTATTGGGCCTGTTGACCTCATTTTAGAATGAGCTCTCAACCCCTCCATCTTAGACATAGGACTTCTCTTAGACTTTAAGAGTTCTTAGTCTTAAGACACATGATTAGGTGGACACTCAACTTAGAGACTTAGAAGAGTTAGCCATAGAATAGGTCATGCCTTGGGGTGTTAGGAAAATTTAGCTTGAACTCCTCACCTTCCTTCCTTCAAGTCAAACTCCAAATCAATCTTATTTGATTTTCTCCAAACTCAATCAACTCCATGTGATTGAAATTCATGATTGAAACCCATGAATGAAATTCTAAGTTCAAATCTTTCTTAAGTCCTTAATCTTCTCTTAAGGACTTAGCTAAATCATGATCAAATCAATTTAAACTCATGAGATTTTCTCATAATTATTTTCTCATTTATATTCACATATATAAATGAAATATAAATTCAAATCAATCAAACTAAATCAAAATTCAAATTCAATTCAAAATTTCCTAAGTCCTTTAAATCCTTCTTAAAGACTTAGCCTAAATCATGATCAAATCAATTCAAATCATGACATTTTCTCATGATCATTTATATTCTCATTTATATTCACATATATAAATGAAATATAAATTCAAATCAATCAAAAAAATTCCAAAAATCAAATTTCAAATCCACTCAAAATCTTCTAATCTTTTCAAAATCTTGAAATCAAATCATAAACTCTTGATTTTATTCATATTCATCAAATTATATCCAAATATAAATACAAACTTCAATCAATCAAATCAAATCAAAAATCAAAGCCAAAATTTAATATTCTCCCTTTGAATGTGAAATTATCAAAATCAAAACCCATTTGACTTCAAACCCTTACAAATGAATTATATTTCAATCATAAGTCCATATCAAGTTCAATCAAATCAAATCAAGCTTGATCCATTTTCTTAGGTTCACTTGACCCAAATGACCTAAGTACTCTTATGAGCCAAATTCAATCCTAACCAAATTGGATTGAATCAAACTCACTTGTACTCTCATCATGATCATCACAATCATCATGGGATGATCAATCAATCAAATTGGTCAAACTAAGTCAAAAGGGTTGACCAAAACACTAGCAAATGAAATCAACATTGCCAAAATCCACCATAGGCCAAATTGATTTGAAACCATTGATCTAAGTTCATTCATAACTATGTTTGAACTTGACCAAGTCAACACTAACCTAACAATTGGTGACCCAAGTTGACCCACTTACTTGACCTAAAAGTCAAAAATGTGTCAAAACTTGATCTAAGCCAAATTGATTGAAACCAATGGGTCAAGTTCATTCAAATCACTTGTTGAACTTGACCAAAGTCAATTGGCCAACTAGACCTAACCTAGCCCAATTGACCTTGAACCAACTTGACTAAAGGGTCATGAGCCAAATTCAAATTTAACCAAAACTGATTGGAAACAAAGAGACCAATCCACTTCATATGACTAACCAAACCTAAACAAACCCTTGACCTAGCTCAAATAGGTAAATGGGTCAAATTGGTCAACTTGACTCATTTGACATAAATGAAGTCATATGAGCCAAATTCAAAACTAAACCAAATTGAATCAAACCAAAGTCACCAAAATATTTAAAATGGTCATATGAACTTGACCCAACCCTTGATTTGACCCAATTTGACCTAAATGGGTCAACATGACCAAATATTAAATGAACTCCAAATCAATGAAACTTGAAACCTATTTTCTCAACATACATATTCAAATTCAAAAATCAAATGACCATTTTCCCCTAGGCCATAGAAACAAATTTTGGTCAAATCCATGGGAATTTGGTCCTCTTCATATCAACTTGATACCTTCTTAGGTCAAGTGAACCCTATGGAGTGGTGCACCCAATATGGGTTTGGTTTAGCAAATGGACCCAAGGCCAAACAACCCCAGCTCAAATTGGCCATTTGAAAACCTCCCTCCACTTGATTTGAAGCACATGGGAGGTTACCAATCCACTCAGCTCAAACCATGTGCAAACTTCAAATAGCCAACAACCCTTTCCATATGATTGGATCAAAATGTGGATTGAATTCTGTGGGGAGATATACTCCCCTAATTCATTCAATTACATTCTCATTATGATTGAGTAGAGTGTTAGGAGCCATGTGAAATCTAAGCTTCTTAGGGATTTGAAAGAGCCATTCTCAATTTTCTTCATGAGAAAATAGGGAGCTCCACTCATTCAACTTCCTCTTCCTCAAAATGATGCAATTCTCTTTTTCCATGAAGGGATCTTCCCAATCTTCTCTCCTCAGAAGAAACAGGGTGATCTCACCTCAAGCGCATTTTGGATGGAGATTAAATGATTTTATAATCATTTATCATTTTAAAACCATGGGGTGATTCAAGGCTATTGATCCAATGATGGAGATCAAATTATCCAGAACCAAGATTGGACCTTTAATGGTTCTTCAAGCACCAATGATAAAGCTCGACCACCCAGAAAGGGTGTGGACGGGTAAGGGATTTGTAATTTTTAATCTCTAGTATTAAAAATTCATATCTCTAAATAAAAAGCAAAAAAAATATGAGGTAATTTTTTATGAAAGATAATTCGTCAGAATATTCTAAATTGATTATTATTTTTTAATATATTTTTCTCTTTTTAAGTTTAATGGAAATCTTATTTTTTAGATTTGATTAATCTCGATTGTTAAAATCCATAATTTTCTTGGGATTTATTGAGGCTTAATGAAATGCATTTAATTACCCTCTTTATGTGTAGTTAAGGATAATTATTGATTAATTTTATATTGAGTTTAAGTTGATCCATTGAATAGGAGACTTAAGAGAATAATTTTGGGGTATCCGCTATTCCCCAACCCTTTTTCTTTCCTTAATCTCTTAATGGCTGTAATTAATACCCTCTTAATTAATTAAAAAAATAAAATCCTTGAGAACTTAATTAATCTACTTTGGGTAGATGCTTTGGTTTTGAGCCTAAGTTATTAAGAAATCAAAACTCAACTCCATATGAGGGGTGTTTAAAATTACTTGTTAAACTCCTTAAAATTAATTAATGAGCCAAATTGCATTTTTTCTTCCTAGGTGCATTTTAATTTAAATTCCTTGTGGTTTTATGTCATCTCATTGGCTCATAATTATTTGGTTAATATCTGTAATGGGTAAGGGTCATGCTTTTCATACCTTAACCTAATCAAAATTTAAAATGAATCTAATCATCTAAAAATTAAACAAAATGTCAACACATGTGGAATGGGTTTAACTCAACTCACAAAATTAAAAAACTCAATTAAATAAAATCATACTAAATGAACTTTGATTTACTTTAAGCTTTCTTATTTCATAAGATTGTAGGATTTAATTAAAGTGAATGTTTTAATCATTGCTTTAGTTCTTTCCCAACATGTTAAATATGTATGTCATGTGGTTTCATGCATTATACTTTTCAAAATTAAATTTAAAATGAAAATATTTACTTTATGTCAAATTTTGTATGTGTTGGCTAAAGTAGAATATGAGTATTTATTATCTATTAAATTCAAATTATTTTTTAAAAATATGAATCAATTATCAAAACTGAAAGTGTGTTACTTATCTTAATTATAAAACTATGTGATTAGTGCTTATCATCATCTCTTTTGTTTTAAAAATTTAAATATGATTTTTTGTTATAATTAAAGTTATGTATTATTGCTTTTTTTATATTTTATGTCTTAGACTTATATGTTTTTTATTCATTTGTCATGCCATATCATTTATTTATCACTTTTATATGGAAAATAGTATTTAATAATTTAGGTTTGGTATATGGTTATGTAGTTATAATGGTGTTATTTAATTAGTTATTATTCTTAACTCTCTCTTATCATAAATAAAATCTAATCTTTTACTTAATTAATAAAAATTTTCTTAAAATTTCTTTTACTATTTTTAATATTTTTCTCTATTTCATTAAATCATAATGTAAAAGATAAAAGGAACATGATCTTATTTGTATTACTTAACTTATTCTTCTTATTTAGTTATTTTAAATATATAGGTTATCATTGTAACTTTTCAATCATTTCTTTCACTTATAAATTACTATGTGGTTACTTTACTTTAATCAAAATCTTTTCAAACTAAATTCATAATATTGTAATGTGCTCATAGTAGTGTGCATTTATCATTACTCTTTTTAATTTAAATTTATAATAAATATCATAAAAAGCTTGCATGCACATAATGTAGTAAAGTATAAAGATGCTGGTATAGTTTTTCCTTCTCTTTTTCTTTTTAGTATAATTTTGAATAGGATTTTGTAAGATGTGTGGTTCATTTGAAAAGAACATAACACTTTAATTCCATATCTATTCATTATCTTTAAGAAGGATACTTATCTTTGCTATAAATTTCATAAACAAAATGAATCAATAATACAAATTTTTTTGCATTCTTTCTTTTCCATTCATTTCTTTTGTACACATGTTTGTATTTGAAAGTGGTATATTAATGACATTTGGGTTGTGAGCTTTAAGTAGCTAAGTATCTTGTACCTTACATCAGTTAACAATGGTGTTGTACTCACTTTTGCCTTTCTTACTTTCATGTGTGCATGTGAAAATTGGAAAAGAAATTTTCTACTTAATAAATCATGCATAATAAACTTAAATTTCCTTAAATGAATTACTTAGCATGCATCATAAAGTGTGTTAAATATTCTCATTTGTGTATAGATATGTAGTTCATTATGCATGTTATACATGTTGGGAAAGAAATGAAGTGATGTATATTTTGTGAATTTGGTTTATTTTATTTAATCTTAAAATATCTTTCTTTTTGAATGGGTTTGTTTAGAGTTCATCTAAACATGGGATTAATTAAAACACTTAATCAAAATATTCACTAAATAAAACTAAAATATGAATCTGCCTTAGAAATTATTTAGTTAGAAGGAAAGATCTCTTCCTCTATTTAACTTAGTATTAAATGTAGGATTCATTTAAATAATCAAAACATGAAATAAAATCAACCAAAATAATTAAATCACTTAAATGAAACCCTCCTCTAAGTTGAACATGCTTCACACTTAGAAAATTCTAAAGCCATTAAGCACCACCTCAAAGCACACACATTAGCTAAGTCACCACTTCTTGCTTTAGGAGCATTGGTGCATGGTTTGATATTTGTTTGTTTATGATATATATTTTAGGCTGATGTTAGGATGTATGTATAGAATGAATGGTAGGGCTTAGTCTAACCATTATTTTTGGGATTATGCTTAAGAGTGCTAATAAATAAAAATATAAATGCTTTTGTTTAATGCGTGCTTATACCCCAAGCATAATCCAATAGGCGGTGGACTTAGTCACCCATGTGTGGGGTGATAAGTCCAATATATGCTTGGGATTTGGTGGTTTGTTTACTAACCTTTGTTTTTGTGTTAGTTAGATTTACTTTTCCTTTTTATATTAATTTTGTAATTAGGATTTTGGAATGATTGTTATGAGGATTAGGATGAACATTGGCATAAGATCTCATCTTATGCACCATGTGAAGCCTTGGAGCATCCACCTTCCAACCATCCAAAAGAAAAATCAAAGACAAAATAAGAAAAGAAGAAGAAAGAAGAAAAGAAGAATGAAGAAATGAAGACCCCATAACAATGAATTCTTGCTTAATTGTATTTAATTCATTTGTAATCTGGGTTGTATAAGGGTAGAGCTTAACTACCCAATTTGTTTTCGAGTTTGTGCGGTGGTACCCAACCATAATGGCCTCTTATTCTTTTTGCGATTAGCTTTATAAATTGATTGATGATTTGTTTAGCTTTTGCATTAAGTGGCATCTTTTTCCTAGTTTCTTTTGCTTTATGTATGGCATGTGGATTAGGCTCTTAGGAAAAATAAATCTTTACCAAATCTAATAATTCAAAACTAAAATAAAGAACTCATAACCTCATAAAGCTTAGGTTTAAAATCAAGATAAAGAATTAAAATAACCCTTAGGGATGAGTATATAACATCATGCACAAATGTATCTTGCTTCACTCTTGATTGGAGGGCTTCCACCTTTTTGAGAAACTTGGCTTGACCTTTGAGCCATGGTGGAAAACACCTCCTCCCTTCTCGATTTTGGCTAATAACTTTATTTCTCATGCATTAGGCATATGAATCCTATTAACGAGTCAAAATAATTGTCCAAAATGAAAATAAAATGAAATCAATTGCATTAGATTTAGGTCATTTGAAGCATATCTTACATGATCTAGTCTCTTTAGGGAGTGAGTTTAAGGACTTAGTCTCTTTCTAAATAAATAATGCCTAACTATCTTGCATAAAGAATGACTTGCCTACATAAATTTAAAATCATAGGAGGAGTTAGTTGGCGACCACCCCAGGTTATAAGTCCAAAATAGTTGGGTGGTTTGTCCTCTATGGAGGTAAACCAAATACTCATTTTACCTTAGATTTAGGTTGTGCTTTTTGACCTCCAAAGCTCCCTAGATTTAGGTTCGAGGTTGCTTCTCCCTTTTGTGGCCATAAGCATAATTCCTCACCTCTTAGGTATTTCCATAATCTTGTTATGAATCATAAGTCCTAAATTTCTAATGAAAATGCAACTCAAATAAACTAAATCAATTTCATATAATGCCCAACCATAGATAGTTTGAGATGCTCTAGGTTTCCTAATCATTGGGCATCTCTACTTATCTTCTTTGGCTTGATAATAACTCCTCTCTTTGATCAATCCCATTTGATCTTAAAAAATAAACTAATCGATTCATAGTCCTTTCATATTGAAATCTTTGAAGATAATGATCATTTATCTTAATCGAGAGTATTCCTATGGGATCCCGTCCCTTAAGATGTATTTAACTATGGGGGCTTTCCCTTGTAGGGAACTTAACAAATTTGGTTTAAAATAAACCCTGCTTTATTTTTTCATATAAAGTAGAGGAAGAATCTCTAGTACATATGCAAACCCATTATCCTTAGGAGTCCTTTTTGAGATGATTAAGTCCATTAAAGGGTAGTGACTTCTATCTCTCGAGATAGTATTCTATTCCTTGATGACGTACCCGATCACCTGAATAAGCACATCTGTGAATCTATGTGGTGTCCCAACCAACAGGCATAATATTTCTATTTTCATTTATCCTCTTCAAAAAAAGGATAGATAAAGGGGGAAATATTTTTCACCACAATGATTTAAAAGTATCGGTGTAATTTTCAAAAGGTAGATGGAATAGTAGATAAGACACTACCCAGAGATTTAACCCTCATTTTGCGAGGACTTTAGATCTGGTTCTAAGTTTCCTATAGGCACAAGCACCTATAGTTAATTACCCCTCCCAATGCGAGAGAGAACTTTTGATTAAGGTTATTCGTAAGATCTCTAAATGCGTAGCGTATAGTAGCAGTATATGGAGTTTAAAATCTAAGATTAAGAAATTCATCATTTTTAGCTTAAAGTAGATGGTTGGGGGTATGATGACGTGCCCGATCTAGATCCCATATTTTTATCATCTTGGGCTATCTTTGTCCCTAGTTTACTTAGTCAGAGGAGGTAGTCTTCCTAACCTGATCGAAGGATCCTTATCAACAATCCATGGGTTATGTCATCCAAGAAATTCTTGTAGACCTAGGGTAGTACTTATCTAAGGAGACATTCTTAAGTCTACCTTAGCTGATAGAAGGCTTTTTGCACTATCAAGTATATCATATGATTCACAACTCAAAGGACAGAGCCATTGGGAAGCATACGGGCTATGATCGTGATCATAATATAATGAAGCCTTGCTGGCCTAACCACCTGATCAGAGGACTCTGGTCATAACTGCATCATATGTGGAGCCTACCATCCAAGCCACACAGTCAGAGGACATGTGCCATGTCCTTAGTAGCATGAGATTGATTGAGAGTGAATATAGTAGAACACTTAATTTGACATTGACTACTTTGTGTGCTAGAGGTATCTTAATTTATCACCTTCAATAAACTGTTGTGGAAGGTGGATTGAATGGAGTTTGCTTTAAGATTTTAAAGATTAAAATTTTATTTAAGCAATTTTTAGATTGATACTCAATTTGAGTGAATTTGATTTGAAATTAGAATTACATTTTGATGGAAGTATTCCCTCTGGTTGAAATCATCATTCAACACAACCATCATCGGGATAGTTAATTGATTGAATCAAATATATTTGAGAACTTTAGATTCTATCAATTCTATTTAGCTCCTAACATAGGATTATATTTACTATCACGTGATAGAATTAGCTTCTCAAATATTTTTCTAAGTTGAAATTCTTATAATAGATTTTTAGATTTTGTTAAGCCGGACCTAGTCTTAAGACTAAACCGAAGCAACCCATGCAACATCCTTAAACACTTGAATCTAAACATTTAGTATAATATCGAGGCCCATACGAGTATATTTAAGAATGCCTTAATTAATGCCTTATGTTGCTTGTACGATGTGTTATGAATTCGATGGCGTAAAAGGTGTTATAAATTGATCTAATATCTTATTAGATTTTTTAGATTAATATTTAATTGATTCCAAGTTGATTAATCTTAGAATATTCAAAAAACTTTTGCCTATGATGATTCTCAAATTCACCACCAACTATACTCAATTTCTTCTTGAT
This sequence comes from Cymbidium sinense, assembly GCA_021442155.1. NCBI lineage: Eukaryota > Viridiplantae > Streptophyta > Magnoliopsida > Asparagales > Orchidaceae > Cymbidium > Cymbidium sinense. The sequence continues at coordinate 189,507,508 of CM038218.1, read as the reverse complement.
CTAATTCAAGTATTTAATAAGGTGAAGAATATGCTTCAAACATTTTCCGAGGATTCATCGCTTATGCTTATTAGCAACCATTCGATCTCATGATAAATCTTGATGAATTCTTTAATTTCCTACAATTTATTAGAATATGTTTAAAGAGTATATCTTAATTTCAAGAGGCTATCTTGTGCTTTCATTTGATGTTCAATCAAGATTCCTACTTCTTTCAATATCCTCTAATTTGCAATTGTTCAATTAGTTCTCTGATCACTTGCTTGTGAATTTAATACATTGAGTATTCAATAAAAAGCTCTATTCACATAAACAAGCATCAACTCCAATATCCCTAACTCCTCATTAGGTTTCATATTCAGTGAATGACTGGACTTTAAGTTTTGTTATAATTCCTTTATGAATTTAACATTTAACTCTTCATATCTTAGTTAAAATTTGTTTAATTCTCCCTCCCTTTTCTTTTCTTATTTAATTTTTTAACTTGAATTTAGCTTTAAATTTCTTTGTTTAGTGCTTTTAAGCTAGTTCTCCTTTTTTATTCCTCCATTATTTTTCTAACTCCAAAGATTTGATGAAATTTTGGTAGTATTTCAGCTAGGGTAGCGACATCTAACAATTTATTTGACTTACTCGGTACACCCTAATGTGCATAGTTAGTGGTATCTTATGACACCACAACTGATTTTCATCTCGTCACGCCCTAATGAGCATGTGAAGCCTTCAAACCTACAAAGAAATATAAACACAATATATATATATATATATATATATACATATATATATATATATATATATATATATATATATATATATATATATATATATATATATATATATATATATATATATATATATATATATATATATATATATATACTTTCACACTCATATCACATATGTTCAAACTTATTTTTCTGCGTGCTTGCAATGATTTACAAGGAGATGGAGAAGGTGATGCTGCAAACCAAGAGAAGAACCCGCCTAATCATGGTGTTCCTCTCTGGCTGTGGCAAAAGGAAAGGTTAGAAGGAGACAAAAAGGGAGATGCCAGAAACCGAGAAAAGAACCCACCTAATGATGATGTTCCTCTCCGGTTGTGGCAAAAGGAATTGGAAATTTTGGTTTTGGGAAGATGAGGAAAAAATGAAGGAGAGGGAAGAGGAAGAAGAGAAAATGGATCCTACTACCCTTGCTTGCATGAGGCTTTGCAGCTTGACCAGAGAAACGAAAGAGAAAAAATTGATTTGGCTTGCGATTTTGCAGCTTGGACGAGGGAGAATCGAAGAAGAAACTGAGATTTCAGTTTGATTTTTCTGGCCATGAAGAGAAGATAAGTTTCGGGTGTGTTAGCTCGAGCGACAAATGTGAATAGGGAAAGCAAGTTGCGAGATGGGCTGTGAACCTCTTCTGTAAGAGGGACGAGGAGTTACATCCAATCGAATGAATCCAAAGAGAAAGAGAGTGGGCGACGGAGAGAGGGGAGGGAGATCAGTCAAATCAAGAGAGAGGAGGTCTCGATCTTGACTGCATGCGCTTAGAGAGGAAACAGATGTGGGAGAAATGCTAGAGAAGATTTGTGATTCTTGCCTTTGAAGGAGACAGAGTCGAGCGAGGGTCTTTCAGCTTCTTGGGTCTAGGATGCTTCGATCAATAAAATGGGAAAGATTGATTTCTCCAGACGAGGGAGTGGGAGAAGTGATGTGGAGAGTCCCATTCAATTTTCTGTAATTTTGAGGGAGGATCCGAGCATGCGAGGGAATGGTTGATAGGGGGTGTAGTTTGTTCGTTCAAACAGAAGAGAGGGAGTGGTTTCCATGTGCATGAAGGGGGAGGATCTCAGGTCAGGTCGAAGAGAAATTGGGCCATTTAGGGTTAATTAGTAAAATAAGCTTTTTTAAATTGATTTTTTAAGTGTTTAATTAACTTTAATGTGAATTTTATGATGACACAATTAGATAATTAGTATTTTAGCCTCAATTTATGTATTATCACTTCCGATCATTTGACATTTGCACAGACTCATCTAAATTGAGTGCGAACATCTCACTTGAGAGTTTTCGACATTTTGAAGCATATTTTGAATGGAGGTCATTTGGACATCGCAGCTTTCCCAACTCTAATATACGTGTTAGCATATTGGCAACCCAATTGCTTAATTGATTGATTATTAGATTATGCAATATTTATATTATGACCAATTTTGATGTTCTAAACTTAATGACGAAGTCCATTTGTCAATCGAAGATCATTTGGACTGATTTCAGTTATGTTTGGCGTATCTCAGCTATGATTTATGCTCTAGAGCATCGGAAGTCAAATTCACCTTATAAGATCGATTCGACTTGCGTAGCATATGTGTAGGTGAATGAATACCCCCCTCCCAATAAATGTGATTTGTGCATGGAGTGAGCCACTTTATTGAAAACTGGTTGACCCTTTGGGCTCTGCCACAAACTAGCAATACGTAACCGATGCTGAGCTTTGATTCGATTTATCATTAGTATGTTGCCTTATTTAGGAATGCTAAATGACAGGACTGACTGATTTGTCAGAATCGACTTGTAGAATAGATAAGAGTTCTTACACCATCTACTCTACCTCAATGGCTTTGCGGAAGATCTCTTTCTTCTATGTTATTGCAGATTTGAGTTTCATCAAACCCTAGCTTCATGCTTGGTTGGGTTTGATGGAGGAATTGGTCTACTTATTCTGAGATTTAGAATTCCTTCTATCCTAGCTTTAAGCTTGGTAGACTTGATGAAAGATTGACCTGATTTGTCCACATTGACTTGTCAGGAAGTGCATGTACATCCTAAGTCCCATGCTTGCTACCTTGATAAACTTGTTGAAGGGTACATATAGATGACCTATCCTTTCAGCTTATATTAGGTCTATAATGTTGAGTTATCGGCCTAGCATTATGTGCTTTAATAGACCAAATAACTATAAAATTTATTTAGTTTGGCCATCAGCTTTTTATGAACTATGAAATTATTTTCTCGGTCTTGTGCTTTCTACTTTGATAGACTTGATGAGGATTGACCTTGATCTGTGCTTTGTGCTTAATCAGATCATTCAAGAATAGATTAAAATATCATTCTGTAGGCAATATAAAGATTTACTTGAGGCAGGTATGAATTGAGAGTTTTCTTAGATTGTCTTGGTCTTTCGATCAGGTAGAAAGATTTCTTGGATTCTGATTGCATGTAGTTACTAAGCTAGATATGATTTGACATTAAACAGTTATCATCATTGGACTGACAAGCAGGGGCTCTTTCACTGTGGCCATTTCTTATGGCTTGTTGAGCGAGGAGAGCGTCAACAACTTGGCCATATTTGAGCTTATTGAGTTCAACTTTTAGAACCTACTTGAGTCTTTGACTTAAGCTGTAATGGGTTAGTGATTTGGTCATCGGACTAATGAACGAGGTCTCTTTCACGATAGCCTTTTCTTGTGGCTTGTTGAGTGAGGAGAGCATCAACAACTCAGCCATTTATGGGCTTGTTGAGTTCGACCATTAGAACCCATCCATGTCTTAGACTTCAAGATATAGAGGTTGATGTTTTTCCAACTAAGTTGATTGAAGCTTCCAAGATTGAAGTTCTTCTAACTTGATCTCCGACATTTGACGAATCTTAGAGAGAATTTCTTGACATTTATGGCTATATTTTCATGCGTAGAAATAGATTTTATTTGCTCTTGTGAGAACCTGTAACTTAACAATAATAATTATGGATATATTGAGAATTTTGGCATAAAGCTCGATGTCAACCTAAATCAGAATATATTTGTGGATCTCGTCTTATAACACAGTGTCAACTCAAATAAACTTGACATAAACTAAAAATGCCCCCTATCTTGCAGGGGGAATTCTAAAGCACATTTAGAAGAAGTTTCAAAATGAAAACACACAAATATATCAATATTTGAATTGATATGGTTTTAACATGCAACATTGATTTCATCTATATATAAAAATTTAAAATGCCCCCTCTGTAATGGAAAATTTTCACAAAAAAGTTTTTTTCATCTTGAGTGAGTATATTTATTTAAGAATTTCAATCTAAATAGATATACTAAAAAAATTCCCTGTCATGCAGGGAGATTTCTATTGTACCTCGAGAATATATTTATCATGTATAATACTTTTAGGTAACGACTATTAATTGGTGGCATTGGTCTTTCACCCTTTAAGTCACTGAGTTGATATGCCCCTCCTTGATACACTTTTTCAATAACAAAGGGGCTATCCCAATTAGGCTCAAATTTTCCACCAATTTTCTATTAGAAAAAATTAGTCTTCTCAGCACCAAGACCAATTCACCTTTTTGGAATGTTTGAGACCGCACCGTATGGTCAAAAGCCCTGGACATCTTTGCTCGATAAACTTTCATATTTTGATGAGCATGCAATCTAACTCCATCAAGTGTGTTAAGTTCCACCATTCTCAAATGAGCATTTTGATCTTCAATTAGATTGTATTGATGGCTACTCGAAGCAATAGTAACTCAACTTCAAGCTAAAGAACTACTTCAATTTTGAATACTAATGAATAAAGAGTGGCTTTAGTTGGCATCTTACAGGTGGTTTGATACACCATAGTACCTAGTATGTCATTCTGTTTTATTTTTAGTGAGAATCTTCTTGAGCAGCTTGACTAATGTCTTATTAAAGGCATCCACCAAACCATTTTCTCTTAGATTGTATTTTGATGAGTATTGTCAATCAATTTTGTGTCGATCGATGAATCTATAAATCTTTGCACTTTTGAAAGATGTGCCATTATTGGAGATTATTTGATGTGTCACTCCAAATCTATAAACCACATTATGTGTAAAGAAGTTAATCACTTGATCAGCAGTAACTTCTTTAAATGGGGTAGCACTTAGAGAAATAGTTAGCTGCTGCTAGGATGAAGCGGTGACCAGCTGATGACGGTGGGTCAATTGGTCCAATTACATCTATACCCCAAAGATTCAAAGGCCAAGATGCTATTATGTAGTGGATTTGGAGGGTGGATTATATTCCCATGTACTTGACATTCATGACACTTCTTAGTATGATTGATATAGTCACTCACCATAGATGGCCAATAATAGCCCATCCTTTTGATTTTTATCACCATCTTAGGACCTGACTGATGTGCACCACAAAGTCCTTCATGAACTTCAACCATCACTTTGCTAGCTCCATCTACATTTAGGCATCGTAGCCACATTTGTTCAAATGATCTACGATATAGAGTGTTGTTGATGAAACATAGCGCAACATTCTCTTCTCAATTTAAGTCGTGATTTATTATTTTTTAATTTATCTTCTTTAAAGTAGTCAATGAAGGGTTGCCTCCAATCATGTGGCTCTTCTACAATAAAAACTTCTCATTACTTTTCTGAAGCAATGGCATTCTTAGCCCTTCTGGGTATAACTCCTTGTTGATTTTAGAGAGTATGAGGAACAACCTGAGTTGCATCCTACTGTATCGAATTTGATAACCCTCTACTTACAGGGATTGGTACTTTGCTGGATCTAGAACTCGTCGAGTAGATATCCCGATCATGATGTAATCACCATTCATACTTATCATTTTCTTAGCTAATTTTGCTAAGCAATTTGCTTTACTATTCTCAGATTGAGAGACTCGAGTCAATGTAATATTTGGTATTAGCTTAATAAGCTCGAGAACTCACTTGTGATAAAAAGCTAACTCAAACTTGTTGATTAAGCTGAGAATCACCAAAAATGTGCAAGTTTTGAATGCCTATGAAAATAACTTCTTCAAGACCTGCTACTAATGCTTCATACCCAACTTCATTATTAGTTCTTGGCTCAGTTTACCCATATGATCATCTCATTATTCCTCCCTCAGGTGTTATGAAGATGATGATGATTCCAGCTCTAGCCCTTGGGAAATTTAGAGATTGGACTTGTTTGATCGATGAGGCTCCATCAAAGTACATTTCCCAAATTTGTAATTTTTTCCTTTCATGAATGAGCATAATTTGCTCATCAAAAAAATCATCATTAAGAGAAGAGTCCGCAGGGATGGGATGTGCAGCAAGAAAATCTGCTAAGACTTGTCCCTTCACTACTTTCTAGAACGTATGTGATATCAAATTGTAAAAAGTAATATTGCCCATCTTGCCAAGTGATCATCAACGGGTCTACCATCAGATCGATCCTTGAGATAGGGGTAATCTTGTGAGATAACATATAGTGATGGAGCTTTTGGACTGCAAAGATCAATGCCAAATAGGGCTTCTCTATCAAAGAGTATCTCATTTATGCTCCTATCAACCTTCGACTGATATAATAAAGAGCATTCTCTTTGCTCTCTTCATTGTGTTGTGCCAATAATGCTCCAAAGGACTCTTCAAATGCAGTTGTGTATATAATGAGGGGCTTCCCAAGAGTAGGCACTGCAAGGATTGGTGGATTTAACAGGTAGCTTTTAATGCTATTGAAGGTTTCTTGGCACTCCTTGTCCCATTTGAATGGAGTATCCTTCTTCATCAGCTTTACAATTGGATGACAATATCCTGATAGGTTTGATATAAATCAATGGATGAATGCAAGCTATTCTTATAAAGAACGGAGCTGACACAAACTCTTTGATGGAGACATCTCCATAATTGCCTTGATTTTAGCAGGATCAATTTCAATTCCTCTGTGACGAATAATATACCCAAGGAATTTTCTGGAGGATACCCCGAATGCACATTTTAGAAGATTCATCTTGAGGTCATATTTTTGATTCTCTCCAATACCATTCTCAAGTATTCAAAATTATTTTCATGATTCAAGCTCTTCACCACCAAATCGTCAACATAACATTCCACCTTCTGGTGAATTAACTCATCAAAAATATGTGTCATGGCTCTTTGGTATGTAGCTTCAGTATTTTTCAATCCGAAGGGCATGACTATGTAGCAATAGATGTTAATAAGTATTCTAAATGATGTATGTATTTCATCTTCAGGTGCCATCTTTATTTGATTATATCCAAATGATCCATCCATAAATGAGAACATGTCATAGTTGAAAGTATTGTCCACTAGTAGTTCTGATATTGGAAGCGAAAAGTTATCTTTTGGGCACGCCTTATTTAGGTCCTAGAAGTCAATGCAAAGACTGATTTGACAATTCTTCTTCCTAATTGAGACAATGTTGGCTATCCAATCTGCATACTTCTCCTCTAGGATGAAGCTTGACTCGATCAACTTTTTAGTTTATGCAATTACCTGTTCTTCAAACTCCAATCTCATTTATCTAGGAGCTTACTTAAGGCATTGTATCTGGTTTAATAGCTAGTTTATAAACTACATTAGGGATAAGCGACATTTCGTATGTCCCGCAAAGTAATCCTCAATTCATAAAGTAGCATTTTAGCTCTCAACTTTCTCATAAGTGAACCACAAAGTTGGATCATCCTCGCCTTAAGTTGATTTTTTTTGAGTTCATCCATAATAGCTATTTGTCCACCATCTTTGAGTTATTCAGGAGGAGGCTTGGCTTCTACTTCATCATTTATAAGAAGAATTTATTGGAGATCATCTTCTTCATCATTATTAGTTCCGATCTCAGCTTCTATTATATTATAACAAGCTTTATTTTGATGAGGTTTGTGGATGAACCGAAGACCTTTAGTGATAAACTTATCACTTCTTTGTGATGCTTGAGGACTTCTTTGGCTCCACATCTTGTTAAAGTTTTGAGTTCTATTTTTAGTTGTACCAATATGAATTCATAGCTTATGCATCATTCTTCGTAATTTTTGTGGATAGTATATTGGTATTCTTGTTGGCACTATCTCATCAAAATTTTTATGTTTTATAGGCTGATCAAGATTGTGAGGCTGAGACTCTTCAGATTTATAAAATAGAGTTCTTGTTCGCCACTCTCACTCAATGGTGGCACATAGAATGTTATCAATTCTTCAATGTTATGGACCTCTAGTGGAGTGAGTTCTTTGAAGTACTACTGAGGGATGTGTATAATTTTGAAGGAGTCCTCTAATACTGCCAAATGAGGTATCCTTCTTGATGTGACAATCTGAACTCTATTTCCATAAGTAAATTTAAAGTCATAGTCTGAATCAGAATCACTTATTTCATACTTTGCCTTTTTTTTGAAAGTTTATAAGTTCCCTTTTGTTTGATAGGAATATCTTCTTCTTTTTGTGTGTCACTTCCCAAATGAGGAATTGATTTTCTTGATTTAGATGTAGAATCAAGTGTTTTAGGAAGAGTTGGCATTGCCTTCTTCCTTCCTCTTTGCTTCTGCTCTTTCAGCTTGTGAAGTTGCTTTTTAGTTCTTGAAGTGGATGCTACTGCTTCAAGAGGCTCTATTATCTTAGGCTTTTTAGGGATGAAATATTTTGCATCTTCATAGATCTTTGCTTCATGGATGGAGAATGGTTGTAGGTTACCAGAAATTTTGAATTCTTCTCCATCTTTTAGGTACTGCATATACTGATGCATTGATGAGACCATGCCATACTCATACAACCATGGTCAACCCAAGAGAGCTCTAAATGATGTATCAGTATCGATTACATGAAACTTGAATTTTGTATATAAATCTCAAAACTTGAGTGGGAGAATAAAAGAACCTGGTTTTTTGCTCTTTCTTATTGAAATAATGAACCATCAACTTATCCCTCCCAAGATATTAGATATCAAGTGTAATCCTCTCAATACCATTATACTCATAAGATTAATATAATGACCTTGGATCAATTAATATTCGACTAATTAAGATACCATCACTCTGTAACATATAGAGGACGGTTGTGATCCCCTATTCCCAACTTAAGATCTTCTTAAAAAAATGTGATTACTGGGAGATCTTGAGTTTGTAATGATTCAGTCATGCATTTTTCAACAAAGTAAGCTTCATAATTCTTGTATCAAAGTTTCTTGAAGGTCTTTTGACATCAAGAGAGCCTCATACACACTCAGTTGTGCAGGGATCTTTATCAAATATGATAGAATATTATAATATATCTTTTTGCTTGATTTAGGCTTTAGTTTAAAATTTTTGGGAATGATATCTTCATTTACTTCAATTTGTTTATCTTTATCTTTATTTGTATTTCCTCTTGATTGAAAGACTTTACCACTTCTCGACTGAACTTGAATCACCTTATCTTGCTCAGATTCCTCTAATAAGTAGTTTCTTCAAATTCATTTTTTATTCTGGATGTTTGACCAAAAGGGTTAGACTCATTTTTCAACTTCATACATTTCATACGTGATGATATCGATGAGTTTGACTCTTCTCCATCAAAAAACATAAATCTTCATTTGAACTGTAATATTTTTGTTGAGTCATTAAACAAAATTTAGATGTTAACTCCTCAGGCTCTTCTTATTTTCTTGATAAGAATTTTGATGGGTTGGTCGAGTCTGTCTGACTACCCTTGTCATTTTGGAGTAACTGATGCTGAAAAATATCTGATATCACATAAATGATTCGACATATCTCTACTAGACAAGATTTACCATTATCTTCTTCATCCAATTCAACAATGCAAAGTTTAATCATAAAGTCTGCAAGCCTAAATGGTTGTCTTTACCGATACTCTCTAAATTATTAATAATCTTTTGAGTTGTAGTTCTCTTCTTGATCTTCTTTTTTTATTCTTCTTTGATTTATGAGACACATTTAGTAGAGCTCATCATGTTGATGAAGTAGCCTTATCAAAATGCCGAGAAGCCCAAATACTTAGTTTTAGCATCTCTTTTAAGTCCAATATAAGTTCAAGTGGTGATTTTCACGTAACACTAGGGACACCCTTCATCTACTTCAACATTTTCGCAGTCTTCTTAAAGACTACTATTTCTCATTCTTCAATCTGAACTAATTTTTTCTTATTTTTATCTTTGATGGATGATAAAGAAGAGGATGTAATCATCCTTGTAGACTCTCATTTTGGGATGACTAGAACACTATCGAATAATGTACATTCACCTTATCGATACTTTATTTCTAGCCAATCTTTGAAGACATAATAATATTTCAATAGGATGGCCGATCATCCGGGATGATAATAATTTGGATTATCGACTTTGATTAGCCTTCTTTAGGCCTTTTAATTGGTAATTGTAGACCAACGCCAAAATAATTTAGCCACACTATTCCTTCTAAAAGAACAATCTTTGTTCATTTTTTCTTAAGAGATGATCACATTCACTCATCATCTCTTGTTGCTTATTTTGGATGCTCTCCACCACTTGGAAAAGCCTGAGGTTTATCGTTACCTCCCAATACTAATTTTGGCTGTGGATTAGAATAGATAGGCTTCTTTCCCTTATCATGATTGTACATTGGCTATTTTCTTTTATCCACATTATATATTACCCATTTTTCACCATTTGAGCTATAGGATGTGGCATGAGTTTCATTTCTTCTTGAGTCTGAAGGTTTGTTTCTCTTTGCCTTATCTGTGTAGATTTCAGACTTAGGGTGATTCAGCTTTTCAAATTTGGCCACCTTATTAAGCAAGTCTTAGAATATTGTAATTGATGTCACATATAAAAATGATACCATTTTATCATCCATATTACCCATTAGCAATTAGATCGCATATTCTTCTTCTAATTGCTACTCACTTTTCATACTTATGTTATGCCAATGACTTATGAATTTTATCACTGACTCATCTTTTCTTCTTTTTAGTAAGGCAAGGTCAGCGATTGTTATTTTTTGTTTGCACTGGTGAACCTCTTCATGAATATTATCTCTAACTTCAAAAAGGTTTTAACTAATCATTCAATTTTACATACCATTCAAAAGTACAAAGTCATGCTACTAATGGAAAAAAAGCGCATCATTCCCTCATGTTACCACAAGTAGCCTTAAATTGGCTAGATGTTGCTTTGGGTTACCAAGCCCAAAGTATTAAATATTGGCACCGGTACTCGTGCAATGACATATATTCACCGGGTAGGCAAGAGTGACCTTTATCACCAATTTTTAACCTTGCTCAAGCTATAACCGCCTCTTATCTTTCATTAATTATCATTTCTAGTTGAGCTACATTACCGTTCAGTGTGCTAGCCATATTTTGAATTCGGAAAGGGTGGTTAACTTAACTTCATTTTGTATCTTGTAGGAGCTTGAGGTACTAGAGCGACTGGTGGTATAGAAGTTGTATTATTAGCTACCTATTGATTAGTAGACAAGATAGGTGCTACATTTGATGTGATATTCTTTTGCAACATATTCATCATGATATTCATTTGTACCATCATGTCATTCATCTTGGTACTAAGCTATGTAATTTTCTTATCTTTGACTTCCATTTGACGTTGCATTTCTATCTGCTTTCTAGCTAGCATCACGACATCAACAAGTACATGCTCTTATTCTTCCTCTATTTCTTATTATTGTTCTGCTCCCTGCTCATCTTTTAGGGAAGAACCTAATTGTCCTTCTCCTTACACATTTGTAGGGATAGGTTCTTTGGGGATGATGATGATCGAGTATAAAGCAGTATCAGTGATCATTTCTTGGTTCAACACCCATGATCTCTTTCTCATTTTGATCTTCTTCTTCTTCCTTTTTTAGAGATTGAAGATCCATCTTCTTCTTTGATGAAGACTTCTTCATAAGCTGAATTCAAGTTCGTTCCAGATCATGTTGATGGTGCGATGAAAGTTCATCTATATCTCTGACCATATAGATGACTTCCACTTCCATAGTGTCCTCTTCATTATCTTCTTCTTGCATGAATTTATGATCGATGTTTCTAGTGGATCTCTGGTTCAATGTGCGGAACAAACACTTCTTCCATTAAAGGACTGCAATCAAAGTCAACCCTCTCTTTTGGGGGTGAATCTGATCGATGATGGGATCCCATAGATGATTCTCCAAGGCATCAATCATCATGTCTTTCATCAGTGATATCCCTTTTTAAGGTATCCAATTCTGATGAGTTATTTTTTAGGTGTATTTCTTAATATGTGCATTAGATGTCACACCTCTTCCATTCTTAAGGATTTCATCACGGGGCTTTGGTCTTCATATTTGCTTATCCTTTCACCGGGACCTCTCGGAAGAGGATTCTTGGACACGTGGTCTGAGTGTCATGCTCTGATACTCACCACACGAAGCATACTTAGCTCGATGACTAGTTACCATAAGAGATGACAACCTCCTTGGTGGAGCTTCAGTATTTTCAATCACCACAGCCTCAAATTTTTTTTTCATTAAGCCTCTCCTTGGCTACTTTAAGAACTTTGTGTATTATGGCGGAGACAATGTTTTTTGTCTCCTCGGTGGAGCTTGATGTTGTTGAGTCAGAAGACTATTTTACTTCACAGCTATTCCTTTTACCCATTTTAGATTATCAAAGTTGTTATGGGTAGGAATACTTTAGCGGTGGTATTGCTTATTCACTAGGTCATTTGAAGGGATCTGAGCCTCCATTTCTTCTTCTTCTCTTTCTCGGTTAATTTGCTTCGATGAGGAAGCTTCATGATCATGCTTTCTAAGTACAAAGGTTCAATCGGTGAAGCAATTGTACCATGAGGCATTAAAGACACAGTTTGCCCATTGACGTTTCTTTTCATCACTGGGGCTTTAGATTGACCTAGTCTTTTAAAAACTGAAGTTCTCTGTGGAGAACTCCTTGTAATGGTTGCTCTGGTGATTGGCGAACATGGCTAGTAGGTGCTTGACTTGAGGCCTTCGCATGGCTCGGATAAGTGTACCATGGTGGGTACTTGAGTTGTACTTGATAGCAGAAATTTAAGCTACCAAATTGAATGGTAGCCTCATCTCGTTGATGATGGCATTGGCTCGGATGTTGCACCAGCCTAATTTAGCGTGAAAGGAGTACTCTGTAGATCCATTTTGCAAAAATGAATGATGGGGATTAGTAATTAGTAATTATTATTTCACCCCATACTTTCAAAATGTAGATGTACAATAGAAGAAAATAATAGTGTAATCAAGATATACTCTAAAAAATAATTCATTTATAGAGCCTCATACATTAGTAATTTGAATTTATTACACATTTAAATCATCACTTGTTTTGAATTTTTAAATATTTTGTTGCTACTATAGCACATATATGACTAGCCAAAGATAGAAAGAGAATCCTGTTCTGAGAGGAGTCGCTAGAAATCCGTTGGCTCTGAAAATTTTCCACCGACCTCTTGATAAAATGAATGAGAGTATGATTTAAAAGTGTCGGTGTAATTTTCAGAAAGCAGGTGGAATAGTAGATAAAATACTACGCAGAGATTTCACCCTCATTTTGTGAGGACTTTAGATCTGGTTCAAAGTTTTCTATAGCATAAACACCTATAGTTAATTACCCCTCCCAATGTTGAGAGAGAACTTTTGATTAAGGCTAGTCATAAGATAACTAAATGCATAGTGTATAGTAGCAGTATATGAAGTTTAAATTTTGAGATTATGAAATTCATCAGTTTTAGCTTAAAGTGGATGATTGGGGGAATGATGACGTGCACGATCTAGATCCCATGGTTTTATCCCGGTATCATCACTTGGTCTACTTAGTCGAGGAGGAGGTCGACCCGACCGGATCCTTATCATCAACACATGGGTTCGTCGAAATCCTTGTAGACTGGGTGGTGTTTTCTAAGGAGAGACTTAAGTCTACCTTAGCGATAGAGTTTTTTGCCTATCAAGTATACCTATGATTCCAACTCAAAGGATAGAGCCATTGGGAGCATACACGATCGTGATCATAATATAATGGAGCTTATTGGCCAAACCCGATCAGGGTTGATTTATTTTGCATCATCGTGGAGCCTACCATCAAGCCACGGTTAGGACACATCACGTCCTTATTGGCGTAGAGATTGATTAAGAGTGAACATAACAGAATACTTAATTTGACATTGGCTTCTTTGTGAGCTAGAGTTTTCTTAATTTATCACCTTCAACAAACTGTTGTAGAAGATGGATTGAATGGAGTTTGCTTTAAGCTTTTAAAGATTAAAATTTTATTTAAGCAGTTTTTAAATTGATACTTAATTTGAGTTAATTTGATTTAAAATTAGAATCACATTTTAATGGAAGTATCCCTTCCGGTTGAAATCACCATTCAACACAGCCATCATTGGGATAGTTAATTGATTGAATCAAATATATTTGAGAACTTTAGATCTTGTCAACTCTGTTTAGCTCCTAAAAGAGGATCAGATCTACTATCACATGACAAAATTAGCTTCTCAGATATTTTACTAAGTCGAAATTATTATAATAGATTTTGATTTTTTGTTAACCTAAACCTAGTCCTAAGACTAAACCGAAGATCCTGCATCCCCGACACTTGAATCTAAATATTCAACATGGTGTTCGGGTCAATGCGGGTATATTTAAGAATGCCTTAATTAACGCCCTATGTTTGTTTTTATGATATATTTTGAATCCGGTGGCATAGAAGGTGTTATAAATTGATTTAATATCTTATTAGGCTTTTTGGATTAATATTTAATTGATTCCAAATTGATTAGTCTTGGAATATTCAATAGTCTCTCGCTTATGATGATTCTTAACTTCACCACCAACTATACTCAATTTCTTCTTGATCTAATTCAAGTATTTAATAAGGAGACGATTATGCTTTAGACATTTTCCAAGGATTCATCACTTATTCTTATTAGCAATCATTCGATCATATGGAAAATCTCTGATGAATTCTTTAATTTTGTTCAATTTATTTGAATACGTCTGAAGAATATATCTTAATTTCAAGAGGCTCTCTTGTGCTTTGATTTGATGTTCAATCAAGATTCCTAATTTTTTCAATATCCTCTAATTTGCAATTGTTCAATTAGTTCTTTGTTCACTTGCTTGTGAATTTAATAATTTGAGTATTTAATAAAATGCTCTATTCACATAAAGCATCAACTCCAATATCTCTAACTCCTCATTAGGTTTCATTTTTAGTGAATGACTGGACTTCAAGTTTTGTTATAATTCCTTTATGAATTTAACATTTAACTCCCCTATCTCAGTTAAAATTTGTTTAATCCCTTTTCTTTTCTTGTTTGATTCTTTTAATTTGAATTTAACTTTAGATTTCTTTGTTTAGTGCTTTTAAGCCAGTTCTCTTTTTTGATTCCTCCATTTTTTTTCTAAGTCCAAAGATTTGATGAAATTTTAGCAGCATTTTAGCTAGGGTAGCAACATCTAACAATTTATTTGGCTTACTCGATATGCCCTAATGGGCATAGGGAGCGGTGTCTTGTGATACCATAGTCAATTTTCATCTCATCACGCCCTAATGAATGTGACGAGGCCTTCAAACCTACAAAAAAACACAAGCATAATATATATATATATATACTTTCATATTCATATCACACATGTTCAGACTTATTTTTGTGATCACTTGTAATGATCGGCAAAGAAACGAGAGGGAGATGCCGAAAACCAAGAGAAGAACCAGTCTAATGATGGTGTTCCTCTCCGGTTGCGACAATAGGAATTGGAAATTTTGATTTTGGGAAGATGAGGAAAAAATGAAGGAGAGGGAAGAGGAAGAAGAGAAAATGGATCCTCTTACCCTTGCTAGCATGAGGCTTTGCGGCTTGGACCAGAGAAATAGAAGAGAAAAAAAAAGAGGAATGGTCAGAAGGAGACGGAAAGCGAGATGTCAAAATCGAGAAAGAACCTATCTAATGACGGTGTTCCTCTCCGGTTGTGGCAAAGGGAATTGGAAATTTTGATTTTGGGAAGATGAGGAAAAAATGAAGGAGAGAGAAGAGGAAGAAGAGAAAATGTATCCTCTTACCCTTGCAGGAGGTTTTGGCGGATTTGAAAGAAGAGGAAAAAGATTTGGCTTGTGGTTTTGTAGTTGGACAGGAGAAGAAGAGTTTTGTCTGAGAGGACAGTTACATCAAATGGAATCCAGAGAAAAGAGAGCGGCAATGGAGAGAGGGAGAAGTTAGATCAAGAGAGGTCTCGATCTCGGACAGAATCATAGGTGGGAAAAATGCTAGAGAGGATTTTTGATTCTTGAAGAAGAAGAGTCGAAAGTCTTTGGCTGGGAGGATGCTTTGATCGAACGAAATGGGAAAAGATTGGTTGAGATGATGAGAAGAAAGTAAGAGCCTCGTTCAATTTTCTGTGATTTTTGAGGGAGGATTCGAGCATGAGAGGGAACAGTTGAGAGAGGGATGCAGTTTGTGCATTCGAACGGAAGAGAGAGAGTGGTTTCCATGTGCATGAAGGGGGAGGAGCTCGGGTTGGGTCGAAGAGAAATAGGGCAGATTAGGGTTAATTAGTAAAATTGGCTTTTTAAATTTGGTTTTTAAAGTGTTTAATTAACTTTAATGTGAATTTTATGATGACACAATTAGATAATTAATATATATATATATATATATATATATATATATATATATATATATATATATATATCAATTCGTTATTTCAATGTTTTGAATGCAACGGTGTAGTCCGTTTCGCAATCAAATGCTGTTTGGTTCAAGTAGGTGTCAAATTGGGTCAATTTCAACTTAAAATACGCATTATTATTTTCGACCCCTCGATTTTTTATCAGACTTGTCTAAATTGAGTGCGAATAGTCTTACTTGATAGATTTTGAAGTTTTGAAACTAACAACACAATCAATTTCATGAAAGGAGGTCATTTGGTTTACATCGGTGCCTCCTGACCTCGATATAATGTAGACGCATTGATGACTCAATCATTTGATCGGTTGAATCATCAAGTTGTGCACCATTTATATTATGACCAATTTTGATATTCTAAATGCAATGACGAAGTCTGTTCATCAATTAGATATCATTTTGACTGATTTTGGTGACGTCAAGTGTATTTCAGCCTTGATTTGCGTGCTGTTACTTTCGATCATTCGTCATTCGCACAGACTCATCCAAATTGAGTGAGAACAATCTTACTTGATAGTTTTTAACTTTTCAAAGCTAACAGTTGATCAATTTTATGAACGAAGGTCGTTTGGACATCGTCGCAGCATCCCGAATTGATATGCGCGTTAGCATATTGGCAACTCGATCACTTAATCGATTGATTGTTAGATTATGCAATATTTATATTCTAACCAATTTTGATGTTTTGAATGCAACGGCGAAGTCCGTTCATCGATCGAATGTCATTTGGACTGATTTCATCGATGTTTGGCATAACTCTGCTCCGATTTGTGCTGTAGAGCATCCGAAGTCGATCGAATTCACCTTATAAGCTCGATTCGGCTTGTATAGGATATGTGAAGGTCAACAATGAGAAAGGAATGCATTGTAAAAATCTAATATTTAGAAACTCATCCCTTAATTTGATTTTAGAGAATTCTAAATTCATTTGATTTCGAAATGCATTATACAGGTTATCTTCGTTGGCTCAAAGCATCATTTATCGCCAACCACCTCTTATTGCAACATGCTATTGCCACCAATTCGCAAGCTCTCACAACCAGTTAGCTTTTGTCATCAGGACCATTGAACTCTACATTAAATTTATTTTACTTTAAATTAAGCATATAATAAAAACTTTTATATTTGTTTTTAAAATCTACCAAATAACTTTAGAATATTTTAAACCTATCAAATTCATTTTATTTGTATTCTTTTTTAAGTAAATCTAATGGTCCATCATTGATGCATAAATGAGATCCAACAAAGAAAATAAATATACTTAACATTACACTTTTTCTCTTCAACTTGTTTTTTTTGGCTAACATGCACATCAAAATTTGGTTTGTGCATCACTAACAACCCAACACCTACACACATCTCAAACAATAAAATTGATGTTAACATCCCTTGCTCTTATTGATGGAATACTTTTGAGAATAGAATCACAAGCTAACAAGCTCATGTTGAGTATAGTGATCTCTGTTGATCTTTTTTGAGCTAAATTCTAGTGGTGCACCGAACTGTGTATATATATATATATGTGTGTGTTTTTTTTAAAGTTTTGTTGGTCTATATATTCTTTATTTGATTTAAGAGACATGTATTTCTTAACTTCTAATTTATCTATCTAAAAAGTGTAATCAGATGAAATTTTTTTATAGTTTTGTATGAAAATCTAAAATCTTCCACCCAAAGAATGTAGTGCTCTCTCTTATTCCTAAAAAATAATAAATCTTCCAAACTATATATTTGCTTTTTTGCTGATAGCATTGTTTGGATTTGTAGACTTGTTCATATTTCAACCATATTATCACATCAAAAAGAGTTGATGAACAACTCCCATATTCTTAGAATTCTTATCTTTATTTTTTGAATTGGCAGTGAATTATAAGTTCGATGTATATGATTTTCAATATTAGATCTCACTAATAATTTTTAAGACTAATAAGTTATGTGATTATATATATATATATATATATATAAACAAAAGATATCTGGCTGAACTCAGCCTCTTGATTGAGAGTTCTCTTGCCTTTTTGGCACTAGTGAACTATTCTTTCATCATTTTACAAGTACATCAAAATTTAGTTTGTGCATCATTAATATTCCAACGCCCACCCACTTATCAAAAATTAAAAATGATATTAACATCACTTTTCGTTTACAAGTACATCACTTGTTAAATCAATATTATTAATGAGCTAAGAAAAATGAGCTAAGATCTAAGCTTGAAAGGTTGAAGTTAACTACCACTAGCTAGGGGTGTGTGTTTAGTTGATTTGGATGGATTGGATGATAAATTTTTAAAATCGATTGATTTTGGATTCCTAAAAATATTGAGCAAAACTGATCAAATAAAATGCAAAATCAAACAAACTGAATAATAACTTGGCTCAGTTATTTTGGTTTGGTTTTGGATAACCGAAGTTGGCTATATTTAAAATTATTTCGTAATTTTTTTATAATGAAACAATGAATAAAATAACATAAATATAATAAAAATTGCAATTAACTACTTCATGTGTTAAAAAAATATTTAAAACTGATTTTTTACTTACCAGAATGATGTTTTGAACTTAGAAGTTGATGGAACCATATTACTATCTTATGAGACCAAAATATTGTAGAAAATTGGATAATGGTCATCCAAAAAAACACCTATCAGTATTCAAAAATAAATAAAATTAAGAATATAATAAATATACATAAATTAATAATACAGTATTACATATAATTACTTTAATTTATTTAGTTCCATCCAAAATTTTATTTAACAAACCGATCCAGAAACCAAAAATGAAAGTTTTCATTAATTAAAACCAAAATCTAAATTACTAAGTTCAAAATTGAACCAAATTACTCAAAAACTTTGGTTCCGTTTGATTTTTTTATGGTTAAAACCAAATAATGCATACCCCACCACTAGCTAACTATAGTCACTTTGGGGTAGTCATCACTGACTACTACTATTCGTTATTGTAGTTCAATCATTTTTGTATTGTTAAGACATTAAATTTTCTTGGTATCACAACCAATTTTCTAGCTCTTAATAGTTTGATATCATTTATGGGAAATTATTCTCATTATACCTTTCAAATAGTTGACACCAATTTCTTAATCAAGGACAACATCATCTATCTAGTGCGAGTAATCTAGTTTTCACCTTTGAAGAATATATGCATGAGATGGAGGAGCAAACAGATCCAAAAATCAAAATCAAAGTTTTCATTAATTAAAACCAAAATCCAAATTACTAAGTTCAAAATATCATTTATCGCCAACCACCTCTTATTGCAACATGCTATCGCCACCAATTCACAAGCTGTCACTACCAATTTGCTTTTGTCATCATTACCATTGAACTCTACATTAAATTTATTTCACTTTAAAATAAGCATATAATAAAAACTTTTGTATTTGTTTTAAATTCTACCAAATAACTTTAGAATATTTTAAATCTATCAAATTTATTTTATTTGTATTCTTTTTTAAGTAAATCTAATGGTCCATCATTGATGCATAAATGAGATCCAACAAAGAAAATAAACATACTTAAAATTATAGAAATTATCTTTGATTTGATTTAAAAAAGTTTTTTGTTAATAATATATATAGTAAAGATTACTAAGCTAAGAAATTATTTGAGATGAATTCTATTGTGTTTTAGTTTTTATTTTAAAAAAATATATTTATTTAATAATTTTATATGTATATTTATTTTTTAATTAAAAAAGCAATTATTTTAAAAAATATCCAAACTAATTTTTTGATTTTTTAAAGTATTTTTAAAAAATATTTATGAGCAACAATCATATTTTTTTCTTACAAAAATCAATTGTTTTAAAAATATCCAACTATAAGGCTTGCATAATTATAATGCAATCAACTAAATTATTAATGCTCGTAATAAAATCTTTTATTTGCATTTTATGATGATTAATATTATGATTAAATCATATGAATTGTAAAAAAATAGAATAATGCATTAAATGTAGAGGGGGGAAGAATTTAATATGAGAGATTCCATGATTGGGAGGGTGAGACACAGCCACGTTTGTGTGAGGGTGTCCTAACATATTTTTAGAGGAAGTACGATTTAAATGAGTTTATATAAATATTTCTTATTTATAAAATAAAAAATAATTATAAATAATAAAAAATTAAAATTATTATTTATATTTTTTTGAATAAAATTCTTATACCAATTAAAGTTAAAATACATATTTTAAAAAATTTCATTTTATTATTTTAGAAATTTTTATTGTAGAAGAAATTACTTTTTAATAAAATTATGATGAATATTAATTTTTTTTTAAAAAAAAAATTTGAGCTTTCTGGACAATCATTGTCAGAAAATATAACTTTTTTATCATAGATTCATTCAAATGCAGCCTACTTCAAATGCAGCCTACTGTAGTTTATCAAATGACTTGAGTTGTAATTCTAATCTCATCATAAGCTAAATGCTATCTTATATGCACTCTTCGTCCAACTTAACATGCCATGAGTTATTTATAAATTTTTCCTCCCTATTGAAAAAAAGGAATAATACATGATGGAAAAAATTTTTTATTTTTTTTTATTACTATTGATAACTAATATCTCTTGTACATAACCTAAATAAACAATTGTTATATATTTGCATATCTAATACCTAAAAATTTTCATATTTACTTAAATATCATTTTAATTTTTAATATTACATAAAATAGCATCATAATTAATTTTTTAAATGAAATGTGACTTCTCACGTATAAAAAAAATATTATATTTATAAATATCACACGTTAATTGTTAGATATGTAAATGCATAAGCGTTGTGTGCATGATTAAGGGATTGTTTTTATATTTTGTATACAAGTTTAATTCCCATCCTACACTATATTTTTTTTGATCAATTCCCATTTTAATAGCTTCAGATTGCCTACTTCTACTAATGTTTAATAATTTTTTTTTATAAATCAAATAATAATAAATTCGCAATATTTTCATTTCTGTATTTGTATATATATTATATTGATTTTAATGAATTATCAATATTTTAGATTGATTTTACAATGAATTAAATAATTTAAAATTTTATTTTAACCAAAATATTCTCATCTATATTTTTTTTAAAAAAATAAATTTCAGAACTCGCCAGTACCACAATTATTAGGTAAGATATCATAATTAAGGGATAAGGCAGGGTAACGATGGTCACTATCATTATTATTATCGATGACAATACCATGACATTAAATCTTACCTAATGGCTTACCTAATACAATAATTTTTTTTATATTTGAACAATTTTAATAATCTTTCTATATATATATATATATATATATATATATATATATATATATATATATATATATATATATATATATATATACGGTGTGCTATTTTCCTTTCTGAAGACTACAGAACTTTTGCCCTCATCTGTTTTCTGCTGCCTCACAGGAGAATAAAACCTGCTTCTTTTTACCACAGTAAATAAAAAAAAGGGGGATTTACATACATACCACTCAATTCTTATTAATTTACATATCTCACACCTAAAGTTTACTATTTACTTAAGTAACACCTAAATCTTTCAAATACATCATTTTTACCTCTACCTCCGCTTATGCTTCTTTCTTTGGAGAGCAAACGACTCCTCCTTGGAACTCCCTCTCGTCTGCAAAGTCGTTTTGGCGGAAGAAGCAACTATATTCCGCTCGAAACCTCTCGTTCGTCTGCGAAGAAGGAACTCCATTCCCGCGTGGGATCTTCGGCTGCTCACAACACACGCACATCCCAAACCTAATTGGCATCGGTACGCCTTCTTCAACCTTCTTCCTCCCCTCATTTGCAGAACTTGCCCAGAGATCGATTGCAGGGAGGTTTGGCATCTGTGAACTTCCTTTTTTCCGTTTGGCATCGTTAATGTACAATCTTATCTTGATTTGGTTGTGTGGTGGGCTTTTAGCGAGGTTTATGGTAAAGTAATAAGAATTGAGTAATTTTATTATCTCTTGTTGTGTTCACATTCCTTCAAGATACATTAATTATAATTCTAATACATTTTATATGATGGTTTGTATGTTTTAGCTAAATATAGATTTTATATCTATAACATTCCTCTTCAAGCAAGGATCTGTAAGCATGAGGGACTGGTTTGTATGCTTTAGCTAAATATATTCAAGCATGTTATATGTACATATGGATTTCTTAAATCAATGTCGATCTAGAGTCTCCATTCAAAGGTGGCAATTATTAACGAAATTAGTGCTTGTGACTGTTTTCCTTAAAATTATGTTATATGTACATATGAATTGTTATTTCTTAAATTAATTAAGAAATTTTTTTGTATGTAATTTGTTTAGGAAGTTTTATATGATTCTAAATTTAAGTTGATTTATTAAAGGATTCACTGATTGAGTAGCCTTATCGAGTAATAGTTGTAGATTTTTCGCTTTTTTTATTTAAATGTCCTTAACTGTTACTAATTTGTTGTTTTTTTTTAACTTTATTTAATAGATTACACATAGCCAAAATGAGCTCAAGTCAATCATCCGCATCGATGGGCTTCTCGAGAGAACATCAAGTGTTGTGTCGTTGCAATTTACAATGCGTCATATTCACAAATATAAAGAAAGGAATTATGGTAAGAAATTTTTAAGGTGTCCTCAAAATCAAAAGATGATTGTGGTTATTTCATCCGGTTAAATGGTGATGACCTAAAGTATATGAAATGGATTATGAAGGAAGAGCTTCTCGGAGAATATAATGAAGAAACTTGAGACCATCATCTCGTAACAAAATTATGTTGGCAATGCTCATTATCATCATTGCAATGATGTTTTTTATCTTTAAGTTAATCATGTATTGGATGGTCTCTTGAAGATCATTGATCAAAAATTTATATAGGATAATGTATTTTGGCACCTACTACTATTAATGGAACTAGTTTATTTTTTTATATATTGTCTCTATTGGTTGAATGTGATAAATTTGCAATCATAGGCCTTTTTTTTTCTTTTTTCTTTTGGCTTTATAGTTCCAAAAACTTTCTGCTTTTTTGGTTCTCTTTTGTGAGATTTTTGGTGTTGCAGGAACTGTTATAAATATAAGATAGATTATGCTTTTTGCTTTCTATCGACTCCTTAAGGCAACAATCCATTTTTCACATCTGAAACTTGGAACCCCACAAAGACAGTGTTTCCCTTCAGACTTATGAGTAGAAAAATATCATTTGTTGTTCGTCCACCATGCCTGAATGAAATCTGAGTAGCTTTTTCAAGCCACTGGATTCTAACTATATTTTGTGTTACTTGGACCCTCGACAATCCGAGTATCCCACGAAGGCAGCATGCTCTCTTACTAATAAATTTTTACATACCACAACTATAGCAGATTATTTAACCCCTCTTCCTTGTAAAGAGTGCCCAAACAGTGAGCTATTATGCATTTCTTAAGTGTGTTTGCTCAAACATAATAACAAGTATAGAGATGATCAATTGAAAAAATAACCATCCATATCCTTCAGAAAGTACAGAATATCATTTTCTTGCAATGTAAATAATGTTATCAAGAAGAATAATATTGTGATAAAAGTCATTCCAATAGTAAACATTAAAAAAACCTAGTTGCCTGATCCAAATAAATAAATAAACTTTAGAACAACAATACCATTACCATTACCAGTGAAACTACAGGTCATGCTAGCAAAGATGTATAATTTAAAAGTCATACATCTTATGGATCACAATAAGCAACAAAACTTTTGTCGAGTTTCTCTGGAACTTTTCATAGATGTTTCAAGGATTATTTATTATACACCTAGACGGCCAAGATATTTCAATTAAACTAATGTAGTTGCTACAGATAACAACAAAGGGTGAGGGTTGAAAGGATAAGAAGATAAACACTGAACGTGACAAGTTGGATCAATTTCGAAATGGCATTACTGTTTTCAATTGTTCACTTAATTGCCCTCTTAATTCTAGCAGAAAAATAAAAACGGACACACACACACATCAAAACATAATGTAACATATTCTCTTCATATATATATATATATATATATATATATATATATATATATATATATATATATATATATATATATATATATATATATATATATATATATATATATTTCAGAGGCAATGCGATACCAGCAGTTCATATTTTGTCTATGGAGTTTTTTGTTCAAAAGAATAAGTTTTTATTAGCAACAAAATCATATTGATAGTCTCCTTATTTCGGCAACATGTCTCGCTTCCAACACAGATTCAACAATTCATCATCCTTTCCTCATGGAGTATTGATTGTAAGGTCACCTCAATTTTAACATTTTAGCCAGTAAAGTTTTCCGCAAAAATCATGGCTATTATGACAAAATACAAAACCCCTTGGATAATATCCTGAACCAAATTCATGTGCCAGGTTTGAGAAAAAACCCTTCTCAGAAGTGTCATACCTTGGCCAAAACCCCAACTCAAAAGTAACCGTAATAAGGAAGGTTGCAACCATTTGATGCTCAACAGCTGTCCTACCTTGGACAAAAGTAATTAAGCTGCAAGAAGCAAGAAAGTCAGCAAAACCCCAACTCAGCTGTTTATAGTTACAGAAATCAGTAGGAATGAGCAGAAAGTAGCAGATAGGGAAGGATAGGTAATGAACAGCTCCCCACCACAAGCCAATCCAGTAAGAGACATTCAGTGCAAACAGTTCAGTAGCAGGTTGCTTTGTAGCAAACACTTTAATCCAAATCTGCCAAAGATAATGACAGTAATAACCAGGAGGTTGGCCAATAACCCAATTATGCATATAAGATAAACTATTGAGTTCAAGTAATCTGCCAAAGATAATGACCGATAGCGAAGACGAAGAAAAACAAAGATATAAAATAGAGAATGAATGAGTTCAAGTCGACATGGAGGTTTACAAAAATTCATGCAATCCTTGGAACTAGAAACAACAAAAAACTACATCGATTGTTTGGATGTGTGCAAAAAATACATGTAATTCCCTCAAAGCTATCACTAGCTATTACTCTCATTAATCAATCGCCTCAACTTCATCATGTTGCCCTCTCTAGGTAGCTTTTCTCTACTTCCCAAAGCGTATGATAGTTACTGTAAGCATTGATGTCTACATCGGCATCGTGAGTTTGATCCATCAAGTGCATTTTGCAAGTGTTCCTGTGATGACCCCAACATCCGCAATGACTACACTTGTGTACCCTCTGTATTTTTTTGGTATTGTTTTCCATGAAGCTTTTTATTCTTCTCTTCCTTGGCCTCCCCTAGGTCTCAGTGTATTAGGTGCCCTAATCTGTCATCATTACATTTTCTCCGACTTTTACTTGGTAGAGTTGATACACCATCATAAGCCATAGCGTATCTACAAATGGAATGAGAAATGATTAATATACAAACAAAAATAAATGCATAATAATTAAAATTACCTATTAGCATGATAATATTGATCCACATAAGTGTGTCATAGTGGTGTTCCTTTGAACGAAAGCAACAACATGTATATATGGAAGGCCATTTTGCCAGCCACATACACTTTGTTTTAGCTCAATATTTACTTCATGTCTTTCAAAATGCCCTTCAACCTCTGCCGAGTGTGAAATAGATTGCCTAATAATAAAGTATTCCTTTCTTGTTGTTATCTCATGTAATCTTCAATACAGGACTAATTCACCTCTCCAACTTGATGTATTCATCTTTCGCTTTAGCTCTTTGTTCCATTAACATCCCTCTAATCATGTCTACCAACTCAACAATTGGTTTATCTCTAACCACTCATATCCAAGAGTTAAATGACTCTGATAAGTTATTGGTGTTGTAGTGGTTTTTAATTTCAGCAAAGAATTAGGATCTTGACCATTTATATGATAAATTTAGAAGATAAGAATAGACTTGAGGGCTCACTTTACATAGTTCAGTAACTTTTGTCTCATATTCATGTCTTGTGTATGCATTTGCCAACCAACCAAAAATGTTTCTAATCTTGGCTATCTTGAAAGTGATGATATTTCTTCATGTTCTTCCACAAATGGCGTATATAAACTCTATGTTCTGCATTAGGAAATACAAACATAATTGCTTCTCCCAAGCCCTTCTCCATATCAGAAATAAAAGATAATGACACCACCTCACAACCAAAAGAGTCAACCAAATTCTTCAAAAATCATTGCCATGAGCTTTTGATTGATTCAATTCAACAATCACGATAGTGTAAAGACCATTATTGCCATCTAATGAATTCGTGGATAACAACACCCCAAGATATTTTGATTTTAGATGACATGCATCAAGCTATAAGAGGTGCAACCTACTAGAAAACCATCGATACATACTTTGAAGCAAACATAAAATCTTGAAGGAGTTGTCAATGATATCATATCATAAGTAATAGAGCCAAGGTTTCTTCTAATAAGCTCTTCCCGCAGAGTGGGGACCCACTTGTAGCTATCATCAAGCCCAAAGAGGTTGTCTCATGCTATTTCTCTCTTGAGCATAATTTCATATAAGGCGATAGCCCATACTTACTCTCTAAATCTTCATTTATTTGTTTTGGAGGGATGTCGGATGTTTTTTAACTATATCTTGGATTTATTGAGCAACCCATTTAGATGTAGCTCTTGTTGCACCTGTTGATACGGACATACATGTAAATCTTACTTTTCGACTTCAAATGTTTGCCCATCTACACATAAAGAAGCTCTCACTCTCAAGGACACCCTACATAAGCACAAGTGGTAATGACTCGTCTTTTGTCGGCTTTTATCTTCACTCCAAAATTCTCATGAATAGCCTTAGAGAAAATGCTTGAAACTCATTGCATCATCAAATCACCAATTACTAATGACATATTATCTCTGCAACTTGACTAGTTAATAGATCTTCATTTATATAAAGCAAGTTCATCTAAAATTAGCTATCATTGTCGAGCTTGAATGTTCATATTGTAGCATGTCTCCCCAAACTTTCTTTATTTTGTGGCATCACATCTACTTCACCACGTGGTATGACTCCAATATTTGGCACAAAAGTATAACTTGAAACATCTTTTGTTAAAATAACAACTTCAACACGACCACTTTCATTAGATAACTGTAAAATGCTCATTCTTTGCATTATCATTTTCAATAAGTTTGTATTCCTTTGGAGATGTGCCATAAACATAATAATAAATTTCATAATCATACCCTCTTAACCAAGGACAAATCTCTTTTCAATCTTCTCTACTAATAAAAATAGTTTAGCACATCTCGTTGTACTTTTATAGTCTTCCCCTTCATGCTTTCTTCTCTGTATTTTTAGTTTGATCCAATAACCATTAAATTTGATTGTCACTAGGAGCCAAATCTTTGCGTCCAACATGCCTTTAATTTCAAATGAATAGAACAAAGCTTATTAACTATGAAAAAAGCAATGACGAAATAAGTGAAATACTTATCTAAATTCAAATGAATATAATAGAGCCGTGAAGTTCAAAAGTTTTTGCTCGGCTATAGATGGAAAGCAATACCCCAATGCGTGGCTGATTTTGCACAATAAGAATTCCTTCTCCCAGCAGTTCTGTTCCCCAGCCGTAAGAGCAAGATTTTTGAGAATGGAGTTCCTTCTTCCCTTCAAGCGGCGATAAACTGTTTGTTCCCCTGGAAGAGCGAAGATCCACGCGAGAATGGAGTTCCTTCTTTGCAGACGAACGAGAGGTTTTGCGCGGAAATATAGTTGCTTCTTCCGCCAAAACGACTTCGCAGACGGACGAGAGGGAGCCGAAGATTTAGCGTGGGAATGGAGTTCCTTCTTCCCTTCAAGTAGCAGCATAAACTGTTTTGTTCCTCTGAAGCCGATGGAAGAAAAGCCGAAGATCCCACGCGAGAATGGAGTTCCTTCTTCGCAGATGAACGAGAGGTTTCGCACAGGAATATAGTTGCTTCTTCCACCAAAATGACTTCGCAGACGGACGAGAGGGAGTTCCCACGCGCGGGAGCGGAGTCGTTTCACGGCTCTCCCAAAACGGAGTAACACGGGAAGCATACGGCGTGAGGTAGAGTGGTAAAAATGATGTATTTGAAAGATTTAGGTGTTACTTAAGTAAATAGTAAACTTTAGGTGTGAGATATGTAAATTAATAAGAATTGAGTGGTATGTATGTAAATCCCCCATAAAAACAGTAAAACTGTTTGCAGCAAACAACCGAATAGAGATAGAAAACAGCCATTTGATATGGAGATATATATAATACTTAAACATTTATTACATTACATTGAAATATGTATTAAAAATCCTATAAATTAATCATTAAGAAAAATAGATTCATAAATTAAAAATTGGACATCAACATATATAAATAATCTTTTTAGAATTTATTAATCAGCATTTTAATAATATAGAGTAAAAAATAGTAAATAAAAATTAAAAATATATCCTTTAGAGTTTTCTATTTATGTTTTTTTTTCTTTGTTATATATACATTCTACTGATTTTTGTAATGTATATGATTAATATGAAGAGGGATCTCTTTAGGAGATCGGCATTTTGATCTCCCGCGGCTAACGATCGATCTTGAGGGAGGTGTATTTACCGTGGTAATGGTCGTTATATTCCTCTCAAAAGTCGGATCATCTCATTTTAAGACTCTTCTATTTGGCGGACATGATCTTACAAGAGATCCTATCAAGCCTTCTTGACAAGGTCCGCGTCATTAGGGAGTGAGGCAGATGCTTGGCGTCCTTAGTTGAGTTGATTTTGAGAGTGATGGGAGTTGGAGCGAGGGGCTCCATTGTAGGTATTGCACTATTGGCCATATCTGGTGTTCAGAAATTGTGATTGATGGGTTCTTTTCCAGAGCGGTGTCAAGCTGCGTCTTTGAAAATCGATTCGCGGTAGAGTAAAGTTCGCCGCTTTGTTGTGAAATCGCACACACATGTATTTAAAGTGAAACGAAAACTCGAAATTTTCACGTGAAAAACCTCGAAAAGAGGGAAAAAATCACGGGGTCCAGGCCAGTTAAAAGCTTCCACTATGTATCTGAGTACAAAATCTTCCCGATAACGGGATTACAAAATTGTATAGAAGAAAATATAGTCCGTTCGGTGGTAACAATTGCTAGTGGTAGCAGATGATGGCGAACAACGAGGAACAATGACTGACGATGAAGGTCGTCATGATGACCAGCCGAGGGTTGTGACGGCGAGGATTAGCGGTGGTGGCGACCGTGGGAGTTGGACGACCGTCAGTGGTGGCGATTGTGCTTGGAGGATCTTGAGCTTTAGAGCTCTCTCTCTCTCTTGCTTGAGCTCCCTCATATGAGGAATGAGAGACTATTTATAAATTGGAGGAGTGACGTCTGCCATCTGAGCAAAACCACTCTACTCAGCTTATTAGGACGGCTCAAATGATCCCTTTGATCATTTGATGTATTTTAAATATTTAGATGCTTTCAAATGAAATCCGAATTTTTTTGAGATCTTGGGCTTCCGACCAGACGATTTTATATAAACACAATGTTTGAGAGCATTTTAGGGTATAACTGATATTCCATTTAATGATATTTTAAGTTCGATTAGTTTCAATTTCGGATCAGATTTTAACGTCAAGATTCTGATTTGTTCAGCTGAAATTGGAAGCCTTAAGGGTTTTTTTTTTCGATAAATTCCTATTTTAATAGCATCTTATTTCCTTGTTTTTACAAATATTTAATAATTTATTTATAAATCAGACAATAATAAATTCAAAGTTTACATTCTTTTTTTCCTATTAGATATTTAAATGAAAAAAAAATTTATTAAGATCAATTTTAAATCATTAGATTTATTTTAAGATAAGTATTATATTGATTTCGATGAATTATTAATATTTTAGATTGATTTTATAATGAATTAACTGATTTTAAAATTTATTTTAATTAGAATATTCTCATCTAATTTTTTAAATTAAATTCCAAACTCGGCGGTACCACAACTATTAGGGATATCATAATTAAAGGACAACGCAGGATAATGTTGGTCGCTATCATTACTATTATAATATGGCAATAGATGCTTACCCGAACTCTTACTTACAATAACCTTTATTGTATTTTATCTAATATATATATATATATATATATATATATAATATTTAATATCACATTAAAAATAATATTATCATTATTTTTTAAAATGGAATATACTTCTTTATATATAAAAAATTATTATATATATAAATATTAGGTATTAGATATATAAATATTTAAGAATTGTGTGATATGTATTAAAATAATCTTATAAAATAATCATTAAGCATAAATTAAAAAAATGACCATCAACATATCGAAATAATCATTTAAAATTATTGAACATCATTTTAATAATATAGAGTAAAGTTATTAAATAAAAAATTTTGATTGATAGAGTTTTGTATTTAAATCAAAGACACACAATGCGATTTAAAGAATAAGAAAACTCAAATTTTCACGCAAAAAAAATCTCAAAAAAGAGGAAAAATCTAAAAAAAAGCTTCCACCATGTATCCGAGTACAAAATTTTCCGATAACGGATTATAATCAGATATGAGAGGAACAACATATATACCAAGTCGTGTGGATAATGCTATGAGAGATGGCGAATAACGAACGGCCGAGAAGGTCGATGAGGAGACGATTGACGACGCCGGGATGGCCAGCAATGACGGCTACCGCACTATGGTACGACCGAGTGGTGACACGATGCTTGGAGGATCTTCAAACTTTAGGGCTCTCTCGCCTCTTGCTTGGGCTCCCCTCATATGAGAACGAGACTATTTATAGATGGCGAATACGCTCTCAGAAAATATACGCAAAACCCGTACCACTCACTTCATCTGACGGTCAAAATGATCCATTTGATCATTTGATTTTAAATATTTGAATGCTCAAAATGAAGTCGAATTTGAGATCTGGATAGATCCGGCCATGACGCCGATTTGACTATAAACACTCTAAGAGCTTTTAAGTATAACCGAGATATCCCAAAAGTTTTTAATGATATTTTAAGTTCTTGATTTCGACCAATTTCAATTTCGGATCAGTTTAATTTTAACGTTAAGATTTTGATTTGTTCAGCTTCGAAATTGGAAGCCTTAAGGGTTTTTTTTTCGATAAATTCCTATTTTAATAGCTTCTTATTTCCTTGTTTTTACGAATATTTAATAATTTATTTATAAGTCAGATAATAATAAATTCACAGCTTACATTCTTTTTTCCTAGTTACATATTTAAATGAAAAAAATTATTAAGATCAATTTTAAATCATTAGATTTATTTTAAGATAAGTATTATATTGATTTCGATGAATTATTAATATTTTAGATTGATTTTATAATGAATTAACTGATTTTAAAATTTATTTTAATTAGAATATTCTCATCTAATTTTTTAAATTAAATTCCAAACTCGGCGGTACCACAACTATTAGGGATATCATAATTAAAGGACAAGGCAGGATAATGATGGTCGCTATCATTACTATTATCGATGGCAATAGATGCTTACCATGCCGTTAAATCTTACCCGAACTCTTAGTACAATAACCTTTATTGTATTTTATCTAATATATATATATATATATATAATATTTGATATCACATTAAAAATAACATTATCATTATTTTTTAAAGTAAAATATATATTTTATATATAGAAAATTATTAAATGTAAATATTAGGTATTAGATATATAAATATTTAAGAATTATGTGATATGTATTAAAATAATCTTATAAAATAATCATTAAGCAGAAATATATCCATAAATTTAAAAAATGGCCATCAACATATTGAAATAATCTTTTAAAATTATTAAACAGCATTTTAATAATATAGAGTAAAGTTATTAAATAAAAAATTTTGAAACCTATCATTTAGAGTTTTGTATTTAAGTATATATATATAATCTAGAGATTTTTATGATTTATATTAAATAAGGAGATTAATATGAGATCCTATTAAATAATTCAACGGATAGTATTTTCAAAATGACCAATCTGAATAACTTTGGTCTAAAATAAGTCATCTAATAATTTATCAAATTAAATAAAATTTAATAAATATCATATCAAATACTTTCTTAAATTTTCTCCTTGTAAATTTATTAAATTTGATTTTACAGATTTACAAAATATTACTTGTAAGCATAAAGCAAATAAGAGTAATGCTCATCAAATCTAAGGGTACTATATATTTTTATATGAAGTACGATTTAAGTGAGTTTTATAAATAATTCTTAAATTTAATAAATTTTGATTTATTCAAATTTAAATTAAAATAAATAAATTAAATAGTTATTTAATTTATTTGATTTTACATTTTTTGATTAATTTGATCCAATTTTTTGAGATTTTAAAATTAATTAATTTTATTAGTTTTTATTATTTAAATTATTCAAATCAATCAAATGACACTCCTAGCAAATGTTGTGCATTTAATTTAGTCCCTAAAGTGAAAAACTTACGCTAGAATCACGAAATTGCAAATATCTATTTTTGTTTATTCTTCCAAAAGGAAAAATTAGCTCGTATTCTAATACGATATCAATTTTGAAATAATTTGAAAAGTACTAGTATTATAATTAAGTTGTTTAATTATAACAATAAATTCTTTTAAAGCTTGAGGATCAGTATTAATTTTTTCAAAAACTGCAATATCAAAAGGTTTATTATCAATCATTCACACAATTGGTGGAGGATAAAGAGTTTCCACCACTTTGTCTTGCTCATTTAGCCATTTTCTGTTGCTTAAAATGGCTAATTGTGCGAATTGAGTATAATTTTGAAAGAATCAGGCTACAAAAGGAATTATTGCCTTTTATTTCTTGTTTCTTTTTATCATTTCTTCAAAATATATGTCAGATATTTCGATTCTTTGAGTTTCTGAGGTGATATTTTTATATCACTTTCGAAAATTATCATATTTAGGTTGTCTATAATCTCTTAAAATAGTATCTCTAGACTTATATCATATTTGATAATTTATTAAAACTAAAATTCATTTCAGAAGGAGTGAAATATTTATTTTCTCTCGTTGTATGGTAAAGATTTTTATGATTTAATTAAATTGCTTCAATTGGTGTTCTTCTATATGTGTAGGAGAACTTGTAGATCTCATTCTTACCAAAGTTTCTGAAGAAAAAGAAACTCTCAGAAGAGTTATAGATATTCGAGGATTAAATCTAATCTATACATCGCTATAAGATGTTTGGATTATCTGATCGATGTCTTGATTAATGGAGTGTCTAGGCGTGACTGCAGATGGTATTATCCAAGATTCAGAAAATACTACTTCATTCCATTTTATAACTTTGTTAGTTGCTATATGAGAAGCTAATATAGTTGTCTCAATTAAGGTTGTTCACTCAAGTGGCTGAACAACCTTTTTAACATTAGGATTTAGAGCATTAAGAACCCTAAAGTGTGGTATGAAACTTAGTGCAATAGTTTCAGATCTTGGAAGAAAATCATATCAATGAAGTTGTAACTATAACTTGATAGCTTCAAAAAGATTTATATCAGTTAAAGATAAACTTAAATTAGAAAGAACAGTAAAGTAAACTAGTCTACTTCAGATTAGGGAAAGCATTCAAATTCAATCTTTGCTTAAGATAAATAAAATATTTTATCCTAAATAGAATTTAAATAAACACTATTATAAGAGACTAACTCCTCAAGATTTACTTTTTGAGGAACTTACTGATTTTATCAGTCACTCTTATGATGGTAATTTTTTTTATGAATGAAATATTGATGGACTTGCAGAGCATCAACTTCATCAAACTCTTCACCGTTTGCTAATGTTTGCATCAGCTTTTGAGGTCAGACATTGATCTGCTACGAAAGCAGTGTATCATTTCGGTTTTGAAATGTGGGCTAGTGGGATCATTATCTCTCCCAAGAACAAAATGATGATTTACTTAGTGAAATCAATCTTAATATAAAAGGTCTTCCCAAAGACCAGCAAAAGCCAAATGAAAATAATGTTTACAATTTGATCCAAGCCATTATGGATCATTTTGTTGGTACAATTAGAGACCAAGGAGAAAAGACTCGTTCCTTGCTCCAAAAATTAAGATGTCCACCTCTAACACATTTTAGATGGTACAAAGATGTTTTTTTTTTTTTGCTTGTGTTATGACATTACATGATGCCAATAGCTTACATTGGAAGCAAAATTCTTTGAAGAGCTTCCTAACCTTTTTTTCCTAAAAAGGTTAAGTCTCATCTTTGGTTATTCAATGGTTCAATTCCATATGAAGCATACACATATGGAAATATTATATTTGCTTGTATTAACACAGGTCTAACCCTTTGTTATGATATAAGACTAAACAACCAAATCAGATGAGAATGCCTTCTCGAAAAATGTCAACTAGGTGAATTCTGCAAGTAATTTTCCCATGATCCTCCTCTGGTAAGATCTTCTTCCCAAAAAAAGGGTAAGCAAAAGGAAAATTTTAAAAATAAATGGATTAAGAGGTTTTCTGAACATACTAAAGCCTCTAAATCTAAACCTTCAAATAAAACATCCAAAAAGGATATTAAATGTTATAAATATGGTCGTATGGGTCATTATGCTAACAAATATACTGTTAAGAAGAAGTTAAATGAATTACAAATTGATGAAGGGCTAAAACAAACCCTCATGAAGATTCTTTTAACTTCCTCTGAATCTGTGAAAGATTTATCATTAGAAGAAGAAGATAATGAAATCTTATCATCCTCTTTTGATGTTGAAAAATCTCAGTGTTGCAACTCTTGCCAACAAATAGATTATTATAAAAATATTATAGAAATGTCTGGTCTTTTACCCTTACTTCTGATTAAAAAGACTAACTTATTAAAATCTTAGGTCAAGTAGATAATTATTGACCTCACTTTTGGAGTGGGTCTTCAATCTTCTTGTCATAGATCCAGGACTCTTGTAGGCACTAAGAGCTCTAGCTCTTTCTTCTTGAGACACTTCTAATGATTAAATGAACACTTAGCCTAAGCCTAGAGACTTTGAAGGGTTAATCATAGGATTAGGCCATGCCTTAAGACTTAAGGGAATCACCCACCCTATAGCCTAAACCTAATCCATATGCACCTTATCAAATCCAATCCAAATTCAAATCTCAAACCAAACCTTAAATCCCAATTCAAATTTGAAATCCAAATGTAAATTCCAGAACATTTGATTGAAATTTATGATCAAATTTAAGTCCAAAATTCTTCATAAAACCTTATGATTGAATCCCATAGACTTAGCTAAATCTCCACCCAATTTAACCCAAATTTGATTGATCTCCTCATAAATCATTTATATCTTCATTTATATTCACAAATATAAATGAAATATAAACCCAAATGACCAAAACTAAATCAAACTAAACCAAGACCTTTCTTAAGCCATATGGACCAACCTCCATAGGCTTAACCAAATCTCAACCCAAATCAATCCAAAATCAAATAATTTTTTATAAATCAATTATTCCTTCATTTATATTTATAAATATAAATGAAACCAACATTCCAATGATCAAAACTAAATTGAACTAAATCAATTTTCTTCTAAACCCTTTTGACCAACCTCCATGAGCTTAGCTAAATTTGCTTCAAAATCACTCCAAAATCAAGTGATTTTCTCATAAATCATTTATTTCTTCATTTATATTCCCAAATATAAATGAAATATAAATCCAAATAGCCAAAATAAAACCCAAAACTAAATTTAAACCCTATTCAAGCCTTTTAAGACATTTCCTTAGATTTGGCCAAAATCTATCTAAATCAAGTCAAAACCAATGTATTTTCTCTTGAATCAATCATTCCTTCAATCATCTATTAAATATAAATGAGACCTACAATCATCAAACCAAAGTCAAGCCAAGCCCAAGTTAGCCGTTTTGACTTGAAAATTTCAAGTGGACCAAAACCTATTGAACTCTAAATTGATTGCAATTGGATCTATATTTCAATCCTAGGCTCATATGTAAATCCAACCAAACTTGAATCAAGCCAAAACTAAGCTAATTGACCCACTTAGGCTCGACCCAAAGTGGCCTAAAGGACCATTTTGAGCCAAGTTCCAATCCAACTCAAACTGGATTGAACCAAGCCTATCCAAGCCTCATATCATGATAAAAAATCACCATAGGATGATTAATTACCTTGAATTGGGTCAAACCAAGTCAACTTGGTCATTGGACCAAGTCAACCTTTAGCCCATATGAAACCCAAACTAGCCAAAACTCATCCTACATCAAATTGATTGAAACCATTGATTCACATCAACCCATAATCAATGTTTGAGCATGAATTGACCATCAATTGAGCCGAAATAAACCCGATTGGCCATTTGACCCAAGTTGACCCAAATTGACCTAAAAGGCAAAATGAGTCAAATCATGATGTAACCCAAATTGATTGAAATCAATGGTTCAAGTTCATTCTAAATTGATTACTGAACTTGAACAAAACTCTAATTTAGTCAATTAGACCCATCCGAGATCAATTGGACCCAACTGAGCCTAATTGACCAACCTAGCCCAAATTGATCTAAAAGGTCAAATTGACCAAAATCCAAGTTAAATCTAAATTGATTCAAACCAAAGCCTACAATCATTTTTAATAAATCAATTGAACTTGAACCAACACCCAACACAAGCTAATTTGGCCAATTTGGTCAAATTGGTCAACTTAGACCATTTGACCTATATGAATCCAAATGAGCCAAAATTAAACTTAGGCCAAATTGATTGAAACCATTTGAGCCAAAATACTTCAAATCATCATTTAAACCTAACCCAAGCTTTAGTTTGACTCAATTTGACCAATTGGTCAAGCTAACCCAACATGACCCAAATTGAACCCAAATGACTAAATTGAACCAAAACCCATGACCCATTGGAGGTTGATCAAACTCGACCCAAACTCATCTTGGGTCAGCCTAGAGTTAGCCTAAAAGCCAAGTGAGTCCAATCCAAGCCATTGTCCATTGGTCAAGCCCTCTTTACATAGGATTCTACCCATCATTGGTAAAGTTTACTCTTCCATCACTTGGCAGCCCTCACTGACCCCATTTGGGATCTCACTTAACCTCCTAACCCACCCTAAATGTGCTAGGACTTGCCATGGACCAACTCACCTCCCTTTCAAGTCGAGCACCCATTGGATCCAAGCAAGTTGATCAACCCATATCAAGACTTGAGCCACCTCCCAAGCACTCCTATAATCAAACCGAGTCACGTGGACATGATGGCGACAACTCTGACACTATGGCGGTGGCTGGTGGGCTGAAAAATAAGAGACAATCTTGTCCGTACATCTCAGTAAATTGAGGGATATACCCCTCAATTTAAACGAGATTACACATGCATTCGTTCATCTGAGCTCCCAAGAGTGAAACAAAATTCCATAGCACTCCTCAGAGCTTCCCCAAGGCCTCCTCACATCGAATTTTCTCCTCTCATGCACAACCAAAATATGGGAGCTCAATTCTGATCCAAACTTCTTCCTCTCTCAACCAAACTTCAATTCCTCTTACACACACCTTCCACATATCTCGTCAAAGCTACCCAATCCATTTCCCAAGCTTCAAATCAACTGGAGGCCGGACTTCGATTAAAGCTGAAGCTCCAAAGCACCGTCCTTGGCCAATCGAGTGATCCACTTGGAACCAATCCAATTGCTACTCAACAGGGATTTGCCTCAACTAAACGAAGCTTCCTTAAGTGCACGAATCGGTCTGATGAGGTAAATCCATTGAAACTGTAGAAATAAAAAAATTTTCGTGGAGCTTTTTGAAGAAAATTTGCATGTGAGCCCATCCTAGCCGTTGGATCTTTGTGGATTTCTCGCGCGAAGGTTTGGGTTGATTTTGGAGTGAATTTGAGCTCGGGTGAGCTCGGATCGAGCGATCCATGGTGGATGGGCTCCGTCTTTTGTCATTCGTAGGAAGAGATATCATGGGCTATCCATTCTGCATGATTGGAATGAATTGTTCTAATCAAATCATGTTATATTCGTTGCTTGATCCCTCCTCAACTGCGGGTTTGATCGTGGCCGTCCGATCTTAGATCGGACAGCTCACAAAAAAGCGTGTCCCACCGTGAACCAAGTTAGCCACGAATGTGATAACTTAAATAGCCAATCCCACTACGCCATGTGGAAAGCATGCTGCATCAATGTGCCATGTGGCACCGGTGGGATTAAGGCTTAATTAGGTTAATTTAATTGCTTTTTAAGGTGGAAAATTCCATAATTCATAACTAATTATAGGAAAATCTAAAAAATATAAATAATGGGTCATTTTAAAGGTATTTTAGAGGAGAATCCTTTAAAATTATCATTAATTAAGTTTGATTAGTTATTTTAGCTTAATTAAGATTTGATTAAAAATCTAATTAATCTAATTACTCCTTAATTAATCACCTAATTGGTTTTAAATTTTTTGAGGTTGCTCAGGGGGATGACTTCTGCCTCCCCCATTTTTCTTGGAATTTATTGGATGATTAATTAAGTGAATTGATTGATTGAGCCTTAATTATCTTCCTAACTTAATTAAGGGTTAATCAAGCATGTGAATAGTAAATTAACTAATTGATTGGACTCATTTGGCACTGATTTACAGTAGGGGAGTGTGGTGAAATATATTATCATCTTCATCTATCCCTTTTTAAAGAGGATAAATGAAAATAGAAATAAATGCCTTTAGGAATGCCATGCAGATCCGCAGATGTTCTCATTAGGGTGATCAGGTACGACATTGTGATGAGATGTACTATCTCGAAAGATAGAAGTCACCACCCCACAATGGACCAAATCACCTCAATAAGAACTCATAAGGACTATGAGTCTTCAAAATGTCCAGAGATTCTTCCTCTACTTTACATGGAAAAGTAAAGCAGAGTTTATTTTAAATCGAGTTAGTTAAGTTCCCTACAAGGCAAGTCCCCATAGTTAATTACATCCTAAAGAACAGGATTCCTTAGGAATACTCTCGATTAAACTAAATGATCATTGTCTCCAAAGATTTTGAAAAGGTAGGACTATCAATCAATTATTTTATTTTTAGAAAGTTAAGTGGGATCGATCAAGAGGAGGGAGTTCTTATCGAAGCCAAATAAAAATAAGCAAGGGATGTTCAAGATATTAGGAAGCCTAGTAAGCATCTTAAACTACCCTATGGTTGGGATTTATATTTTTGAAATTTGGATTAATTTGTTTGAGTTGAATTTTTATTAGAAATATAGTGCTTCTAATTCCATGATACAAGGTCACCGAAATGCCTAAGAGGTGAGGATTTATGCTTATAGCCTACAAAGGGGAGAAGCAACCTCAGAATCTAAATCTAGGGAATTTTGGCGAGGGCCAACAAGCATGATCTAAATCTAAGGAAAAATGAGTAATTGGTTTACCTCCACAATAGAGGATAAATTATCCGACTGTTAGACTTACAACCATGTGGGGGTGGCCGCCAACTAACTCCTCCTTCGATTTTAAAATATGTAGGCAAATCATATGTTTATGCAAGATAGTAAGGTTGTTATTTATTTAGAAAGAGACTAAGTACATATGTAGGCAAGTCATATGTTTATGCAAGATAGTAAGGCTGTTATTTATTTAGAAAGAGACTAAGTCTTTTAACACACTCCCTAAGAAACTAGATCATGTAAGGGCATGTTTTAATGAATTAAATATAATGCAAATTTTTTCATATATTTTATTTTTATTTTGGTAAATCAATTTGACACAGGCTTTAGGATTCATATGCTTAATGCATGAGAAATTATATTATAAGCCAAAATCAGCAATATGGGACGTGTATTTCCACCATGGCTCTCAAAGGTCAAGCCAAGTTCTCTAGCACGGGTGGAAGCCCTCCAAATCAAGAGTGAAATAATATGCTTTTTATGCATGATGTTATAAAAGTAAGACAACATCCAGCTAAGGGGTTGCTAATTCTTTTATTTTGATTTATAGCCTAAGTTTAGGTGAGGTTATGAGTTATTTATTTTTAGTTTTGAGTTGATTAATTTGGTAGAAGATTTTTTTTTTCTTAAGAGCCTAATCGTCATCCAGGCCATACATCAAACAAAGAAGAAATTAGAAAAATATGTCATTTCTAGTGCACAAGCTAAACAAAACATCAAACATTTTATAAAGCTAATGCAAAAGAATAAAAGGCCAGTAGTGGTCGGGCACCACCGGACAAGCCCAAAAATAAATTGATTTGCCGAGCTCTACCCTTATACAACCCAAATTACAAATGAATAAATTACAATAAAGCAAGGAATTTATGTTATGGGGGTCTTCATTCTTCATTTCTTCTTTCTTCTTTACTTCTTTTCTTCTTTCTTCTTTTTTCTTTTAGTTCCTTCTTTTAGATGGTTGGAATGTGGTTGCTCCAAAGGCTTCACATGATACATAAGATGAAATTTTATGACCAATGCTCATCCTAATCCCCCATAACAATCATTCCAAAATCCTAATTATAAAATTACATGAAAAGAAAAAGTGAATCTAACTAACACCTGCAAAACAAAGATTATCTAAACAAACTATACAAATCCCAAGCATGTATGAGTATATATTGGACTTAGCACCCCACACATGGGTAACTAAGTCCACCTGACCTATTGGACTTAGCACCTTCATAATAAAAGTAATTTTTATATTTTTATTACAGCGCCCCTTAAGCACAATCCCCTGCAGAAGATAATGATTAGACTAAATCGTCCTACCATTCAATCTACGCACATACACCCTAATATCTAGACTAAAACAAAATATCATAAAATAAAAGTAAACATCAAACTATGCATCGTCTTAACCTAAAGCTAGAAATGATGACTTAGTCTAATGTGTGTGCTTTAAAAGATTTGTGTGGTATGCTTAGCTTGGCTTTGAGGTTTAAATTTTCTAAGTATGAAAAGTTCAACTTAGAGTGTGGTTTCATTTAGGTTATTTAATTGATTTAGTTGATTTTTATTTGATGGTTTTTTTAGGTTTGAATGAACCTACAATTAATTACTAAGTTGTAAAGAGAGAGAAAAGAAGAGGAAACTTCTCTTTCCTCCCCACCTTAAGTAATTTCTAAGGTAGATTCATATTTAATTTTTATTTAGTGAATATTTTATTATATATTTTAATTAATCCTAAGTTTAGATTTTCCCTAAATAAACCTATTCTAAAAGAAAGGCATTTTAAGATTAAGTAGAGTGAATTAATATCTCAAAATACACATCATTTCATTTCTTTTTCAACATATATAGCATGCATATGGATGAATCTTAAGCATATTTATACATGCAAATGAGAATGTTAGCACACTTTAATGATGAATGCTAAGTAGTGTTACTTAAGAAAATTTGGATGCTTTATGATGCATGATTTTCATTAAGTAGAAAAGGGAGTATTCTTTTATCCTTTATTCACATACACATGTGTATCTATGATAGGCATAAGTGAGTATGATGTCATTGTTAGCACCACTGGTATAAGGTATAAGACCTACTTAGGGCTACTTAAATCCTCGTAACCCAAGGGTTGTCCAGACTAATATACCACTTTCCTTAAATACATATGCATGTATAAAAGAAATAAATGAAAAATAAAGAAAGATGCAAGAGTTTATATTTATTTGATTTTTGGTTTAGTTGTTTAATTTATATGTGTGATGTGAAATTCCTTCTTAAGTCATGACATAGGAGTGTATATGAATGGATTTGAGCAAGTGTTGTGTCCTTTTCAAATGGACTATACACTTTGCCAATCCTATACAATTTTATGTTAAGAAAGAGAGGGAGGGTCAAAGCCACATAATACATATCTTTATATTTCTCACATGCAATGTTATAAATAATTATAAGTAGCATACCTTTCAATTTTGATATTTGATTTATTTAGTTTGAAAATAATTTTTGAATTTAATAGTGATAATAGCCATTCATATTCTTACTTTAGTCAAAACATATAACTTGACATAATGAAAGCATTTCATTTTAATTTTGAATTTTTAAAAGGAATGAATGCATGATTTTTATATGACATACATATTTAGCATGTCAGGAAAGAAATAAAGTGATGAAAGCAATGTAAATTCATTCACACTAATTAATTCTTAAAGATAATTATATGGAATAGAATTATTTAAAGCAAATCAAATTTAATTTTAAAGAATTCTTATTTGATTTTAATTTGAAAAATGTGAGATGAGTTTGTTGGTCCTAACCAATTTTCCCATGTGTAAGTTACTTAAGTTTAATTTTTAGGTGTTTAGATCAATTTTATGTTTTAGTTAAGTTAAGGTGTACATTAAATGTATTAATTACCCCTTACCTATACCACCGTAGCATATTTAACCAAATAATTATGAGTCAATGATATGATATAAAATCACATAAGGAATTTAAATCAACAATGCACCTAGGAAAAAAAAGGCCTAATGCTCACAATTAATGATTAATTAAGCTAAAGGATTTAAGTTAAGTACTTTCATAACCCTTCCAACACATGTGGATTAGGTTTTAATTTTTTTAAGCCAGTTAGATTATTAAACACCTAAGCATTTACCCAAGATGGATTGATTAAGTTCTGAAATGTTTTGAAATTTTTTATCAAGTTAATTAAGTAATTAATTATTGGATCCCTTAATTGAATTTAGATTAAGGAAGAGAAAGGGGGTTTAAGGAATTGCTTAGGAAAAATATTCAAAAATTAGTCCTTAAACCTCTTGATCACTCAAACAAAACTTAATTAACTCAATCAAGGGATTAAACCACTATTCACACATTTAATTAGGCTTAATTACATTAAGAGGGTAATTAAGAATGAACTAAGTAATTCTCCTAATTAAACCATTAATAAATCCCATGAAAATTATGGCAGGCAAAAGTTATCCCACTAAATGCACATGAGAAGTTTGAGATTAATCAGTGAGATAATTAGAGAATAATTAACATAATCACATTCCCAATAAAACTCAAATTCAGGAACTGTCACTACTCAAAATCCATTAAAAGTAATTTTATATTATTCTACATTGAAATATATTTCATATGCATTTTACCTCATATTTTTATGATTTTTCCTCATTTAGTTATGAATATTTGAAGTTTCCATAATTTTCCATTAATTAAATAGCCTAATAAAGTGGTTAATCTCATCGACGCCACGTGGAAGCTGACATGGCACACGCTTTCCACGTGGTGCAATGAGATATGCCATTCAAGTTGTGACATTGTAGCACCACGTCAGCGGTGGCGCTATGCGGTTTCTCCCCATCCGTCCGATCAAAGATTGGATGGCTGAGATTAAGCCCACAGTATTAAAGAGTTAAATCAAATATCCTATGCGTCTAGATCATGGACATCCATTCAAAATGCATGGATGGACTGCCCATGATCCATCCCTGAGTTCTTCTGTGGGAAAGGAGAGTCGTCCACCTTCCATGGCAAGATCTGAGCTCGATTGAGCTCAGATTGAACTCAAATATTACCCACACCATCTAGGAGTAATGGGGAATACATCCAACAATCAATTTCTCATAAGGTGAGAATTTGTTTCACAAAGGAACACACCATGGATAATTTAAGCTCGGTTAATGGCATACATCATCGAAGGCTATCACTGGTGCTCAAATTCGATGAGGTAGCTTCGTCCAGTGGAGATGAAACCCTGTTGAAAGTTTCAAGCCTTGGGATTAAGTAGATCTCTCTATGGACCAAGCTCACCTTCAATTTCTTGCGTCTTTGATCAAGAGCACTCTTCCCTTCCTTGGAGAACTTGTGTGAAGGCTTGGGTGAGCTCGATTGAGTTCCCTGATGAAGCTTGCAAAGTGAATTGGCCTGGTGTTGTGTGTTGAGTGAGTTGCAAA
This sequence comes from Cymbidium sinense, assembly GCA_021442155.1. Lineage (NCBI taxonomy): Eukaryota > Viridiplantae > Streptophyta > Magnoliopsida > Asparagales > Orchidaceae > Cymbidium > Cymbidium sinense. The sequence continues at coordinate 189,463,262 of CM038218.1, read as the reverse complement.
AGTGAGGGAGTTCCCCTATTTTTGGTTTGAAGAAATTCAAAAAAGGGGAAATATAAAATGCTTAGGGAACCTTGGGGGAGCTTGGAATCACTTCCTCTGAGGTCCTATGCTTCAATCGGATAGGGGAGAATATAATTTAAGTGAAATTACGGGGAGTATATCTCCCCCCTTGAAGGATCAGATGGTCGTAAGCTCCTTTGCCATTTTGATTCAATTGACCTCCTTGAGTGTTAGGCTGTTAGGAGTGTCATGGCAATCAATTTTAAGTGTGGAGTGGAGTAGTGAAGGTCCCATGTGCTTGAAATGAGTGAAGGAGGGATCACATGTGCTTATGTCCATGTGTGTGTGTGTGTATGTGTGTGTGTGTGTGGGGGGGGGGGCATGGTCAATTTTAGCCTTAGGTTGGGTTTGGCTAATCCAAACCCATTGGGTCATGTGCACCATATCTATTAGTGACCATTTAGTCAACTAATAGGATGTCAAGTGTCCATGAAAAGAATTGACTAAATTCCAAGTGATTTTGATTTTAGGTTACCCTATGGCCTAGGGGTAAAATGGTCATTTGACCTTGATTTCAGTTTGAGTATATTTGCTATGATTGAAAAATGAGTTAGAGCAAGTTTCATTGAATTTGGAGTTGGTTTTATATGATTTGGCTCATGTTGACCCATTTAGGTCAAAATGGGTGAACTTGGGTCAAGTTGACCAATTGGTCCAATTGGGTCAAACCAAGGGTTGGGTCAAGTTCATATGATCATTTGAAATATTTTGGTAGCTTTGGTTTGATTCAATTTGATTTACATTTGGTTTTGGTTCAATTAAGTTCATTTAGGTCAAATGGGTTAAGTTAACCAATTTGACCCATTTGACCTATTTGGTTTAGGTCATGGGTTGGTTTATGTTTTGTTGATCATTTGAAATGGATTGATATCTTTGTTTATAATCAATTTGGTTTATATTTGGATTTGGCTCAATTTGACCTTTTAGGTCAAGTTGGGTTCAAGGTCAATTGGGCTAGGTTGGGTATAATTGGCTAATTGAGGCCTTGGTCAAGTTCCACAAGTGATTTGAAATGAACTTTACCCATTGGTTTCAATCAATTTGGCTTAGATAAAGTTTTGACACATTTTGACTTTTTAGGTCAAGTTGGGTGAACTTGGGTCAAGTGACCAATTGGGCTAGGTTAGGCTCAAATGATGACTTGGTCAAGTTCAAACATTGATCATGAATGAGTTTGATCAATAGTTTTAATGAATTTGGCCTATGATGGATTTTGGCTAGTTTAGGTTTCATTTTTGGCTAAGTGTTGACTTGATCAACCCTTATGTTTGACCTAATTTGAGTGATTGATCATTTTATGATAATTGTTGCTCACAATGTGAGGCTTTGTTGGGCTTAGTTCAACCCAATTTGGGTAGGATTAGAATTTGGCTCAACAGGGGTAAAGGCCACTTAGGGTCAAGTGAGCCTAAGTGGGTTAAATGGTTTGTCAAAGCTTGATTTGAGTTTGATTGAACTCATATATGGACTTATGATTGAAATATAAATCCATTTGTAAGTGGTTTGAAGTCAAATGAGTTTTGATTCACTTGACAATTTCAAGTTCAAAAGGGTGAACTTGAGTTTGACTTGGGTTTAATTTTTGGATTTAGTTTTGGTTTGATGATTGGAGTTTATGTTTATATTTGGATTCAAAATTGTAGGATTGATTGAATCATGAATAAAAATCAAGGGTTTGGCTTGATTTGAAATTGATTTGGCTAAGTTCAAGATTTTGACTTGAAGGCATTGGATTTTGAGTTTGAATTTTGAATTAATTTTTGGATATTTGAATTTATATTTCATTTATATTTGTGAATATAAATGAGAATATGAATGGGTTATGAGAAAATTCCTTGAATTTGAATTGATTTAGATTTGATTTAGGCTAAGTCCATAAGATTGAATCAAAGTGACTTAGGAAAGATTTTTTTTAAATTTATTTGGATTTGAATTTTGAATTTGGTTTGATTGTTTTTAATTTATATTTCATTTATATATGTGAATATAAATGAGAATATAAATGGGTTGTAAAAAAAATTCTTTGAATTTGAATTGATTTAGATTTGATTTATGCTAAGTCCATAAGATAGAATCAAAGTGACTAAGGAAATATTTTTTTGATTTGGATTTGAATTTGGTTTGATTATTTTGAATTTATATTTTGCTTATATATGTGAATATAAATGGGTTGTGGGAAAATTCTTTGAATTTGAATTGATTTAGATTTGATTTAGGCTAAGTCCATAAGATAGAATCAAAGTGACTTAGGAAAGATTTTTGAACTTGGAATTTCAATCATGGGCTTCAATCATAAGTTTTAATTGTTTAGAATTGATTCATGATTTGAGAAAATCCATTGAATTAGTTCAAGGTTTGAGTTTGAGTTGGAGTTGATATGAGTTTGAAAAAAATCAATCAAATTTGAATTGATTTGAGTTTGACTTGAAGGGAGGAAGTGAGGAATTTGGGTTAAGCTATAGGGTAGGCAAATATTCTTAACCCCTAAGGCATAACCTATTCCATTGGATAACTCTTCTAAGTCTCTAGGGCTAGATTGAGTGTCCACCTAATCACTAGATATGTCTTAAGACATAGAAACTCTTAAATTCTAAGAGAAGTTCCATGTCTAAGATGGAGGGGTTGAGAGCTCTTTCTAAACATGAGGTCAACAAAGGGTGCCCAATAGGTGTGGTGTGACTGACAAGGAACACCACACATATTGGTGTTGATTGAAAAGATCAACAACACTGAACGATCACAAGCACTAACAGAAATGGTATACTTCTAACCCAAGGTGTAGAAGGAATCCAGATCTTAGTGCAATGTGACTCTACTTATGCCAAGGACGTAAGAGAGGGATGGGGGAATCCACTAGGGATAAAGTATGTGAACCTTTCACCAGGGAAATAGGTTCAAATCATCCACAAGGGGATGAGAGGCTTGATTTGATTTGTTTAATTTATTTTCATGATTTTGATTTGATTGACTCCATTGAGGGAGGAGGGTTGAATTTGTTTCATATTTTTAGAGTTTAGATTTTGAGATGGGCCCTATTGGTTTGCGATTGACCGCACTCAGTAAGAGCCATAGAGGCTTAGACCCAACTTAGATTTACCAATCTAAATGGGTAGTCTACCAAACACATAGTAGGACTAGCCAACCAAAGGGATGCCTTTTGGTGTGCAATGGTCAAGTTAGGAAGAAAGCGTGGGGACTCGCATCTTCCAAATAAGTGACCACTTGGGTGATTGGTTGGCAAGGCAACAAATCGAACCTGACCTAGGGCTGCCTATTCAATGATTGCCGTTGAGGGACATAAATCAACTCAAAGATAGTCCATATTAGTTTCATTCTTTAATTTGTTTTGATTATGATGGATCCCATCAATTTGCGATGGACTGTACTAAGTAGGGTCCACGGAGGCCTAAAATTAACATAGACTTAGTAATCCAAAGGGAGTAGTATACCAACCACAAGGTAGAACTATCCAACCAAAAGGAGTGCCTTTCAGTTTGTAATGGTCAAGTTAGGAAGAAAGAAAGGGGACTCACATCTTCTGAAACAAAGAACCATTAGGGTGATCGGTTGCTTTAGGCAACAAATTGAACCTGACATAGGGCTGATTATTGAGTGAATGCCACTGGGGGACTTAAAATAGCTTGAAGATAGTCAAGATTAATTTCATTTTTTAGTTTATTTTTATGGATTTTGTTAGTTTGCGAATGAGCTTTTATTAGCTTAGACCTATCTCAGATTTATTGAACCAATGGGAATAGCTTTCCAGCCAATGGGAGAACTATCTGACCAAAGGAGTGTCTTTTGGTTTGCAATGATCAACTCAAGGGAAGAAAGCTCAGGGACTCATATCTTCCACTACAAAAGACCACTGGAGTGATCGATTTCTTTGGGCAACAAATTGAACTCGACCTAGGGCTGCTCATCAATTTGGGACAGTCATGCTAGAAAGAATGCATCATAGTCTTACATCTTTCAAAGCAGAATGACTATCAGGGTAACTTGCTTGTGGCAAAACAGATTGAACTGACCTAATGGAGACTATGGAGTGAGTACCGACCCAGGGATTTATCTCATCTCAGGTAGTCAGACCATTCCTATATGGAGTTATATTGACACTGCCCTAAAGATAGGATGCCTGCTTGGGAAAAGGGGCCCTTTGGGGACTTGAATTCTATATCCATAAGTGAATATTTTATTTATTTTATTTTAACATGGACTTTGTTGGTTTGCATGGGATTAAACTGAGAAGGAGCTTATATCAGCCTGGACTTATCTCAGATTTACTGAACCAAGGGAGAATCTATGCATTTGCTAAACAAATTCTCCAACCATAGGGGTGGCTACTAGGAAAGGAGGATTGTACAGTCTAAGATTAACCCGGGTAGTGTCTAAAATGGGGTTAAAAAGGATGTGATCTACATAGAGTGTCCACAAGGAGAGGGGACGTTAAGGGCTTGATCCAAAACCCTAAAGAAAATGACATGGCTAGTCATGTATCAAATAGGTAATCAGTGGCTAACTTAAGGAGAAAGCATAATGACTCACATCTGCCAAGAGTTTTGTATCCACCGGGTGAGTCGTCATAGCGAACATCAACCAACCTAAGGTGCCTGTTGATTTGCAACAATCAGCCTAAGAAGAAAGCTCGGGGACTCACATCCTCTTATAGCGGAATTGATTGCTGGGATAGTCTGTCTTCGACTCAATAGGTGCCATTCGACCTAGGGTGACTACTAAGTGAATGCCACTGGGAGACTTACATCGACTCAACTGTAGTCACAAGGAAAGGAGCCTCTGGGGGACTTATCGTAAACCTCAAATATACTCAACCTAGTTCCATTATGATGATTAGTTCAAGAAGAAAGCTCAAGGACTCACATCTTCTTAAATAAAATTAAAACGAGGTAGCTTACTGGTTGGGTAGTAAAGTCTACCACACTAACAAGGCACTTATTGGTTTACAATGGTCAAGTTAGGAAGAAAGCGCGGGGACTCACATCTTCTAAACAAGTGACCACTGGGGTAATATACTAATGAGGTAGCATGTAGACCCGACCTTGAGTAGCTAATGAATGAGTGCCACAGGGGCTTGCTCTCACATCAAAATAGCCCGAGATAAAAGATATGTGTTTATTTTTGTGCTTGTGTTAAAGGGTATTATGATTCCTCTTTGGTTCTCTTACACCTAACCTTAAACACACTGGGGATTTTGATGAAATGGTGCCATAGACGGCAACCGAAAATTCCCACTAAGAAAAGATGTCGCTTGGGTTCTCTCATACCTAATTTAGTTGTGCTAATCAAAATAGGATGCCTCTTGGGTTCTCTCACACCTATTCTAATAGGGTTGGGAGATTGTGTTTGATTGTGTTTGTGTTATGGAAGAGGGATGTGATGCCTCTGGGGGACTCTTACACTTAACTCAGACACGTCATGGCGGATTCACAAGATAAACAAATAATACTTCAAAAGAAGAGAAGATTCTGATAAAATGGAATAAATTTTTTGTTCTTTTATTGATAATTATTTTCAAACATATTTTATGGGAAATATTTATTCAAATAGAGCCTATTATTTGGAAGCATCGGGTGTTCCCCTTTATAATCAATAAGTTGATAAGATCCTCCTTGGTAGGACTTCTCTATGACATAGGGGCCTTCCCAAGTGTGTTTTAGCTTGCCTCCCATCTTTCGATGGGTAGCAATTGGTCTCCTTAGGACAAACACAAGTTCTCCTACTTGCAAAGACCTCGACCAAAATTGTTGTGAGCTGAATTAGAGATTTTGCTTTAAAACCATTTCTATAGCAGGAGTTGAACTTCTAAAGGTAGAAGCGGCTTTGGAGCCATACTCTAAGAAAAAGATTGAATTAGAGTTTGGTATGTGCAGCACAAGGCTTCAATCATTCCACTCATCGCTTACTTATTATCATCGAGAGTCTTTTTTAGTATTTGATGAGAGTTTTGTTGAATGCTTTTGCTAAGCCATTTGCTCTAGGGTAGTAGATGGTGGAGTATCTCCAATCTATATCGTGTCTTCTAGTGAAGCTATTGATCTTGGTGCTTTTGAATGCAATACTATTATCAAATATAATTAATCGAGGCACCTTGAATCTATATATGATATGGTTTCTGAAAAATTGAAGCACATGTTGAGCTGTGACCTCTCTGAGTGGGATTGTCTCTACCTACTTGGAAAAGTAGTAGGTGATAGCTAAGATGAACCGATGACCCTTGGAAGAAGGAGGATTGATCGAACCCACAATATCAGTACACCAACACTCAAATGGTCATGAGGCCTATGTAGGGTGTAGAATATTATGTGGTTGATGTAAGACCACATTGTGTACTTAACACTGATGACATCTCCTAGATACATCCATGCAGTTTGTAATCATTGAAGGCTAGTAGTATCCTAGTCTCTTGATCTTTCTCTTCATCTTTGGACCGAATTGGTGCGCTCCACATAGACCAAAATGTGCCTCGGTTACAATGCCATGAGCTTTGTGTTTATCTAAATAACGTAACCACATTTTATCAAAAGTCCGTCAGTACAGGGTGCCATCAACGAGGGCATAGGAGAGAGCTCTTTGTTTCACCTGATGGGCTTGTGACTTTTCTTTAGGTAGTTTACTGGTGTTCAAATAGTCTATGAATGATTGCCTCCAATCCAGCTCCTTATCCTTATAAGCAACGGTAACCTCCCCTTTAAGAGAAAGTCTTTAGATGAGTTTAGCATCAATAAGGGATAGGCTCATCTATTTTGTACCCTTATTGGAATGGACTCATCTTCCAGATATGCCAATTATTTAGCAAGTTTGGCCAAAGCATCTGCTACTACGTTCTCTGCTTGGGGAACCTTATAGATTATGACTTCAGAGATTTGGGCCAACAACTTCATAGTATACTCATGGTAGTGACGAAGCTTGGGTTTGAGAACCTTGTAGGACCTGACAATCTGATTGATGACCAATTGAGAATCTCTAAAGATGTTGATGCTCTTGACACACACTGTGATAGCTAACTCCAGACCGACAATCAAAGCTTCATACTCGGGCTCATACCCTCTCAATTCAAAGTCAATTTCATAAATAATTAGCTCATGTGAGTCCATAAGCACCTTCTGAACTCCCTCAGAGCAAATCCAAGGATCCCCAAGCCCTCTCCGTTTGGCCATTGCCATTCTTGTGAGCAAGCTGAAACATGACATCCTTCCCTCAAGCAATACTCCTTCTCCACTAAATCAAATCTAAATTTCTTGCACCCACACCATCCTCATACCCAATTGAAGCCAACCAAACATTTCTGGGCCTTCCAAAGTATGGGAGGTGTGAGTTCGATCAAAGTTAAGGCATATGCGTGTGTGGATTGGTCAACCAAGGACCCTAGGACAAATTTACCTCAGACTCCTTCAATAGGGCCTCACCTCAACTAGACAAAGCTACATCCGGTGTTGCACTGCTAGACATTAGCTCCAGTGAGGTAATTTTCCAAAACATAGATTTAGACTTCTATGTGTTGGTCTTTTGTGAAAGGAATCTCCATGTCGAGATTTTAGCCATTGGATGTGATTGTATGCTCCTTTAGATGGTGTAGGATCCATGTGATCCCAATCCAAGCTTGGGTGAGCTCAGATCGAATGGGGAAGATGGATTTTTGCCACTCGTGAATGGGATAGATCATGAACTATTCATCTCGTGTGATTGAGATGAACCACTCTAATCAAATTATGTGGTAGATCCTTTGATTACTCCTTTAACCCACGGATTAAATCATGGTCGTTCGATCACAGATCAGATGGCCCACGAGAAGCGCGTCCACCGCCAGTTGAGTCAATGTGCATATGTGACTAGTTAAATAACAAATTTTGTCACTCCACATGGAAAGTGCACCATGTTAGTAGCCACATGGCATGATGGGATTAAAGTTTTAATTAGGGCTAATTACTTGGGTTTTAATCATGAAACTTCCTAAAATTATAACTAATTGTAGAAAAATAAAAAAAAATGAAAACTTAAGATCATTTTGAAGATATTTTAGAGGCGAATCTAGGAAAATTATAATTAATTAATTTTGAATATTGACTTTGGCTTAATTATGGTTTTATCAAAAAAAATATAATTAGCTTAATTACACCTTAATTAAGTGCTCAATAAATCACAAATTTTTTATGGATGTTTAGGGGGATTACCTCTACCTCCCCCCTTTTTATGAGATTTTATTGATTGCTTAATTAGGAAAATTACTTGATTAAGCCCTAATCACTCTCTTATTCTAATTAATTGTAATTAATGAATGAACAACAATTAATCATTTATGCATGGTCACCTCTGTTGAACAGTAGGATCACATAGGGAATGTGTTTGGGGTTAATTTTCCCAATCCATTTCCTAAGTTTTCTTTTCTTTGAAAAATTAAATTAATTAATGCTAATGAAATGATTAATTGGTTAATTAAGTGACTAATTTTCAAAATGAAGAAATCAAAACTTAATTGAATGCTTAAATGATTTAGGAATTAAGATTAGGTCCTTGCCCTTGATCTTCTCCCCTAAGTTAACTTTATCATTCAAATTAAAACATAACCAAAATGTTTAACTAATTAATTAAGGGCTTAATGAAACTAAAAATAAAAACTAATTCATCCACACTTAAATAACCCTTAATTGATTTTTGGTAGCTCTTTGGGTGTTCAATAACCCAAGGTGAGAGATAATAAAATTATGGTTGGCTCACATGTGTGAGAAAATCTTAAAAGTAATTAAGTGAGATCCTTTAAGTTTAATTAACTTTTAATCATAATCCAATTGTATTAGGCCCCTTTAATTTCTTAGAAGCATTTCAAATTTACTTTTCATGTGGTTGAATATCATATTGGCTTATCATTAACTAGTTAATCAACCTAAGGTGCTATAGGTAAGAGATAATTAAGTCACTTAATCCATACCTTAACATAATCAAAATACAAAATCAACCTAAATATTCTTCATTAAGCCAAATTAATTTACACATGGGAAATTAGGTTAGGGTTAGCAAACCTCTTTCACTTTCCTTAAATCAAATCAAACTAAAAATTTAAAAACATCTTTGAAGAATTTTTGATTCATTTTAAATAGCTTTATTTAAGTTGATTGTCCTTAGAAATTAATTGGGATGAATTAAATCATATGCTTACATTCTTTTATTTCTTTTCAATCATGCTAAATATTTCTTTCCATATGAAATCATACATTCATTTCTTTTGAATTAATTAAATGAAATATTTTTTTTTATGTCAAATTGCATGTGTTGACATAAATCAAATATGAGTGGCTATTATCACTATTAAATAAAAAAAAAAACTAATTTCAAAACCTATAAATCAACTATTAAAAATGAAGTGATGCTAATTATAAATATTTACAAGCTTGCATGTCATGATAGTATAAGATGTGTAATTTGAAGTTCTTTTCCCATCTTGACATGGATTTACATAGGATTTGTAAGTGTATAGTTCATTTGAAAAGAACATAGCACTTGCTTAAATTTATTCCTAAGATTTAGGAAGAATTTCATATTACACATGTAAATCATATAATCAAATCAAATATAATTTTTTTGCATGATTTTATATTCATGTGATTCATTTTGTAGATTCATATGTATTTGACAAAAGTGGTATATTAGTCTAGACATCACAGGATTGCGAGGCTTTAAGTAGCCCTAAGTGGGTCTTGTACCTTACGTCCCCGGTGTAGAAAATAATGGCACCGTACTCGCTAAAACTCTCATACATATGCATGTGTGATGTGGCTAATTAATAAAGAATCATAAATCAAATAAATCAAACATCACTTTTTTCTTGGATTTTCTATCCTTATGGTCATTCATACATCCACATGTATTTAATAAAGTTGTATATTATTATGGATATCCCGGGGCTGCGAGGCTTTAAGTAGCCCTAAATAGGTCTTGTACCTTATGTCTCTAGTGTAGAAAATAATGGTGCCATACTCACTAAAAATTTTTATACATGTAAATGTGTGTTTAGCTAATGGATGAAAAATCCCTCTTATCTACATAACAAAAATATGCATTCATAATTTAATCAAAAATGAAACATTTAAACCCAAATACACTTCCTTGCATTCATCATCAAAGTATGCTAAGATTTACATTGCATGTGTTGATATGCTTAGGATTTATTCATATGCATGACATACATGATGGAAAGAAAGAAAATGAATGTGTTATATGATAGTAATCCATTTCAATTAATCTTAAGATGCCTTTCTCATTGAATAGGGCTATTTAAAGTGAAACTAAACTTATAGTTAATTAAAATATATAATAAATCATTCACTAAAGGAAATCCATTAATTAATTCGCCTTAGAAGTGACTTAAGGTAGGGATGAAAGAGAGATTCCTTCTCTTTCTTCTCTTTATAACACTTAGTTGCTAAGTGTAGGTCATATGGAACAAAGAAAACACTAAGTAAAATCTTCAAATCAATTAAACCACTTAAAGAGAAATCAACCCCTTTATAAATTAAATCCCTCACATTTAGCAAATCATAACTCTAAAGCCTAGTTAGAACATGCCACAAAAACCTTAACACATGCACATTAGACTAAGTCACCATTTCTAACTTTATGTTAGGGTGGTGCATGCTTTGATGAATATTTGGTTTTATGATGTATTATTTTAGTCTAGATGTTAGCGTGTGTGTGCGTAGTCTAGATGTTATGCTGATATTAGCCTAATCACGCTTTCAGTAGGGGGTTTTGCTTAAGGGGCATTGTAATAAAAATATCATACAATTTTTGCTATGTAGGTCTCTTATACCCCTAAGCATAACCCAAGTTAGGATAGGTGGGCGTAATTACCCATGTGTGGGGTGCTAAGTCCAAATTATTCATATAACTGCTTAGGTTGTATGGCATGTTTTAGCTAACATTTATTTTACAGGTGTAGCTAGATTTACTTTCCTTCTCTTTTAATATAATTTTGCATTAGGATTAAGGTAAGTGTTATGAGGATTAAGGGTGAGCATTGATTATAGGACCATGTCTTATACATCTTGTGAAACCTTTGGAGCGAGCTACATCCCAATCAAGCTAACCAAGCCAAAAGAAAGAAAGAGATGGAGCAAATCAAAGCCAAAAGAAAGAAAGAAATTAAGCAAATCAAAGTGAAGGAATGAAAGATGAAGAGTGAAGAATGGAGGATGAAGAATGAAGACCCCCCATAACACATATCATTTTATAATTTTAATTATTCTTTCATTATATTAGGATGTATAAGGGATAGAGCTCGGCTACCCACATTTTTTTTTGGGTTGTACGATGGTACCCGACCGCACAGACCTCATATTATTTTGCGACAGCTTTATAAAATCATGTGATGTTTTGTTTAGCTTGTGCATTAGAAATAACATGCCTTTTTATAGTTTCTTTATGATTGGTGATTGCTTTGTGGCCTGGATGCGAATAGGTTCCTAAGATAAAAATAAATTTTTTATCCCACTAACAACCCATAACTAAAATTCTAAAATAATTCATAACCTCATATAAAAGCCTAGGAATTAAGTCAAGATAATAAAAATGTTTAGCAACCCCTTAGTTGGATGATTATATGTATAACATCATTCATGTCATATTCTTTCACCCTTTCTAAGAGAGGGCTTCATCTGTGCCAAAGAATAAAGGTTTGACCTCTGAGAGCCTTTGATGGAAAGACACCTCTTTTTCTTCTGATTTAGCCCACAACCAATTTCTCATACATTTAAGCATACAAAAGCCTACAGCCTGTGTCAAAACAAAGAGTCAAAAAATTAAATTAAATTGTTAAAATTTACATTAGATTAAGTCATTACTCATTTCCTTCATGATCTAGTCTCTTAGGGAGTGAGTTTAAGGACTTAATTCCCTCTTCTAAATAAATAACAACCTAGCCATCTTACAAAGCATATGATCTATCTGCATGGATTTAAAGTGTAGGAGGAGTTAGCTAGTTGCCACTCTAGACGATAATAAGTTCAGCAACCGGGTGGTTTACTCTCTCTTGTAGAGGTAAACCAAATATCCACTTTCTCCTTAGATTTAGGTTATGCTTTGGTCCTCGCCAAAGCTCCTTAGATTTAGGATCTGAGTTTAATGTTTCCCTTTGTAGGCTACAAGTATAAATCCTCATCTCTTAGGCATTTCCATAATCTTGTATTGTGGAATTGTAAGTCCTAGATTTCTAATAAAATTTCATCTCAAACAAATAAATCTCCTCAATTTCAAATACATACAGCCCAACTATAGGATAGATTAGGGAGCTCACTAGGCTTCTTTGTATTATGAGCACTCCCTACTCATCTCCTTTGGTTTCGATAAGAACTCTTCCCCTTTTGATCTATCCAACTTGATTTTCAAAAATACAACCAATCCTTTGATAGTCCTATTTTTGAAATCTTTGGAGACAACAATCGCCTACTTTAATCGAGAAGTGGAGTCTCATTTTCAAAACATCTTATTTTCAAAACATAAAATTTGACCTTCACTTAACAATTTCAATTTGTTAAGTGGAGTCTCATTTTCAAAATATAAAATTTGACCTTCATTTAACAATTTGAATTTGTTAAGTGGGGGGTCTCAGTTTGAAAAACAAAAATTTAACCTTCACTTAATAATTTCAATTTATTAAGTGGGGGTCTCATTTTCAAAAAAAAAAAACCCTAAATTTGACCTTCACTTAATAATTTTAATTTGTTAAGTGGGGGAATTCTTTCAAAACATAAAATTCGACCTTCACTTAACAATTTCAATTTGTTAAGTGGGGGTCTCATTTTCAAAAATTAAAAAAAAAATTAACCTTCAGTTAACAATTTTAATTTGTTAAGTGGGGTCTCATTTCCAAAACATAAAATTTGACTTTTGCTTAGCATATTCAATTTGTTAAGCAAGAGTTTCAATTTCAAAGCATACATTTAGGCTTTCACTTAGCATATCCAATTTGCTAAGTGAGAGTCTCACTTTAAAAGCATATACTTGGTTATACTTAAACACATCAAACTTTCTTAAGTAAGAACCACATAATCATGCCACATTGCATTCCCACTTAACATACCAATTTTATTAAGTGAGAATCCCATTTCAAGTCATATCATACTTTGATTTTCACTTAACACACCAAATTGTTAAGTGGGAATTCCATTTGCAAAAACATATCAAATACATTTAGGCTTGCACCTAACATACTAAATTTGTTAAGTAAGGGTCTCTTTTCAACGTACATTTGGTCCTTATTTTAACATACTACATTTGTTAAATAAGGATCCAATTTTTCATATCAAATACATTTGAGCTTTCACTTAACATACCAAATTTGTTAAGTGAAAGTCTCATTTTCAAAGAAGAAAAACAAACATATCTCAAACACATGTGGGGCTTTCACTTAACATACCAAATTGGTTAGGTGGGACTCTCATCTTCAAAGAAAAACAAATCTATCTCAAACTCACATTTGGCTTTCACTTAACATACCAAATTTTATTAAGTGAGTCTCATCTTCAAGCACAAATCAAGCACATGTGGTCTCTATTTAACATACCAAATTTCTCAAGTAAGAAGCCCCATTTTTCAAATCAAAATATCACACAATCAAATCTTCACAAGCAAAAAAAAAAAATATTCCAAACACATAATCACAACTTCTTCTTAGCATATACAAATTTTCTAAGTAGAGGTTCTTTCAAACTATCCATGTTTTCAAACAAGAAACATCAAAAAGCAAATAAATCTCCCAAAAAGAAACCTCTCCTCAAAATTTTGAACCCCATCTAAGTATGGGTTCTAAAATCAAAAATCAAATGGCTAAAGTCTCTCCTCCAAACATCCAAATCTCTCCAACGAACCCCACTTAACATACTTGAATTATTGAGTGTGAGTTCAAAATTCCAAATTTTTATTACTCTCATGGAATAAATATCAAGACATAAATCTGATACAAGTTATATATCAAGAATGCGCATATACAAACCTAATAATGCGCCTTGTGCGTTAGCAGATATGGCCCTTAGAAGTTTGTTTTCACCTTTCCGTTAGGGATGGATTTGGCCCTAGATCAGGTCAGCCTCCCTCAGACTGACTCCACTGATCTAGTGTTCTTTGGTCAAGGATTTGAGGGAGCCCGCATCACTTGCAAGGGGGCGACCCTCACTACTATTAGGATGAGGTGGTCGTGGCAGTCATCCGGATCGACATGCCATCGACAGTATCCTTCCAAGAGGAAGGCGGTTCTATCAATCACCAATTCATGCTTCCCACCCACACCCACTCTGCATGCAGCCTCCTCGATGGTCCACTCTGAAGGGAAGGCTATCCTGGCTTCAGAGATAGCCTCCCCTACCTTCAAGGTAGGATCTACCTCTCACACTACCTTACTTAGATGCACATAGCACCACACACAGAGATGCAACAAGAGCCTCTAGATCAAGCGGTAGCACGACCGTGCACTCGAGAGATGGATGTCGCATCTCACATTTCAGAGTAAGGTTCCCCTCGTAAGGTTTCTCCATTGTTGACTAGCAATTAGTTCCACCCCCTCTCAGCATCAGACAGAGAGGAGGACTATCAGAGGATAGTTGCATTGCCTCCACCTCTTACATACCACGAGGCTCTGGCTAGGGACAGAAGAAAGTCTTATACTGATCTACGCAAGGTATTACGATGGGTAGGCAGGGTAACACGAATGTTCATAGTCTAGTACATTGTTTGACTTGAGGTCTCCCAAGAGTGTTATCAGGCGCATTCACAGTGATAGAGCATCAAAAGCCCATGTAGCCATTTAGTCAGGGAGCAGGGAGCGATGGAGGTTCGCTAGGCAGTCGACGACCTTTGCTCTAGTTGATTTTTCCAGTCATTGGACCACTAGGGCTAACAGAACTAACAACATAGTGCTGACAGGTACCACCAACCATAGAAGAAAAGCCCTGGCAAGGGTAGAGCCAGTGTTGTGTCCACCAGACCGATCCACTCCTTGCCACCATCATTAGTTTAGGTCCCACCATCTACCGTGCCTATAATGGTACAGATGACAATATTTGTGGAGAAGAAAGCCCCCTTGGTGATCCGGCTATGGCCGAAGGATCCCACTCCATTTACTCCATCGACTGAGGTGAGGGTGAGTTCCCCTACTTGACCTCCTACTTCAGTCTTGGTGTAGAAGGAGTGGCAACCCTGTAGCATTATGGTCTCACCACCACTACCACCATCATCAAAGCTAGTGACTGTAGCAGCTTTAGAGGGAGAAGGGGACATTTCTACAGTCCCCATGGCAGTGGATCTTCTTAGGGATACTACTCCACCTATGAGCAGTCACGAGCATATCTCTTCCAGCAATCATTACCCTCCCAGAGCCAGCACTATAGTGACAGGTTGTGTTAGGTGCATCTCTGTCAGTGAGCACAACCCCTCCATCGATCAACAGCGCGTACTCATACTGGCATGGTTAGATCATCTCCTAGATGAGATTTTAGCACAGTACTTTGCAGAGAAGAGAGAGCTCTTAGGGAGTGACTGATTAGATTATGAAGAGGGAAAGGTCAGCTTTGATCTAGATGAATGTGATCTCCTTGAAGATTTATCCAAAGTCCATATGGTCGATACTTGGGGGTACCTTCACAGAGACTAGCAAAGTCAAAAAGGTATTGTAGTTGAAGAAGATGATGCCATCCATTCAACTCAACACCTCCTCCAGCAGCTTAGACAGAAAGATGATCATATTGATCAAATGGAGAAGAAGATTGAAGAGTTGAAGGTAGCGTTATTAGCATTGTAGAATTCAACTCTGATTTCATAGCCTTCTCCCGTAGTGGCCGATAAAGTAGAGTTGGCACACACTTTAGATCATCCTAGATGCATTCCTGCAGAGGGAGATAACAATAGCTTGCATAGGAAGGTGGTGGATAACACCTCCATGCATGCAAAAGACATTAAACATAGGGTGGAGCAACAAGTGAGAGATGTGTTGGCCCAAGCCTGAGGTGCCTCATCTGTTCCGAAGGGTAGACCCTACCCATAGGAATTTGATGGTGTCCAATACCCTAAGGGCTTTGTGCCTCCATCCTTCAAGATTTTTGAAGGTAGTGGAAACCCCCGACAGCACATAGCACATTTCAGAGCTAGATGTTGCATTGCCTGTGGCAGTGATGTACTCTTATTTTTCCTCTTCTTCAATAGCTTGACAGGCATCACATTTGATTAGTACATTGAACTACCCAATGGTTCAATGAAGACATTTGCTGAGTTGGAGTAGCTCTATATTAAGAGATTTGTTAGAGCTCAACAAAGGGTAACTGTGGGCGATCTCGTTGTAGCACAACAACACCCTGGTGAGTCCCTTGTTGATTATATTCTTAGATAGCATAATTTAAGTATGAAATGCAAACCACAGCTGCTTGAATAGCTTGCTATTGAAATTCTACTCAAGAATATTCATGGCCTAGTCACCTTTATGCTTAAAGGTCCATTATGACATTTGAGAAGTTAATCAACAAGGTGGCTAGTCTATAAGGAGAGGCTAAACAGCTACCTTTCCAAGATCAGTCAGCGAAGCCTAGACCACATAAGGCATTCGAGAAAAAGCTAGGGGTAATCATGGAAGTTGACAAGGGGGAGTAGCCAGCTAGGGTTCAATCAGATAGACCTTGAGCTCAGCAGCCTCCTCTACCACCTCCTTTACCACCACCTCGGCCATCATATCAGCCACCTCGGTTGCCACAACAGCCTCCACCACCACCTGCTCAATAGTATCTCCATCCACATCATCAAGTAGCACTTATATCCACCACCAGGTAGCTGCCATTTACCTACCCTTGCTGACAAATTGAATTAACCTTATTCATTCAAGAGGGAGGTAGTTAGGAAGATCTTTAAGAACCTCTTAAAAAAGCCTAATTTTTAGTTACTAGAGCCTAGGAGGTCGGAGAATGTGGGCAAGAGTCATGATCCAAACTTTTGCCCCTACCACCGCATGCCAGTTCATGTCTTTACCTTTAAGACTGGCTTGAGCATAGGTACAAGTCGGATACCATTGTTATCCCTAAAGAATACCTACTAGAATAACCCTCTAGTTCTATTAGAGTAATCCTTGGGGATACACATCTTCTCAGGACAGAGGAAGGTTGGGATATCTCTTATCTCGAACCTCCAAGAAAATAATTTCTAAGATCAAAAAGTTACTCTTGTAAATGCTTGAAGCAGCTCAAACCTCCAAGTCTAAGGATGGTTTACAAGTTGCTAAGGACAACTTGAGGGAGGTAGAAGCCCAACAATAATAACAGCCTTCCACTTGCTGGGGATAACACATTAGTGCAACCACAGACTGAGTCTAGCACTCTTTCCACAGTGCCCACAGCTCCAGCTTCTTCTTAGCTTGCACTATATCACGGAGACCAAATCTCTCACTCTGCTCACTTTACTTGATTTTTGCTTTATACCTGCATCCAAATCTAAGAAATCAATGAAGAAGAAGATTGATTTTACTTACATTCTCTCTACTTTTAATGATCTTGATGACTTTATTCCTATAGAAAGCTCTCTAAGTACTAATAATTATAATAATTCTGATCAAATCCTTTTTGATTTTGAAATAGATTATCCATTTCTAAAACACTCGAGTTTACCCATTGAGATAGATTTGGAGTCATCTGACTCTGATGATCCTATAAAAGAAGTTGTAGGTGAACCTAACGAGCAGGTAGAACTTTCCATTAAACCATCTTATGAAGTTACTAAAGTCAACCTTCATAGTGGAAAAGTTCTACCTTCTAGAGTAGTACCTCATCATAAGGGTAAACAAGTCATTGGTTTAAGCAGTCAAGAAGCCTCTCCACAGAATGCTCTACCTATGGATATGTCTATGGAGGACCAACCCATAGTTGACTATAATGTTCTTGGTCACCTAAGAAAGTTGCCAGTTAAACTAAGCATATCTGATGCCCTTATCTTATCCAATGACATAAGGGGTCATTGATCAAAGCCCTTCTTGATCCAAAAATATGCTTAGCTCAGCTAACCGCTATTGGAGAGGAGGCATATTTTTTAAGAGAAGCTCATGGAGTCACATTCACCGATGAAGACCCTCTTTTGGGGACAACAGAGCACAACTATCCCCTCTACATCACCGTCGACATGGGCACATTCAGACTCTCCAGAGTGTTAGTTGATCAAGGTGCATCAGTGAATATTATGAGTCTAAAAACCCTTACTAACTTGAGGATCAATATCTCCAAACTCCGAAGAGATCATATGATGCTAAGAGAATTCAATGAACAAGGTGAGAGAGCTTTAGGCTCTATAGTGTTACTACTAAAGATAGATGACTGGAAGACAGAGGCCAAGTTCCCCATAATTAATTCAGATGCATCTTTCATAGTTTTGCTTGTAGGCTATGGATGCATGCAAACAACATGGTTCCATCCTCTTTGCATCAGTGCATCAAATTTAGGAGAGGCCAAATTGAGTATTGTGTTAAAGAAGACTTGAAGCCATTCTCAATTAGAGAGGTCGAGATTTATGAAGATGTAGCCTACTATCTTCCTCTAAATCAAAAATTCTATTCTTGTGAACTTAGTGAAAGTTTAAAATCAAAAGAAAAGTAACAAAGGAAAAAAGAAAAAGAAATTGAAAAAGAAAAAGATAAGAAAAAGGAAAAAAAGAAAAGGAAAGCTCAAGTGAGCGAGAATTAGACACCGAGGAAGAGGTAGATCCAGATGTTACATATCACCCACAGTTCATTCCTCCATATGAACACATGGGTAGGATGACTTGACCCCCACCAGGTAGAGGAAGAGGCAAATTTAGAGGCAGTTTTAGAGGTGGAAGACCTCCTTGCTAGTGGCCAACCAATAGGTGGTACATTCCAACTCATAGGAGTAACCCAGCTATCCATATAGACTTAGAGTCCAATTTAGAGGATGAGTCTCATGTGGTTAGCATGCCGACCAACCCCTCTCAACAGGTCTCTTTGGAGATGACGTTCAATCTAGGTAGTGATGAAGACCAGACCTCCAAACAAAGAATGAATGTATCTAAATCATCATTATGTAGAACAATCAGGCAACAATTGGGAACTTTAGCTCTAACCTCACATTCTTCTTAGAAAGTTGAAGGTTTGGTAGTTAAGGAGGCCCCCCTAGTCATCCACAAATGTCAGGCCGAAGAGGTTTTTATTGGGAGCATCATCCTCAAGTTAGAAAGCAGGTGTAGAACTTGAGGATGATTAATATAAAGATCTAGAATAACTACCTTTTGATTGGTATTCACCTTGTGTTATTAACTTAGCAAAGAAGGGATTAATCACACATGCTTGGTCTAAACACAGGTCGAACTACTTTGAAAAACGTTGGGATAACCAAAAGAGACACTCCTCTAAATTAAGATCAAGACTAAGATTTGGCAAAGTGGATCTAGTCGAGGATGACAACCACTACCTAGTCATTACCACTCATTTGGGGTCTGATATGTTCTTCTTAAATCATGTTAACTGTTATGAGGAGGCATGTTTAGAAACTTCAGATAACCCAAATGAGCCCAAAGTCAAAGATGCACCTCCAAAGTTTGAAAAAGAAATTAGATCAACCATTGACAAACTCAAAGAAATCAACTTGGGAATAAAAGAAGATCCACACCTGACGTACATCAGTTACTTGCTGAATGAAGAAGAAACCAATGACTTAGTTAGGCTATTAGCTGAGTTTAAGGATTGCTTCACATGGAGTTATGAAGAAATGTTCAGTTTATCTCCTAATGTAGCAGTCCACAAGCTAGCAATAGACCCTAATGTTAACCCTATCAAGCAAGCTCCTAGACGCATGCGATTAGACATTGAACAACAGGTCACTTTTGAAATCAAGAAATTGATCGATGCTTGCTTTATCGGGAAGAAATATACTTTACTTGGTTAGCTAGTGTCATTCAAATTAAGAAAAAGAATGGCCAAATTCGCATATGCATCAATTTTAGGGATCTAGACAAGGCATGTCCTAAAGATGAATTTTTACTTCATATACCGGAATTGATGGTGGACATTGCCTCATCTCATGCAGTATTCTCCTTTATGAATGGGTCATCTAACTAAAACCAAATCAAGGTGGTCCCCAAAGATGAAAGAAACACTCTTTTTTGAACCCCGATTGGAATATATTGTTATAAGGTCATGCCTTTTGGTATTAAAGATGCTGGTGCTACATACCAGCGGGCCATGACTTATATCTTCAATGAACTCATTCGTCATCAAGTTGAATGCTATATTGATGATTTGGTAGTCAAAAGCAAAGAAAAGGAAGATCATCTCTTTGACTTGAGAGTAGTTTTCAAATGGTTGAGATAATTTAACCTCAAAATAAATCTCATGAAGTATGCATTTGGAATAGCTTCAGAGAAATTCCTTGGGTTTGTTGTCCAACACCGGCGAATAGAGATTGACTAGAAAAAGATCAATGCTATCTTAAAAATTCCACCTCCTAAAAGTTTAAGTCAACTCAGTCATTCCGAGGGCAGTTGACATATCTAAGATGCTTCATATCCAACTTATCAGGAAGATGCCAGCTATTCTTAGCACTTGTCAAATAGGATGTCAAGTTCAAGTGGGATGATACCTTTGAAGACATTAAGCACTACCTGATGATGCCACCAGCCCTAGCAGCCCCTATCTTGGGCAAGCCATTTATTCTCTACATCGCTGCACTAGACGACTCCCTTGGCACTTTGTTGGCCCAAGCCAATGATGAAGGGAAAGAAAATGCTCTCTACTACTTCAGTCATCGTCTGATCCCTGCTGAGGAAAACCACCCACATATTCAGAAGCATTGCCTAGCTTTAATCTTTGCATTCCAAAAGCTACAACATTACATGAATTCTCACAAGGTGAATTTGATCTCTAGAATCAATCTGTTGTAATATCTCATGACATGGCCAATGTTATCTAGACAGTTGGCATGATGGTCCATGATTTTATCGTAGTTTGATATCACATTCATACCCTCCGTGCTATGAAAGGACAAGCATTAGTGGATTTCTTAGTAGCATACTCACTTCCTACTGATTCTTCGCATAGTGATGACCTCCCCGATGAACAAATTATGAAGTTAGGGGACATTAACATTTGTCGTTGGGAGATGTATTTTGATGGTACGACTTCCTCTCAAAGAGGAGAAGAACCACGATCTACTCTTCCAGGGAAGATAGGGGTTGGAATAGTTCTTCTACTTCCAGACCGTGATGTGCTGAGATTCCCATATCATATGTCCAATCTATGCACCAATAATGAAGTCAAATATGAGGCTCTAATTACCGGTCTGGATTTAGTCACTATACTATGCATCCAGAGCATAAACATCTTCGGGGATTCTCAGTTCATCATCAACCAAGTTGCTGGGTCTTATAAGATTTTAAAGCCTAAGCTCTATCATTACCATAAGTACACCATGGAGTTGTTGGATCAAATCCTAGAGGTCCCTATCTACAACATTCCTCAAGGAGATAATGTTGTAGCATACGCATTAGCCAAGCCTACTAAGGAGTTGGCATGCCCAAAAGATGAGTCCATTTCAATAAGGGTCAAAAATAGACAAGTCTTATTCCTTATAGATGCTGAACTCATTGATAGACTCTCTCTTGAAGGGGAGATTATCATTGCCAAAGATGACGATGAGTCAAATTGGAGGCAACCATTCATAGATTACCTAAACACAGGAAAACTACCTCGAGAGAAGTCATTAGCCAATCAGGTGAAATAAAGAGCTCTCTTTTATGCTCTCATGGATTGCACTCTATACCAACTCTCTTTCTATCATATGTGGTTAAGTTAATTTGCCAAACATGAAGCCCATAAGATCGTGACCCAGGTACACTCAGGTTTATGCAGAGCTCCCCAGCTCGATCCGACAATGAAAGCTAAGATCAAAAGACTAGGATACTACTGGGTTGCGATAATTACAGACTGCATGGATGTAGCTAAGAGATGCCACCAATGTTAGGTGCATAGTGTGGTCTTACATCAACCACCCAACATCCTACATCCTATATTAGTCTCGTGGCCATTTGAGTGTTGGGCCATTTACATAGTGGGTCGATTGATCCTCCTTCTTCCAAGAGTCACTGATTCATTCTAGCTACCACCGACTACTTTTCCAAGTGGGCAGATGCAATCCCACTTAGAGAGATCACAACTCAACATGTGCTCTAGTTTTTTAGGAACCATATTGTATATAGGTTTGAGGTGCCTCAATGAATTATATTAAATAATGGTATTGCATTCAAGAGCACCAAAATCAACAACTTTGCCCGAAGACACAACATAGATTGGAGATATTCTACCATCCACTATCCAAGGGCAAATGGTATAGCAGAAGAATTCAACAAAATTCTCATCCAAATACTGAAGAAGACACTCGACGATAATAAGCGATAGTGGCATGAGCAGTTGGTTGAAGCTTTGTGGGACTACTACACCACATACTGAACTCCAACTCAATTTACCACATTCTTTTTAGTGTTTGGGTCTGAAGCCGTTCTACCATTAAAAGTCCAACTCCCATCATTAAGGGTAGTTGTGGGTAGCAAGATTACTATAGAGCAGAATGCCAAGCTACAATTAGAAGAGATAGAAGGTTTGGAGGAGAGACGCCTCTAGGCATGCCAAAACCTCAAGTTATACAAAGCCAAAATGATTCAAGCTCATAACAAGTTGGTCCATCCTAGATCTTTTTAAATATGAGAGTTTACTTTAGTTCTAAGGAGACCAATTGTTTCCCATTGAAATATGGGAGGCAAGTTTGAATCCACTTGGGAAGGTCTTTTGCCATAGAAAAGGCCTACTAAGGAGGATTTTATTAACTCATATATTATAAGGGAGAGGGCTCGATGCTTCCAATCAATGGGCTCTACCTAAAGAAATATTATTCATAAATCTTGTTTGAAAACAATCATCAATAAACTTCTTTTCATATCAAATTCCATCTCTTATGTGTTAGAAACTTGTTTTGCTTGTGAATCCATCACGATGTGTTTAGGGTAGGTGCGAGAGAACCTAAGAGGTGTTTTATCCCTTCATAATACAAACACAACATTCAACCCTTCGTGCTATTAGAATAGGTGTGAGAGAACCCAAAAGGCATCCTATTTTGACTAATACAACTAAATTAGGTGTAAGAGAACCCGAACGACATTCTTCTTGGTGGAGTAGCATTTCTATGTGTTTAGGATAGGTGTAAGAGAACCCAAGCGACATCCTATTCCTTCTTTCACAACACAAGCAAACACAAATATTTTATCTTGGGTTATTTTAATGTTGGAGCAAGCCCCCTGTGGCACTCACCCATTAGCTGCTCTAGGTCGGGCCAATATGCTACCTTGCTAGTATGTCACCCCAGTGGTCAACTTGTTGGGTGGATGTGAGTCCCCACGCTTTCTTCCTGACTTGACCATTGCAAACCAATGAGCACTTTGTTAGTTTGGTAGATCTTACTATGTAACAGGTAAGCTACCCCGTGAGCTCGGATCGAATGGGGGAAGACGTATGGTGTTCATTTATTACCGCTCTTAAATAGGATAGATCATGAACCATCCATCTCGCCTGATCAAGATGAATGGCTCTGATCAAATCACATGGTAGATCCTTTGATTTCTCCCTTAACCCCGAGATTAAATCACGATCGTTTGATCTCAGATCGAATGGCCCACGAGAAAGCACGTCCGCCGCCGTTTAAGTCAATGCGTAGATGTGACTACTTAAATAACCAATCCCGTCACACCATATGAAAAGCATGTCTCGTTAGCAGCCACGTGGCTCGACTGGATTAAAGTTTTAATTAGGGCTAATTAATTAGTTTTTAATCCTGAAACTTTCTAAAATCATAACTAATTGTAGAAAAATCAAATGCAAACTTAGGCTCATTTTGAAGATATTTCTGAGGGGAATCTAGGAAAATTATAATTAATTAATTTTGAATGGATTAATTAGGGTTTTATTAAAAATATAATTAGCTTAATTGCACCTTAATTAAGTGCTCATTAAATTGCAAATTTTTTGTGGTGTTTAGGGGGATGACCTCTGCTTCCCTATTTTTCTTGGATCTTATTGATTGAATTAAGGGAATACTTAATTAATTCCTAATCACTCTCTTAATCTAATTAATTATGATTAATGAATGAATAGTAACCTGATTAATCATTTAAGCATGGTCACCTCTATTGAATAATAAGATCACTTAGGGAATATATTGGGGATATTTTCCTTAATCCATTTTCTAAGTTTTCTTTATTTAAAAATCAAATTAATTAATGGATAATGAAATGATTAATTGATTAATTAAGTGACTAATCTTCAAAATGATGAAATAAAAACTTAATTAAATGCTTAAATGATTTAGGGATTAGGATTAGGGCATTTCCCTTGATCTTCTCTTTTAAGTTAATTTTATCAATCAAATTAAAATATAACTAAATTGTTTAACTAATTAATAAAAGGCTTAATGAAACTAAAATTAAAAATCAATTCATCCACACTTAAACAACCCTTAATTGATTTTTGGTAGCTCCTTAGCTATTCAATAACTCTAGGTGAGAGGTAATGAAATTATGGTTGGCTCACATGTGTGAGAAAATTATAAAAATAATTAATTGAGATCCCTTAAGTTTAATTAACAATTAATCATAAGCCAATTGCATTAGGCCCCTTTCATTTCTTAGGAGCATTGCAAATTTACTTTTCATGTGGTTGCATATCATATTGGCTTATCATTAACTAGTTAATTAACTTAAGGTGATATATGTAAGGGATAATTAATTTACTTAATCTATATCTTAACCTAATCAAAATATAAAATCAACCTAAATATTGTTCATTAAACCAAATTAATTTACACATGGGGAATTAAGTTAGGGTTAACAAACCTCTTTCACTTTCCTTAAAATCAAATCAAACTAGAAATTTAAAAACATCTTTAAAGAATTTTTGATTCATTTTAAATATATTTATTTAATTTGATTGTCCTTAGAAATTAAATAGGATGAATGAAATCATAAGATTACATTTCTTTATTTCTTTCCAATCATGCTAAATATTTCTTGCCATAAGAAATCATGTATTCATTTCTTTTAAATTAATTAAATGAAATATTTTCTTTATGTAAAATTGCTTGTGTTGACTTAAATCAAATATGAGTGGCTATTATCACTATTAAATAAAAAAAACTATTTTCAAAATCTATAAATCAACTATTAAAAATGAAGTGATGCTAATTATAAATATTTACAAGCTTACATGTGATGATAGTATAAGATATGTATTGCGAAGTTCTTTTCCCATCTTGACATGGATTCACATAGGATTTGTAAGTGTATAGTTCATTTGAAAAGAACATAACACTTACTTAAATTTGTTCCTATACATTTCCCTGTTAAGATTTAGGAAGAATTTCATATTACACATGTAAATCACATAATCAAATCAAACATAATTTCTTGCATGATTCCCTATTCATGTGATTTTTTTGTACATTCATATGTATTTGAGAAAAGTGGTATATTAGTCTGGACATCTTAGGGATGCGAGACTTTAAGTAGCCATAAGTAGGTCTTGTACCTTACGCCCTTGGTGTAGAAAAAAATGGCGTTGTACTCACTAAAACTCTCATACATATGCATGTGTGATGTGGCTAATTAATAAGGATTCATTAATCAAATAAATTAAGCATCACCTTTTGCATGGATTTTCTATCGTTATGGTCATTCATACATCCACATGTATCTAAAAAAAGTGGTATATTAGTCTGAACATCCCTAGGTTGCGAGGCTTTAAGTATCCCTAAGTAAGTCTTGTAACTTACGCCCCTAGTGTAGAAAATAATGGTGTCGTACTCACTTAAAGCTTTTATACATGTAAATGTGTGTTTAGATAATGAATGAAAAATCTCTCTTTTCTACATATCAAAAATATGCATTCATAATTTAATCAAAAATGAAACATCTAAATCCAAATACACTTCCTTGCATTGATCATCAAAGTATGCTAAGATTTAAATTGCATGTGTAGATATGCTTAGGATTTATTTGTATGCATGACATACATGATGGAAAGAAATAAATGAGTGTGTGTTATGTGATAGTAATCCATTTCAATTAATCTTAAGATACCTTTCTCGTTGAATAGGGCTATTTAGAGTGAATCTAAACTTAGGGTTAATTAAAACTTATAATAAATCATTCACTAAAAGAAATCCATTAATTAATTTATCCTAGAAGTGACTTAAGGCAGGGATAAAAGAGAGATTCCCTCTCTTTCTTCTCTTTATAACACTTAGTTGCTATGTGTAGGTCATATGGAACAGAAGAAAATAGTAAGTAAAATCTTCAAATCAATTAGACCACTTCAAGAGAAGTCAACCCCCTTATAAATGAAATCCCTCACATTTAGCAAATCATATCTCTAAAGCCTAGTTAGGATATGTCACACAAACCTTAACACATGCACATTAGACTAAGTCACCATTTTTAGCTTTATGTTAGGGTGGTGCATGGTTTGATGAATGTTTGGTATTGTGATGTATTATTTTAGTCTAGATGTTAGGGTGAGTATGTGTAGTCTAGATGTTAGGCCGATATTAGCCTAATCATGCTTTCTACAGAGGTTTGCGCTTAAAGGGCGCTATAATAAAAATAACAAATGGTTTTTCCTATGCAGTTTGCTTATACCCCTAAGCATAACCCAAATTAGGATAGGTGGGCTTGGTTGCCCATGTGTGGGGTGCTAAGTCTAAATTATTCATATAACTGTTTGTGTTGTATGGTGTGTTTTAACTAACATTTGTTTTGTAGGTGTTGCTAGATTTACTTTCCTTCTCTTTTAATATAATTTTACATTAGGATTTGTTATGGGGATTAAGGGTGAGCATTGGTTATAAGACCATGTCTTATACACCATATGATACCTTTGAAGCAAGCTACATCCCAATCAAGCACATCCTAACCAAGCCAAAAGAAAGAAAGAGATGGAGCAAATCAAAGCCAAAAGAAAAAAAGAAATGAAGCAAATCAAGGTGAAGGGATGAAAGATGAAGATTGAAGAATGGAGGATGAAGAATGAAGACCCCCATAACACTTATCAATTTATAATTATAAATATTCTTTCATTATATCAGGATGTATAAGGGTAGAGCTCAACTATCCATATTTCTTTTCAGGTTGTATGACAGTACCTGATCGCACCAACCTCTTATTCTTTTGTAATAACTTTATAAAATTATTTGATATTTTATTTAGCTTGTGCATTTGAAATAGCATTTCTTTTCATAGTTTCTTTATGATTGGTGATTGTTGTGTGGCCTGGATGAGATTAGGCTCCTAGGATAATAAAAAATTTCTATCCCACTAACAACTCATAACTAGCATTCTAAAATAATTCATAACCTCATATAAAAGGCTAGGAATTAAATCAAGATAATAAAAATGTTTAGCAACCCCTTAGCTGGATGATTGTATGCATAACATCATGCATGACATATTCTTCCACTTTTGCTAAGAGTGGGCTTCCATCTGTGCCAGAGAATAAAGGCTTGACCTGTAAGAGCCTTTGATGAAAAGACACCTCTTTCTCTTCTGATTTAGATCTCAACCAATTTCTCATACATTTAGGCATATAAAACCTACACCCTGTGTCAAAACAAAGAGTCCAAAAATCAAATAAAACTTATTAAAATTTGGATTAGATAAGTCATTACTCATGTCCTTCATGATCTAGTCTCTTATGGAGTGAGTTTAAGGACTTAGTTTCCTCTTCTAAATAAATAACAACCTTGCCATCTTGCAAAGCATATGACTTGTCGACATGGATTTAAAGTATAGGAGGAGTTAGCTGGCTACCACTCCAGGCGGTAATCAATGCAACAATCAAGTGGTTTACTCTCTCTTGTGGAGGTAAACCAAATACCCACTTTTGCCTTTGATTTAGGTTGTGTTTTTGCCTTCACCAAAAGCTCCCTAGATTTAAGATCTGATGTTGTTATTTCCCTTTACAGACTATAAGTATAAATCATCACCTTTTAGGCTTTTCCACAAACTTGTATTGTGGAATTGTAAGTCCTAGATTTCTAATAAAATTTTAACTCAAATAAATAAATCTCCTCAATTTAAAATACATAAAGCCCAACCAAAGGATAAATTAGGGTGCTCACTAGGCTTCATAGTATCATGAACACTCCCTACTCATCTCCTTTGGTTTCAATAATAACTCTCCCTCTTTTGATCTCCCAATTGATTTTCAAAAATACAACCAATCCTTTGATACTCCTATCTTTGAAATCTTTGGAGACAACAATCGCTTACTTTAATCGAGAGTATTCTTAAGGAATTTACATTCCTTAAAATGTAATTAACTATGGAGGCTTGCCTCCATAGGGAACTTAATCAACCCAGTTTAAATAAATCTTGCTTTACTTTTCCATGTAAAGTAGGGAAATTTTTTTTGGTATATTCAAAGACCCGTCATGCCTTAAGAGTTCTTATTAGGTGATTAGGTTCATTATAGGGTAGTGACTTCTATCTCTCGAGATAGTACACTATTCCTTAATGTCATACCCAATCACACTAATAAGTATATCTATGAATCTATGTGGTGTCCCCTCACATAAACACACAACAAAAAAATAAAATAAAATAAACACCACACACTTGTAATCATGCATTCATCTTTTTCAAAAATCAATTAAATAAAATGATTTCTTTTATGTGAAACTTGCATGTGTTGACTTAAATTAAGAATATATGTAGCTATTATCACTATTTAATTAAAATTATTTTCAAAAGCATATAAATCAATTATAATATATGGAGTGATGACAATCATAAATATTCATAAGCTTGCATGTGCTTATAGCTTAGAACATGTGATATTGAGTTCTGTTTCTTTAATCTTCATAGATTTATATAAAGTTTGAATGTTAATAAGTGTATAGTTTATTTGAAAAGGACACAACATTTATTTGGTTTCATTCCTATGCACCTCTATGTTAGAACTTAGATAAAACTTTAGTGTTCATGTATAAATGATACAATAAAATCAAATACATCCTTTATATGATTTTTCCATTCTTATAGTTATTTGTATATTAATGTGTATTTAAGAGTAGTGCGTATATCTAGTCTAGACATTCTAGGGATGCAAGGCTTTAAGTATCCCCAAGGAGGCATGTACCTTACACCCATGGTTTAACAATGGCAAAGTATCCGCTTAAGACTTTTATACACTTATGTGTGCATTTAGCTAATGAATGAAAATCTTCATTCAATTAAATCAAATACAACTTTGGCATGATTTTTCCATTCTTGTAGTTATTTGTACGTTCATGGTATTTAAGAGTACTGGGTATTTAGTTTGGACATTTTGGGGATGCAAGGCTTTAAGTAGCCCCAAGGAGGATTTTACCTCACTCCCCTGGTTTAACAATGGCGAAGTATCTGCTTAAAACTTTTATTCACTTTTATGTGAATTTAGTTAATGAATGAAAAACCCCATTTTTATTAAGAAAGACATACATTCATATTTGTTCAAGTGATTGAATTGATCATGTGGTTTAAAGTACTATTTCTTATGTTTATGTGTATAAACTTACATACGTTTGAATGTAATGGGTATATAGTTTGGACATCTCGAGAACACGAGGCTTTATCTATCCCCAAGGAGGTCATTTGATTACCTCATTTTCCTGGTTAATAATGACACATACCTATTTAATTTCATTCCTATGTATTTTTAGATAAGAATTCAGATAGAGATTTAAATTAAAATGATAAAATGATTCAATCAAATGAAACATCTAAATTCCAAATGTATATGCTTACATCCAAAATTTAAGTGTGCTAAAACATATTGTATGTGTAGGTATACTTAGGATTTAGTCATATGCATGTTACATATGATGGAAGGAAATAAATTAATATTTGTCAAGTGATAGTAATTCATTCCAATTAATCTCAAGATATTTCTCTTATTGAATATGGTTATTCAAAGTGAACCTAAACTTAGGATTAACTTAAAATATTTAATAAGTCATCCACTAAAGAGAATTAATTAATTAATATGCTTTAGATGTGACTTAAGGTAGGGATGAAAGGGAGTAATCCTCTCTTTTCATATCTTTATAACATTTAATTGCTAGGTGTAAGTCAAATGAAACAAAAAAAAATGCTAAGTAAAATTCAGAAAT
Source organism: Cymbidium sinense (assembly GCA_021442155.1). Lineage (NCBI taxonomy): Eukaryota > Viridiplantae > Streptophyta > Magnoliopsida > Asparagales > Orchidaceae > Cymbidium > Cymbidium sinense. Next base: position 189,432,972 of record CM038218.1, on the reverse strand, counting down.
CAATTAAACCACTTAAAATGAAACTAACCTCTTATAATTAAACCCTTTCATACTTAGTGAATCATAACCTTAATGCTTAGTTAGGACATACCACAGAAGCCTTAACACACACTTTAAAATTAAGTCATCATTTTTAGCTTTATGTTAGGACAGTGCATTGAGTGATGTATGTTTGGTTTTATGATGTATTTTTTTTAGACTGGATGTTAGGGTGTTTACCTCATATACCGGATGTTAGGTTGTGATTAGCCTAATCATATTTTCTACAGGAGATTGTGCTTAAGGGGTGCTGAAACTAAATATAAATGCTCTATTTTACAAGTTACTAAACTCCTAAGCATAATCTAAATTAGGATAGGTGGGCTTGGTTACCCATGTGTATAGTGCTAAGTCTAAATTATTCATATAATTGCTTGGGTTGTATGGTATGTTCATCTAACACTTATTTTGTAGGTGTAGTTAGATTTATTTTTTCTATTTTTAATGTAATTTTGCATTAGAAATTATGATTAGTGTTATGGGGGATTAGGATGAGCAGTGGCTAGAAGGCTTTGTACTTGGAAGCCCTATGATGCCCTTGAAGCAAGCACATCCCAAATTAAAGAAAGATGGAAGAAATGAAGGAGACATGAAGAATGAAGACTTGAAGACCCACCTCCACCCCTCACCACACATAAAATTTATCATTTATAAATAAAAATTATTCTTTCATATTCTGGGTTATATAAGGTTAGAGCTCGGCTACCAATTTTCTCTTTTTGGGTTGTACGACAGTACCAGACCGCATCAACCTTTTTATTCTTTTATAGTATATATAAAAAATGTTTGATGTTATGTTTAGCTTGTGCATTACAAATGGCATACCTCTTCATAGTTTCTTTATGATTGGTGTTTGTTGTATGGCCTGGATGCGATTAGGCTCTAAGAGAAAAATTAAATTTTCTATCCCAACTAGAACTCATAATTAAATTTCTAAATAACTCATAACCTCACATAAAGCCTAGAAATTAAATCAAGATAATTAAAAGAGTTAGCAACCCCTTCACTGAATGTTGTATGTTTCACATCATACATATCATCTTGAGGTAAAATGAGGGCCTCCAACCTTACACATATGGGAACCACTTGACCTGTGAGAGCAACTCCTATTGATGGAGCTTCACCCTCTTCTATTTTGATTTAGCCCATAACTCATTTCAACATGCATTTAAACATCAAAATCGTATGGCCTTTGTCAAAATGAAGTGTCCAAAATTAAATAAAAATAAAAAATATTTGCATTAGATTAAGTCATTACTCATACTACTCATGCTCTAGTCTCTTAGGGAGTGGGTTTAAAGACTTTAGCTTCTTTTTAAATAATAATAACTTAACTATCTTACAATATCATATGACTTGCCTACATGGCTTTAAAGCATAAGATGAGTTAGCTGGCTGCCACTCGAGGTGATTATAAGTCCAGTAGTCGATGGTTTAGTCTCTCTTGTGGAGATAAACCATATACCCATCTTCACTTAGATTTAGGTCGTGCTTTGGCTTATGCCAAAGCTCCTTAGATTTAGGATCCAAGGTAGTTGTTTCCTTTAGAGTAAAAGTATAAATCCTCACTTCTTAAGTATTTCTATAATCTTGTATTATTGGAATATAAGCCCTAGCAATCCAATAAAATTTTAACTCAAATAAATAATCCTCATCAATTTCAAAAATATAAAGCCCAACTACAGGATAATTTGGAGTGTTCACTAAGTTTCTTAGTATCATGAGTATTCCTTACTCATTTTCTTTAATTTTGATAATAAGTCTCTCCTTTTGATATATCCCAATTGACTTTCCAAATATAGCCAATTTATTTATAGTTTTACCATTGAAATCTTTGGAGACAATAATTGCTTACTTTAATCGAGAATATTCCTAGGACCTCACTCCATGTTGGTCTTCAAACCCCTATTAGGTCTCCCTATAGGTAAAAGATATAAATTAACTAATGAAAGGAGATGACTAAAAATTTAGATCCTCTTTACCACTGGCTTGGTGAGGTAAGGTTCATCTTATACTTAAGAAAATAACCTCTTCTACAAAATGCTACTTTCAAAAGCACTTTTTCAAAATTCACATAATAAAATATTTGCTCAAAATTCATAAGAAATTTTTAAAGAGCACAAGATTCATATAATCAAACCTCATTTAATAATTTTTACAACTATTACATGGAGGTTCTTTTCAAAATCAAAATCAAATAATTTTAGAACCCCTTTTTAAAAAAACATTTTGAAATTAGCCATCTCCATTCAACATACCCAACTTTATTAAATGAAGATTCTATTTCCAAATGAAATTATGACATAAAATTAAAACTCCACTTAGCATATTTCATATGTGCTAGAGTTGGAGTTTCCCTCTTTTCAAAAAAAGCAAAAATTACACATAAGAATAAGGCAATCTTGAACCCCCATTTGACATAACCAAATTTGTCAAATGAGAGTTTCCTTTCTTTTGGAAAATCAAAACAAATTGAATTCTAATTAATATACCCACATTTGTTAAGTAGAATTCCCCTTTTCCAAAGTTTGAAAATCAAAACACATTTGGACTCCATTTAAAATATCCAAATTTGTCAAATGAGAGTTCATTTTGAAAAAAAATCACAAAAATAAATTGAACTCTATTTAACATACCTAAATTTGTTAAATAGATTTCCCTCTTTCAAGATCACAACATATTTGAACTCTATTTGACATACCATATTTGTCAAATAAAGAGCTCCACTCTTTTTCAAAAAGGGAAATCTAATAAACACATAAATCAAACACACTTGGCTTCTACTTAACATACCAAGTTTGTTAAGTAAGAGCCTCATTTTCAAATCACTACAAATCAAACACACTTGGCTCTTACTTTACATACCAAATTTGTTAAGTAAGAGTCTTGTTTTCAAATCATAACACACTTAGCTCCTACTTAACATACAAAATTTGTTAAGTAAGAGCCTCTTTTTCAAATCAACACATATCAAATATATTTGCCCTTTACTTAACATATCAAATTTGTTAAGTAAGAAGCCCCAGTTTCAAATCAAATCAACATATATTGCACACATAGCCAATCATCACAAACAATGATGTTCTCACAAAAGTTTCAAACATATAATTGAAAACCTTTTAGCATACCTAAATTTGCCAAGTAAAGGTTTTTCAAATCAAATTTTCAAACAAGATATATATATATTTAAAGTCTCTCAAAAATTTTTTTTGAACCCTGCTCAACCTACTTAAATTGGTTGAGTATGGGTTCCAATTCAAAATTATATGGCAAAGTCTCTCCTCCAATTATCAAAAATCTCTTCAAAAATTCAGTGAACCCCACTTTGCATACCTAAATTTGTTAAGCATGGATTCAAATTCCAAATCTAATAAAGAAATCAAAGATTGAAGACAAATATTAAAGCAAGGGTCAGACTCAATTATATTTCAACAAATGCAGTGATTTTAGCACAGTCAGTCTTTTTAGCCTTCAATCAGTACATTTATTATGGTTTCTGGCAAGTTTGTTTTCTCCTTCCCCTCTGGTGTATATTTGGCCCTAGATTAGGCCAATCTCACCATGACTGCTGCCACACATCTAAATTACTTTGGCTGTGGTTTCAATGGAGTCTGAGTTGCTTGTGAGGGGATAGCCCTCACTTTTATTAGCAGGGAGGAGGTGGCAAGATAGATGCCACTCGTCTGATTTGATGTTCTATCTAACTCTGAGTTTCCCTCATTGAATAGGAAGGCTGTCATGGTTCTCACACCCCATTCAGTGTCAGTGCCAGTACCAGCTACTTTAGCATGGGTTCAGTCAGTTGCCCCTACCATAGCTCTAGTGAGAGGTACTACCTCTTCTTTGGACACCCCAAAGGGGAAGACTATCTTGGCTTCCGAGATATTCTCCTCTACCTTCGAGGTAGGTTCCATCCCTCACTTTGTTTTGCTCACCCACACCCAATGCCACAATAGTAATAGGAAGGTCAAGCAGGACCATGAGCGAGTACCCAGGGAGCTCAATGCTGCCTCCCATGTCTCTGAGGTGGGTTTTCCCCATGAGATCTCTCTACTGAGTGGCAGTAGGTTTTACCCCCTCTCAGCCTGAGATGGAGAGGATGACTGCAGAAGGATCACTGCATCACCTCTACCACCAGCACACTTTGAGACACTAGCTAGGGAGTGTAGGAGGCCCTATGTCAGTCTTAGGACTATTCTTCACCAACTTGGCAGAGCTTATGAACGCTCAGAGTCTGATACATTATTTAATCTGAGGTCCATGATCCCTAGGAGCATTTGGGGTTAGATCCATAGAGAGAGAGAGAGAGAGAGAGAGAGAGAGCTGTGGAGGCTCGAGTATCTACGCAAGTGGGCAAGAGAGAGAGAGAGAGACAAAGGTATGTCAGGCAATCGATAGCCTCCACCTTGATGGATTTCCCAGATTGTCATTAGGGCCAATCATTCAAAAAATATTGTTCTTACTGGTACAATCTGATGCAAGAGGAGATCTCCAGCTAAGTGGCAGCCAGTGTTGCCATCACACCGCTCCACTCACCATCCACCATCACCTGTTCAGCATGCAACATCTACCACCCTTGCCAAGATTTAGAAGCCCCCATCGGGGGAAGACCATCCCACTGGTGATCCGGCTACACCGCAAGGATCCTACTCCATCCATTCCACATGTTGAGGTGAGTTTGAGCCCCACTACTCAATCCTCTGCATTAGCTGTGGTCAGGAAGGAGAAGATACACAAGGTGTCATTGTCACACCACCTCCACCACAGGCAGAGGGAGAGAGGGGAGGGGACATACACATAGTCTCCATAATAGTTGATCCTCCCAGTGAGGAAGTCTTATCAGTAGGCAAAATTTGATTCATAGAGATAGAAGAGCACAGTCCTACGGACGATCGTCAATGAGTGTTCATGCCGATCTAGCTGGGCATAGTAGATCGATCACTAGATGACATATTAGAGAACTACTTTATATAGAAGAGACAAATCCATGAGAGTGACCATTCAGATCAGGAGAAGGATATAGTCTGCTTTGATCTTGATGAGGATGGGATGTTGGACGACATAGCTGGGATCCACATTGTTGACACAAGGGGGTCCTTATAGCAGGATCATCTTAGTCAGGAAGGTGTCGTACTCAAGGAAGGTGGCACTTCTCACTTGACTCAGCACCTCCTCCACCAGCTCAGGCAGAAGCATGATCACATAGACAGGATGGAGAGGAAAGTAGAAGAGTTGATGACAGTGATTTTTGCATTGTAGGCCTCAGTCCTAGTTTCACAGCCTTCTCCTATGATAGCCGATCGATTATAGTTGGTACATACCTTGCACTCACACAGAGGACGATCTGCATGGAAGGTCATAGATGGCACCTCCATGCATGAAATGGATATTAAGCACATGGTAGAGCAACAGGTGAGAGAAGGGATGGCGCAAGCTAGGGGGAGCTCATCTATTCCAAAGGGTAGACCATACCTGGAGGAATTTGATGTACTTCAATACCCCAAGGGTTTTGTTCCACCTTCCTTCAAGATTTTTGATGGTAGTGGGAACCCGCATCAGCATATTGTACACTTTAGAGCCAACAACTACAACACTGGCGACATTGACACACTCTTGTTCAGAATTTTTGTCAGCAACCTAATAGAGGTTGCATTTGATTGGTACGTTGAACTGTCCAACAGTTTGATGAGGTCTTTTGCTAAGTTGGAGCACCTCTTCATCAAGAGGTTTGCTGGAGCTCAGCGAAGAGTGATTGTAGGTGACCTCATTATAGCGAAGCAATTTTCCAATGAGTCCCTTGTTGATTATATTCTCAGGTGGCATAATTTAAGCATGAAATGCGAGTCGCAATTGTCCGAACAATGCACCATCTAGATTCTTCTTAAGAATATCCATGTCTCAATCACCTTCTTGCTTAAGGGTTTTACCATCAGGACATTTGATAAACTAATCAACAAGGAGGCTAGCCTGCAAGAGAAAACCAAATAATTACCCTTTTCTAACCAATCATCTCGGCCCAAGCCACAGAAGGTGTTGGAGAAGAAGCCAGTGACAATTGTGTAAGTGGTTAGAGGGAAGCAGCCAACTAGAGTCTAGTATGAGAGACCCCAAGCTCAGCAGCCTTCTTTGCCACATCTTCTGCCACCACCTCAACCATCATATCGATTACCACAATGGTCATTCTCACCACCTCAGTAGTCCACCCAACAATGACACTCTTACCCACCTACTTTTGCTGATAGATTGAATAATCCATATTTATTCAAGAGGGAGGTAGTTAGGAAAATCTTTAAGAATCTTTTAAAGAACCTGACTTTCAATTATTAGAGCCCAAGAGGCTGTAGAAAGTGGACAAGAAAAATGATCCTAACTATTGCCCCTACCACTGCATTATTAGCCATGTCTTAAAGGATTGTATTACTTTTAAGGATAGGCTTGAGCGTAACTACCAGTCAGACATTGTACTTAACCCTAAGGAATACTTATTAGAACAACCATGCAATCCTATTAGAGTAATTCTTGGGGATACTTGTGATCTTCTTAAGATAAAAGAAGGTTGGGATATTGCCTTATCCCGAACCTCTAAAAAATTAATTTCTAAGATCCAGAAACTCTCTTTATAGGTGCTTGAGGCAGCTCAAACCTCCAACATCAAGGAAGGTTTGCAAGTTGTCAAAGACAACTTAAAGAAGATGACAACCTAATAGCAGCAGCAGCTCACCATACTTTCCTTGGATAGCCCAGTAGCACAATCATCATCAGAGTCCCGCACTCCATCTACCGTTGCAGCTACTTCTTCTTCTTTTAGCTCCTCCTCCATCGGTAGAAGCATTGTATAAGTAGACAATGACATTAAATCCCTTAATCCACTTATGTTATTGGATTTCTATTATGCACTCCATCCAAAAAAAATCAATGAAGAAAGTAAATTTTACTTACAACTTATCCACGTCTAATATGTTTGATTTTATTCCTCTTGAAAACACTCCAAGTCTAGAAAATAATAATAATAGCTCTAGTCATTTCGATCCCCTCTCTTTTGATTCAGAATCTGACTTTCCTTTTCTAAATCAGTCATGTTCACCTCTTGAGATTGACTTGGAGTCAACCAACTCCAAGGATCCCATAGGTGATGCTGTAGGTATACCTAATGAGAAGGTAGAATTTTCCACAAGTTCATTATTCCATGAATTCACTGAAGTCAACCTGTGCAGTGGAAAAGTTTTGCCTCCTAGGGTAGCACCTCGAGATAAAGGTAAATAAGTCATTAGTTCCAGTAAGCAGATAACCCCTCCACAGGATGCTCCACTTATGTATATGCTTATGGAGGATTAAGCCATAGTTGATTACAATATCTTAGCACATCTTAGAAAGTTTCCAGCTAAGTTAAGCATATATAATGCCCTTGTCTTATCCAAAGAGTTGATGGAATCTTTAATCAGGGCTCTACTTGATTTAGATATATGCTTAGTTTAGCTGACCGCTACTGAAGAGGAGGCACACAGCTTAAAGGTTATTCTAAGAGTTACATTTAATGATGAAGACCTACTTCTAGGGATGACAGAGCACAATCGCCCTCTTTACGTTATAGTGGATGTCAGCAGATATAGGCTATCTAGAATTCTGGTTGATTAGGGTGCATTAGTCAATATTATGAGTTTAAGAACCCATGCCTACTTAAGGATCGACATCTCCAAACTCCAAAAGGAGAGAATTATGTTGAGAGGATTCAATGAACAAGATAAGAGGGCCTTAGGCTCCATAATGTTATTATTGGAGATAGATGATTGGAAGACTGAAGCCAAGGTTCATATCCAAGACTTGAATACATCTTTCAATGCATTGGAGGGGAGATCATGTATACATGAAAACAACACAGTTCCATCCTTTCTACATCAGTGCATGAAGTTTATGAGAGGTGGGATTGAGTATTGCATCAAAGGAGATCTCAAACCATTCACAGTTCATGAGGTCGGGATATATGAGGATGCAACCTATTTCCTCCCCCAAAATCAACAAGTCCATTCTCGTGAGCTTATTCAAGATCCCCATGAGGGACAACAAGAAAGAAAAGAAAAAAAGAAATAGAAGATGAAAAGGAAAAGGAGAAAGAAAAAGAAAATAAAAGGGAGCTAGACATAGACTCAGGGGAAGATATAGAGCCTGACATTAAATTCCACCCACAATTTGTTACTCCATTCGAGCATATGGGTAGGATGATCTAACCTCCACCAAGCTAAGGAAGAAGATAGTTCAAAGTTAGCCCCTGAGGTGGAAAGCCTCCTTATTGGCCACCCAATAGGAGGTATGTCCCAGACACCATAACTATACCTGCTATTCACATAGACTTAGAATCTAGTTCACAGGATGAGTCTTATGTGATAAGCACACTAGCTAGCTCTTTATAGTAACGGATCTCTTTAAAGGTGATACCTGAGCAAGATAGTGATGAAGATCAAGCTCCAAAATAAAGAATAAATGTATCCAAGTCTGCATATAAAATAGTCAGGCTTCAGTTGGGAACCTTAGCACTAACCCCACTTTCCTCACAAAAAGCTGAGGGTTTGTTAGCTAAGGAAGCCCCTAAGTCAACCACAGGTGTAAAGACCTAGAGGTTCTTTCTAAAAGTACCATCCTCAAGTCAAGAAATTGGTGTTGAACTTGAAAATGATTCATATAAAGATTTAATAGAATTACATTTTGATTGATACTCACCATGTGTTCTAAACTTAGCAAAGAAAAGGGTTAATCGCACATATGTGGTCGAAGCACAGGTCAGGCTATTTTAAAAGAATATAGAAGAATGAATGCTAAAGCTCTTAATCAAGACCAGGGCTAGGATTTGGTACAGTTGGTCTAGTCATTGATGATGATTACTGCTTAGTCATCACCAATCATTTAGAATCTGATAGGTTTTTTTCAAATCATGCTCACTCATATGAGGAGATATGTTTAGAAACATCATATACTCCAGATGATTTTGAGGTCAGGGATGCACCACTAGAGTTCAAATAGGAGATCAGATCAACAATCGATGAGCTCAAAGAAATCAACTTATGAACTAAAGACAATCCATGTCTGACATACATTAGTTCTTTGTTGAATAATATTAAAACCAATGACTTAGTTAGGCTGTTGATTGAGTTTATGGACTGCTTCGCATGGAGTGATGAAGAGATGCTCGGTTTATGTCCTGACGTAGCAGTCCATGTGGTGTTTATTTTTGATATGTATATGGGGAATAGGGATGACTGATGGTGTACTATGATGATTTATGACCTTAAGGAATGGTGCACTATCTTGAAAGATAAAAATCACTACCCTATAGTGGACTTAATCACCTAATAAGGACTCCTAAGGCATGATGGCTCTTAAAATATACCAGAGATTTTTTTTTCTACTTTACATAGATGAATAAAGTAGGGTTCATATGAAACTGAGTTCTAAAGTTTCTTATAGGGGCAAGCCCCCATAGTTAATTACATCCTAAGAAAGGAGAGTTCTTTAGGAATAATCTTGATTAAAGTAGACAATTATTATCTCGAAAGATTTCAAAAATAGGACTATTAATAAATTGGTTACATTTGAAAAATCAATCGGGATAGATAAAAAAGGAGAGACTTATTATCAAAGCCAAAGAAGATGAGTAGGGAATGCTCATAATACTAGGAAATCTTGTGAGCATTCTAACCTTGTTGACCTCACTATTGGAGTGAGCTTTCAGCTTCTCCATCTTAGACATAAGGACTCCTCTAAACATTAAGTGTTTCTTAGTTTTAAGATACTTCTAGTGATTAGGTGAAAACTTAACTTAACCCTAGAGACTTAGAAGAGTTAGCCATAGGAATAGGTTATGCCTTAGGGGTGTTAGGAAAATTTTTCTACCCTATAGCTTAAACCCAATCCTCACTTTCTTCTTACAAATCAAACTTTAAATCCAAACCAACTCCAAATTCAAATCAAATTCCAACTTAAATGACTTTTCTCAAATCATTCAAATCAATTCCAAAAATCCAAATCAATTCAAACTCAAGATATTTTCTAAAAACCCATTTATATTCTCATTTATATTCACAAATATAAATAAAATATAAATTCAAATAACCAAAACCAAATCCAAAACTCAAGTCCAATTCCAAAACCTTTCCTAAGTCACTTTGATTTCATCTTATGGACTTAGCTCAAATCAAATTCAAATAAATTCAAACTCAAGGGATTTTCCCATAACCCATTTATATTCTCATTTATATTCATAAATATAAACGAAATATAAATTCAAATAACCAAAACCAAATCCAAAACTCAAGTCCAAATCCAAAACCTTTTCTAAGTTATTTTGATTTCATCTTATGAACTTAGCTTAAATGAAATTCAAATCAAATCAAACTCAAGAGATTTTCTCCTAACTCATTTATATTCACAATTATATTCAAAAATATAAATATAATATAAATTCAAAGAACCAAAACCAAATTTAAAACTCAAACTCAAATCTAACCTAAATCTAACCATGCTCTTTCAAGTTAAATTCTTAAACTTAGCCAAATCAAACTCAAATCAATTCAAACCCTTAGATTTTCTTCATGGTTCAATCAACCCTTCAATCATGAATCTAAATATAAACACAAACTTCAATCATCAATCCAAAATCAAAATAACCCAAGTCAAACCCATGTTCACCCTTTTGACTTGAAATTATCAAATGAATCAAAACCCATTTAACTCTAAATCACTTGTAATTTGATTTATATTTCAATAATAAGTCCATATGTGAGTTCAACCAAACTTGAATCAAGCCTTGATCAAGTCAATTGACTTACTTAGGCTCACTTGACCTAAAGAGACCTGAAACACCCTTTTGAGCCAAATTCTAATCTTATCCAAATTGGATTGAACTAAGCCCACCTAAGACTCACATTGTGAGCAACAATCATCTTAGGATGATTAATCACTCAAATTAGGTCAAAAAAGTCAAACATAGCCTTTGACTAAGTCAACACTTAACCTAAATGAAACCTACACTTGCTAAAATCCACCATAGGCTGAATTGATTGAAACCATTGTACTAAACCAGTTTATGATCAATGGTTGAACATGGCCAAGTCATCATTTGAGCCAAACCTAATCCAATTGGCCACGTGACCCAAGTTGACCCAAGTTGACTGAAAAAATCAAAATATGTCAAACCTTGATCTAAGCTAAATTGATTGCAACCAATGGGTCAAATTCATTCTAAACCACTTATTGAACTAGACCAAAGCCTCAATTGGCCAACTAGACCCAACCTAGCCCAATTGACCATGAACCTAACTTCACCTAAAAGGTCAAATCAAGCCAAAATCAAATAAAACCAAAATTTATTGAAACCAAAGCTTGCAAAATATTTCAAATGACCAGCCAAACCTAAACCAACCCATGATTTAACCCAATTGGATCAAGTGGGTCAAACTGGTCACCCATTTGACCTAAGTGAGCTCAAATGAACCAAACTAAATATAAATCAAATTGAACCAAACTAATGATACCAAACCACTCCAAATGGTCATATGAACTTAACCCAACCCATGATTTGACCCAATTTGACCAATTGGTCAACTTGACCCAAGTTGACCCATTTTGACCTAAATGAGTCAACATGAGCCACATGATATCAAATAAACTCCAAATTCATTGAAAATTAGCACAACCCATTTTTCAATCATTCCAAATATGTATAAATCAAAATCAAAGCCAAATGACCATTATACCCCTAGGTCAAAGGGTAACCTATGATCAAATTCACTTAGAATTTAATCATATTTCAATTCAAGACCACTTGGCATCCTCTTGGTGGTCCATTTTGGATACCAAGGGATGTAGTACACATGACCCAATGGGTTTGGGTCAACCAAACTCAACCCAAAGCCAAAATCGACCACCCAATGGAAAATGAGCACATAGAATCACTCCATACTCTCATTTAATGCATGGGCAACTCCTCTACTACACTCTCCTACCAAAACTGAATCACATGGCACCCCTAACAGCCTACACAACCCATCTAATCTCATCAATTGATCCAAAATGGCAAGGAAGCTCATGGCCATCCAATCCAAGTAGGGGGAGATATACTCCCCCTCATTTCATTCGAATTCACATCTCTTGCAATGGATTGAGCCCTAGGAACCAAAATAGAGCTTCCCCAAGTTTCTCCAAGGTTTTTGAAGCTCATTCAAACTTCTTCTTCTCAGTTTTTCTTAAGCTGAAAATAGAGGAGGTAGGAGAAATTTCTAACTCAGTCATCACTCCACCAAAGTCCAATTGCTCTTGTAAGCACCATCAGGGAGGCAAGTCAAGCTCACCCAAGGTATTTTCCAAGCAGCCAAGCCATGGGAAGAGACATCTAGACCAAAGCCGTAAGCCTTTAAAGAGGAGCTTGACTAATTGGATGATCCACTCCATCTCAAACCTTCAAACCTTCAATAGGGCTTCGTCTCCACTAGATGAAGCTACCTCAACGTTTTGAAGCATCGGTGATAGCCTCCGATGAGGTGAGCTTCAAAACTGAGCTCCCATTGAAAATTTGTTGGTCTTTTGTGAAGGGAAGTGTGATCCTAATTGAATTCCATGGTTGGATCTACCTCTTCTTACTTCTAGATGGTTTGGGTTGAATCCTAGCCCAATTCAAGCTCAAGTGAGTTGGATCAAGCCATGGAGGACGGATGGTCTCGGTCTCCCGCAGGCGAGGGCAGGGAAGGGCAGGGATGAATCATGGACCATCCATCCCGTGTGTTTTGGATGGACGGTCCTGATTAATCCATTTAGATCTGGTGATTTAATCCTTCGAAACTGTGGTTTTAATCAAAGATCGGATGGACCAGGAGAAAGTGCGTAGCACCACCGGCTGACATGGAATTTGATTTGACAACTTAAAATAAACAATCCCGTCGTGTCACATGGAAAATGCGTGCCTTGTCAGCAGTCCACGTAGCACCGACGGGATTAGTTATATAATTAAGGTATTTAATTATCATTTAATCACTAAAACTTCAAAAATATATAACTAAATATAGAAAAATCAGAAAAAAAAATAAATGAGGACTCATTTTATAGATAATTCAGTGGGGAATCCAATAAAATTGTTTCAATTGATTTTGAATAGTGAATTTTCTTTAATCAGGGTTTAATTAAAAACTTAATAACCCTAATTACTCTCTAATGACTTCATTAATTAATTCCAAACTCCTCAGGCGTGTTTAGTGGGATAACTTCTGCCTCCCCTAATTTTCTTGGAATTTATTAATGAGTTAATTAGGGAAATCAATTAATGAACCATTAATCACTCTCTTAATGTAATTAAGCATAATTAAGCATATGAACAGTGATTTAATCACTTAATTAAGATAATTAAATATTATTAAGTGAAGAGGAGGTTTATGGAATGGTTTTGGGATATTTTCCCTAAACCCCTTTTTTCCTTAATCCAAATCTAATTAAGGATTAATCCACTAATGATCTTCTTAATTAGCTTAATCAAAATTTTAAAATCAATCTAAACTTGATCAATCTTTTGCTTGGTAGATTCTTAGGTGTTCAAAAGCCTAAGGTTGATTTAAGGAAATCATATCCAACTCACCTGTGTGAGAAGGTTATGAAAGTACTTAATTAAACCCTTTAGCTTAATTAATCAATAATTGTGAGCCAATTACATTAGGTGCCTTTTTTTCCTAAGTGTATTGCTAATTTACATTCAATGTGGTTGCATATCATATGTCAGCTCATAATTGTTAAGTTAATTATTCTAAAGTGGTGTAAGTAAGGGGTAATTAATGGATTTAATTTACACCCTAACCTAAATAAAATATAAAATCAATCTAATAGTTCTAAACTTAAACTAAATTAATTCACACATGTGGGAGATGGGTTAGGACCAACAAACCTCTTTTCACATTCCCTAAATCAAATCAAATCAAATTCAAACAAAAAAAATGATCTCTTTAAATAGTTTTGATTCACTTTAAATGATCTTATTCCATATGATTATCTTTAGAAATTAATTAGAGTGAATGAAGTTACATGCTTACATCACTTTATTTCTTTCCTAGAATGCTAAATATTATTTGTCATATGAGATCATGCATTCATGTCTTTTGAAAAATCAAATAAATGAAATATTTTCTTTATGTCAAATTGCATGTTTTGGCTAAAGTAAGAGTATGAGTGGTTATTATCACTATTAAATCCAAAAGTATTTTAAAAATCTATAAATCAAAGGTTATAAATGAAAGGAATGCTACTTATAATTACTTATAAGCTTGCATGTGATTATAATATAAGATGTGTATTATGTGACTTTCCTTCTATTCTATTTTAACATAGTTTTGAATAGGATTGCAAAGTGTATAGTTCATTTGAAAAGAACACAACACTTGCTTAAATCTATTCCTATTCATTCTTATGTTATCATTTAAGAAGGACCTTCACATTTACACATGTAAATTGCATAATCAAATCAGACATAGAAATCTTTGCATGACTCTTTTCCATTTATTTCTTTTTGTACATGCACATATATTTAAGAAAAGTAGTATATTAATCTGGACATCCCAGGGTTGCGAGGCTTTAAGTAGTCATAAGAAGGTCTTGTGCCTTATACCCTTGGTGTAGAAAATAATGGTGTCGTACTCACTTATGTCTTTCATACATGTAAATGTGCATTTGATTAGTAGATAAAAGAATCTCTCTCTTTTCTACATAACAAAATCATGCATCATGAAGCATCCAAATTTTCTTAAGCATCCCTTAGCATTCATCATTAAGGTGTGCTAAGTATTTACATTTACATGTATAGATATACATAGGATTTATTCATATGCATGATACACATGTTGAAAAGAAATAAAGTGTGGTGTGTTTTGTGATAGTAATTCACTTTAATTAATCTTAAAATGCCATTCTTATTGAATAGGTTTATTTAGAGCAAATCTAACCTTAGGATTAATTCAAACACATAATAAAATATTCACTAAAGAAAAATCATTAATGAATCTATCTTAGAAATTGCTTAAGGTAGGGAGGAAATAGAAGTTCTCTTATCCTTTTCTCTCTTTACAACACTTAGTAATTAAGTGTAGGTTCATTCAAATTAAATCAAATCATTAAATAAAATTAGTAAATCAACTAAATCACTTAAATAAAACCACCCTCTAAGTTGAACCCTTTCATACTTAGAAAATATTAATCTTAAAGCCTAGCTAAAACATGTCACACAAGCCTTAAATGGCACACACATTGGGCTAAGTCACCATTTCTAGCTCTATGTTAGGGTGGTGCATGGTTTGATGCCTGATTTTATTTTATTGTGTAATATTTTAGTCTGGGTGATAGAGTGTTTGTGCGTAGACTGGATGATAGGACCATCTTAGTCTAATCATTATCTTTTGCAGACGATTATGTTTAAGGGCCGCTGTAATAAAAATAATAAATGCTTTTGTTATGTAGGTTGCTTATACCCCTAAGCATAATCCAAATATGTCCAGGTAGACTTGGTTACCCATGTGTGGGGTACTAAGTCTAATTTATTCATATACATGCTTGGGACTGTGTAGTTTATTTAGATAATCTCTATTTTGCAGGTTTTAGTTAGATTTATTTTTTCTCTTTTTCATGTAATTTTGTAATTAGGATTTGGAATGAATGTTATGGAGGATTAGGATGAACATTGGTCATAAGATCAAGTCTTATGCAGCATGTGAAGCCTTGGAGCAACCACATTCCAACCAAGCCAAAAAGAAGGAAGGAAAGAAGCAAATCAAATATGAAGAAAGAAGAAATGAAGAATGAAGAATGAAGACCCTCATAACATAAATTCCTTCTAAATTATAATAATTCATATGTAATCCAGGTTGTATAAGGGTAGAACTTGGCTATCCAATTTCTTTTCGTGTTTGTGTGGTGGAGCCACAAAGCCCTCTTATTCTTTTGTCCTAGCTTTATAAATTATTTGATGTTTGTTTAGCTTGTGCATTAAGATGGCCTGATTTTCTTAGTTTGTTCCTTGCTTTGATGAATGGTCCGGGTGCAATTAGGCTCCTAAGAAAAAATAAATTTTCTATCCAATTAATCAACTCAAAATTAAAAATTAACAACTCATAATATCACCTAAAGCCTAGGTTATAAATCAAGATAAAAGATTTAGCAATCATTTAGCTGGATGTTATATGTTTCACATCATGCATAAAAAATCATCTCGCTTCACTCTTACTTGTGGAGGGCTTCCACCTTTGCCAGGGAACTTGGCTTGACCTTTGAGAGCCATGGTGGAAATACACCTCCTTCTTACTGATTTTGGCCCATAATCAAATTTCTCATTCATTCATCATATGAATCCCATAGACTGTGTCAAATCAATTGTCCAAAAATGAAAATAAAATATAATAAAAAATTACATTAGATTTAAGTCATTAATCATACCCTACATGATCTAGTCTCTTAGAGAGTATGTTTAAGGACTTAGTCTCTTTCTAAATAAACAACTTAGCTATCTTGCAAAAGCATAAGACTTGCCTACATTTATTTAAAATCATAGGAGGAGTTAGTTGGCGGTAACCCCCATAGGCAGTTGTAAGTCCAAACAATCAGGTGGTTTATCCTTTCTTATGGAGGTAAACCATACACCCATTTTTACCTTAGATTTAGGTTATATTTTGGCCCTTGCCAAAGCTCCCTAGATTCAAGATCTGAATTCGCTATTTCCTTTTGTATGTTACAAGCATAAATCCTCACCTCTTAGGCATTTCCATGATCTTGCATCATGGAATTATGAATCCTATATTTCTAATAAAAATTTAACTCAAATAATAAATTCTCTTCAAATTTCAAAAATATAAAGCCCAACCATAAGATAGTTTGGGATGCTTACTAGCTTCTAGTATCATAAGTATCCCCTACTTATCTCTTTTTGGTTTCAATAATATCTCCCTCTTCTTGATCAATCCCACTTGATCTTCCAAAAATAAACCAATTGATTGATAGTCTTATCTTTAAAATCTTTTGAAGATAATGATCATTTACCTTAATCGAGAGTATTCTTAAGGAATCTCATTCCTTAAGATATAATTAACTATGGGGGCTTGCCTTCATAGGAAACTTAATGAATCCAGTTTAAAATAAACCTTATTTTACTTTTCCATATAAAGTAGGGGAATAATCTCTGATACATATGAAGACCCATAGTCCTTAGGAGTCCTTATTAAGGTGATTAGATCCTTATAGGATGGTGACTTCTGTCTCTCAAGATAGTACATCATTTCTCAATGTCATACCCGATCAGCCTAATAAGAATATCTGTAGATCCACGTGGTGTCCAACAAGGAGTTTATTTTTATTTTCATATAATTCACTTTTTTAGATGAAGATAGAAATACTAAACACAAACATATCATGTGGTTGGGCTTTATATATTTAAAATTGGAGAGAATTTTTTATTTGAGTTGATATTTTATTAGAGTGCTAGGACTAATAATCCCACAATACAAGATTATGAAAATGCCTAAGAGGTGAGGATTTATGCTTGTAGCATGAAGGAAACAGCCACCTTAGATTTTGAATTTAGAGAGTTTTAGTAAGAGCTAAAACACGACCTAAATCTAAGCGAAAATGGATTTAAGATTTCTCTCCACAAGAGAGAGTAAATTATCCGACTACTGGACTTATAACCACTTGGAGTGGCAGCTAGCTAACTCCTCCTATGCTTTAAATCTATGTAGAAAAGTCATAAGATTTTGCAAGTTAATTTGGTTGTTATTATTTAGAAAGAAACTAAAGTCCTTAAACTCACTCTCTAAGAGACTAGAGCATGAGTGGTATGAACAATGACTCAGTCTAATGCAAATCTTTTCAATTTTTATTTGATTTTGGACTCTTTATTTTGACAGAGGTTGTAGAATTTTTTATATGTATAAATGCATAACGAAATGAGATTATGGGCTAAATCAGAGAGAAAGAGGTGTTTTCCACCACATAGGAGACCCTCAAAGGTCAAGTCTTTCCCTATCATGCAAGGATGGAAGCCCTCTCTTAGCAAGAGTGAAGTAATATGAATGCATGATATTAGACATACAACATTTAGCTAAGGGGTTGCTAAATCTTTTAATTATCTTGATTTAATGCCCAGGCTTTATGTGAGGTTATGAGTTATTTAGAAATTTAGTTATGAGTTACAGTTGGGGTAGAAAAATTAATTTTTCTCTAAGAGCCTAATCACATCCAGGCCATACAACAAACACCGATCATAAAGAAATTATGAAAATGCATGTCGTTTCTAATGCATAATTTAAACATAACATCAAGTATTTTATAAAAGAATAAAAGGTCGGTGCGGTCGGGTGCCATCGTACTATCCAACAACAACAACAACAATAAGCCTTTATCCCACTAGGTGGGGTTGGCTACATGAATCCTTCATCTCCATTGTGTCCTATTATGTGTCAAATTCTCATTTAATTCAAGTATACTAAGGTCATTATTTACACCTAAACCAAGTCTTTTTAGATCTACCTCAACCTTTCTTAACATAAGGCAAATCTAATGCATCTAGTCTCCTAACCGAGTCATCGGACGATCGACGCTTTATGTGGCCAAACCATCTAAGGCGACCCTCTCTAATCTTATCTGCTACTAGAGCTACTTCAACTTTTTCTCGAGCATACTCATTTCACATTTTATCTATAAGAGTAAAGCCACTCATCCACCTGAGCACCCTCATCTTTGTAACACTTAACTTAGTCCTATACTTTTCTTTTATTGGCCAACATTCTGCACCATAAGTCATTGCATGTCTTACCACAATCTTATAAAATTTTCCTTTAACTTTAAGCGGAACTTTTCTATCACACAATAGGCCAGATGCATTCCTCCACTTCAACCATCCAACTTGAATTCTACTAATTACATCTCCATTTGTTTCACCATCATTTTGAGCAATAGAGCCTAAATATCTTAATCGCTCACTCTTTTTAATGACTTGTTCACCTAATGTCACAACACTACCACTAAAACTTCTACAACTAAAATTACACTCTATATATTTAGTTTTAGATCTACTTAAATTAAAACTTTTAGACTCTAAGGTTGACCTACATAATTCAAGTTTCTCTTGGACTCTCTCTCTAATTTAATCAATAAGAAGAATGTCATCAGCAAAAAGCGTACACCAAGGTACATCTTCCTATAAATGCCTAGTAAGAACATCCATAACTAAAGAAAAAAAGATAAGAACTTAAAGTTGATCCTTGATGTAATCCAACTAAAATAGGAAAATATTTTGTCAATCCTCCTTATGTTTGGACACAAGTAGCAGCTCTAGTATACATATCCTTAATGACTTGAATATAACAAATATTAACTCCTTTCTATTTTAGAACTCTCCAAAGAACTTCTCTTGAAACTTTATCATAAGCTTTCTCTAAATCAATAAATATCATATGCATATCCTCCTTACTTTCTCTATACTTATCCATCAAACCTCTTAACAAATGTATAACATCCATAGTAGATCTACTTAGCATGAAACTAAATTGATTGTGAGAAACTTTTGTATCACATCATAACCTATGCTCAGTTACTCTCTCCCATAATTTTTCTATATGACACATTAACTTAATTCCTCTATAATTTTCACACTCTTATGCATCACCTATATTCTAAAATATAGGAACCAACAAACACTTTCTCCACTCATCTGCCATCTTTTTAGTCTTTAAAATAACATTAAAAAGATTTATAAGCTAAGAAATTTCTTGATCTTCTAAACATTTCCACACTTCTATTGGAATGTCATCAGGTCCTACTATTTTTCCACATTTTATTTTTGTTAAAGCTTATCTAACTTCAGATTTACTAATACGATGATAAGAACAAAATTCTCTATTTTTATTTAGGGTATTGAGGTTGCTAAAATCAATCATACTTTCAGATCCTTCATTGAGAAGTTTATCAAAATAACTCTTCCACCTATTTTCAATATCCTTTTCTTAGAAAAGCACTTTTTTATTTTCATTCTTAATACACCTCACTTGAACTAGATCTTTACTTCTCCAATCTCTTTGGTTGGCTAACTTGTACATATACCTTTCACCTTCTTTGGTATCTAATATATTATATAAATCACTAAAAGCTAAATATTTTGCATCAAATATTACTTTCTTAGAATCTCTATAGGCCACTTTATTTCTTTCCCAATTCTCTAAGTTTTTACATATAAACTAAGTTTTATAATAATATTTCTTAATTCTTATCTTTTCTTGCACACTCTGACTCCACCACCAACTATTTTTATTAAAAGAAGCTTTTTTTTTTTGAATCTCCAAACACATTTTTAGCAACTTGCTTAATTTCACTTGCTACTTTTTCTCACATAACATTAGCTTCCTTATGAACATCCCAAATTCTAAGCCCTTGTAGCTTGCTCTTAAAATATTTTTTATTTGTGTTCTTTAAGTGCCCCCATCTAATCCTAAGATAATAATTTGATTAATTTTTTCTCTTACAATCTTTCATATTAAAATTTAAAACTAACAATCGATATTGGGTACTTAAACTTTTACTTGGAATGACCTTACAATTTTTACAATCTAAATGATCTATTTTTCTTATCAAAAAATAATCAATCCATGTTTTACTAGACCCATTTTTATAAGTAATAATATGTTCATCTCTTTTCTTAAATAAAGTATTAGCAACTACAAAATCATAGGCTAAAGCAAAATATAATATAGTCTTACCTTCTTCATTAGTCATTTCAAATCCATAACTATCATGAACACTTTTAAAATATTCTGTCACTCTACCAACATGTCCATTCAAACCTCCTACAATAAATATTTTTTCTTCAAGAGGTATTTTTAGTATTATTCACTCTAATTCATTCCAAAAAATTTCTTTAAGCTTACATCCAAACCTACTTAAGGAGCATAAACACTTATAACATTGATAAGCTTAGTATCAGCAGTAATCTTTAAAGTTATAATTCTATCTCTACATTTATTAATATTTATAATATTATCCTTCAACTTTTTATCTATAATCACACCTACGACATTTCTAGTTTGACTTCTTCTTGAATACCTAAGTTTAAAACCTAAACTATCAATCTCCTTGGCCTTGTCCCCAACCAATTTAGTTTCTTGAATGCATAAAATTTTTATCTTTCTATGAACCATAATATCTATTAATTCTATTAATTTACCTGTAAGAGTTCCTATATTCCAAGTTCCTAACATAATTCTAGTTTCATGGACTAACTTCTTTGCCCATCCATCCGTAATGTGGGAACCCCTTATTTAACCGCACGTCGACTGACCCTTGCTTATTTTTCACTGTATTCAAGTCATACAATGTGTCGCTTCCAGGGGATGCCCTAGCATTAACACAATGATTTAAAGGACTCATGTCATGATTATTTCTACAACCTAAAAAGAGAAAATGGGTAGCCAAGCTCTACCCTTGTACAACCTAATATATGAAAGAATGATTACAATTTACAAATGAATAAATGCTATGGGGGTCTTCTTATCTTCATTCTTCATATCTCCTTCATTTCTTCATTTGAATGTGCTTGCTTCAAAGGCATCATAAGGCCTCCGGGGACAAAACCTTCTAACCACTGCTCATCCTAATCCCCCATAATACTAATCTTAATTCTTAATGTAAAATTACATTAAGAATAGGTAAAATAAATATAACCACACCTTTAAAATAAGTGCTAGCTAAACACACCATACAACCCAAGCAGTTATATGAATAATTTGGATTTAGCACCCTGCACATGGGTAACCAAGCTCACCTATCCTAATTTGGATTATGCTTAAGAGTTAAGCAGCCTGTAAAATAACCAAGCTCACAAGTGACATACAACATTTAATATGATTGAAAAGAAATAAGGGGACACAAGCATATAATTTCATTCAATCCAATTAATTCCTAAAGATAATCATACTAAATAAGCTCATTTAAGATAAACCAAAGTTTCTTAATGTTATTTTTAATTTTATGTTTGTTTGATTTAAGAAATGTGAGAAAGGTTTGATAATCCTTATCCCATTTCTCATGTGTGAGTTAATTTGGTTTAATGAGAAATAATTATATTGATTTTATGGATTAATTAGGTTAAGGTATGAATTAAATCAATTAATTAATCCTTACCTATGTCACCTAAAGATAATTAATTAAATGATCAGGAGCTAATGTAATATGCAAATGAATTGAAAAGTAAATAATAATGCTCCTATAAAATGAAAGGGCCTAATGTAATTAGCTCACAATCATTAATTAATTAAGCTTAAGATACTCACTTAATTACTTTTATAGTTTTCTCGTACATGTGAGCAAATAATAATTTCATTAACTCTCTTTAGGTTATTAAACACCTAAAGCTCTACCCATAAATTGATTAAGGGAAATAAGATGCAATTACTCTTTTAAATTAGGTTAATCAAATTATTAATCCATTAATCCATTTCTCTTTACTTAATGTTTTTGTCAAGAGAAGAGGAGGCAACTTAGGAGAAAAATTAAGAGGGAGGCCTCAATCCAATTCCCTAAGTCTCCGCACTATTCAACAGTGATTAGGGGTCCAATTTGTTGACTAATTATTGTTCAAATGCTTAATTACAACTTAATTAAGTTAAAAGAGAAATTAGGTTAAGCAATTAATTTTTCCAATTAATTAACTAATAAATTTGAAGAAAAATATGAGAGGTAGAGCTGGTCTGCCTAAACATTCTCAAAAAGTTTGAAATTGATTGGTTAATTAATTAGGGAGTAATTAGGCTAGTTAAAATTTTAATTAAACTAAAATTATTATTCCAAATTAATTAAAAATAATTTTAATGGATTCCCCTCTAAAATACTTTTAAAATGAGCCATTTTTTATATTTTTTGGATTTTTTTATAATTAGTTATGAATTATGGAAGTTTCAACCTTAAAAACACATTAAATAACCTAAATTAAGCTTAATATCATCGACTCCACATGGTGCGCTTTCCACATAGCACCACAGATTGGCTATTTAAGTTATCACATCCGTGCACTGAGTCAGCCAGCGGTGAATGCGATATTGATCTCCACCGTCCGATCTTGGATCGAATGATGAAGATCAAAGCCTCCATGTAAAGAAAAAATAGATGGATCTAACGCAATTTGATTAGGGCCATCTGTTCCAATCACAAGGGATGGATGGCCCATGATCCTCCTTCCAGCGAGCGATGAACGACAAAAGCTGCCCGCCATGGATAACTCGATCCGAGGTCACCTGAGCTTGGATTCACTCCAAAATCAACCCACACCTTCACGTGAGGGATCCACAAGGATCCAACGGTTAAGATGGGCTCACAAGAAAATTTCCCCCTAAAATCTCCAACAAAATTTTCCTATTTCTATGATTTTGAGAAATTACCTCACCGGAGCTTAAGACTGGTGGTGGGATCGATGGAGGTAGCTTCGTCTAGCAGAGATGAGGCTCTGTTGGGAAGCAATCAAGCCAATTCCCCTTGGCTCACTCGGTGGATCAACTTCCATCACTTTAGGGCTCAATGGTGATCAAATTCCTTCCTCCGGTGGCTTGGGAGCTTCAAAAATGACTTGGGTGGCTTCGACGACGTGCGTGGAAGGTGTGTGTAAGAGTAATTTGATTTTGGTTAAGAAATGAGGGAGTTGAAATCGGGATTGGAGTGCCCTATTTTGATTTCGCATAGATAGGAGAAATGCCAAAAGAAGGGAGTTCAAGATGGCTCTAGAGATTGTAAGGAGGTTCGAATTTGTGCTAGGAAGCTCTTACGATTCGAATTGATACATTTCACGTGCGAATTGAGGGGGTATACCCCTTAGGTTGTCGAGGTGGATGGATGGGATGGATTCCCATTTTTTAGCCTACCAGTCACCATCAGAGCGCCAGAGTGGTCACACTTAAGTACGTGTGGCTCGTATGGATTGGGAAAAGCCATGGTAGGAGGCTCCGAGCTTGATTTGGGCAGATTATCTTTGCTTGAATCCTTCAATTTTAGGTTTGCATGGGAGGTGAGTTAACTCACCTCCCTTTTGTCTATGGTAAGTCCTAACACCTTGTAGAGTGGGCTAAGAAGTTTAAGGATCCCTCATTTGGAAGAGTGAGAGCTGCCAAGGTGAAATGAAGAGTGGACTTTGTGATTTTTGGCAAAATCCCACATGGGAGAAAGGATCCTAGGAGGATTTGCAATGACTTGGCTTCAAATGGGTTTGGGCTGATTTTAGGTTGACCCAAGATAAGTTTGGGTTGGGTTTGGTCAGCCTCCATTGGGTCATGAGTTGGTTTCATGGGTTTTGGCTTCATTTGGTCTAATGGGTTCATATTGGTCATGTTGGGTTAGGTTTACCAATTGATAAAATTGGGTCAAACCAAGGCTTAGGTTAGGTTCAAATGATGATTTGAAGAGTTTTAGTTCATGTGGCATCAATCAATTTGGCCTAGGTTTGATTTTAGCTCATTTGGATTCATATAGGTTAAATTGGCTAAGTTGACCAATTTGACCAATTTGGCCAAATTGGTTTGGGTTGGGTGTTGGTTCAAGTTCAATTAGTCAATTAAAAATGATAATAGACTTTAGTTTGAATCAATTTGGATTTAATTTAGATTTTGGCCAATTTAACCATTTAGGTCAATTTCGACTAGGTTGGGTCAAGTTGACCAATTGGTCAAATTGGGCTCAATTATGGCTTTGGTCAAGTTCAATAATCAATTTTGAATGAACTTGAGCCATTGGTTGCAATCAATTTGGTGTATGGTGGGTTTTGGCTAGTTTGGGTTTCATTGGGGATAAAGGTTGACTTGGTCAAATGACTAAGTTGACTTAGTTTGACCCAATTAAAAGCAATTGATCATCCTAGGGTGATTATTGATCATGATATGAGACTTGGATGGGCTTGGTTCAATCCAATTTGGGTTAGATTAGAAGTTGGCTAAAAAAAAGTCTTATAGGAAACTTTAGGTCAAGTGGACCTAAATGGATAAATTGGTTTGGTTTTGACTTGATTCAAGTTTAGTTGAACTTATATATGAGCTTAGGATTGAAATATAAATCCAACTATAATCAATTTAGAGCCCAATGGATTTTAGCTCATTTGAAGTTTTCAAGCTAAAAGGGGGTAACTTGGGCTTGGCTTGGGTTCACTTGAGTTTGGTTTAAGAATTATAGGTTCATTTATATTTGGATAGAAGATTGAAGGAATGATTGATTCAAGAGAAAATCCATTTATTTTTGCTTGGTTTAGGTGGATTTTGGCTAAGTAAGAAAATGGCTTAAAAATTTTGAATTAGGTTTTGGTCTGATTTTGAATTTGGTTTTTGCTATTTAGATTTATATTTCATTTATATTTATAAAAATAAATGAAGATATAAATGATTCATGAAAAAATTACTTGAGTTTGGAGTGATTTGGAAGCAAATTTGACCAAGCTTATGGATGTAAGTCAAAAGGGCTAAGAAGAAATTCAATTTAGTTTGATTTATTTTTGGTCATTGAAAGGTGGGTTCATTTATATTTATAAATATAAATGAAAGAATAATTAATTTTTAAAGAAACCAATTGATTTTGGGTTGATTTGGGTTAAGATTTGGTTACGCTTATGGTGGTAGGTCCACATGGCTTAAGAAGGGTCTTAGCTTGGTTTGATTTAGTTTGATTTGGTTTTGGTCATTTGAGTATGGATTTTATTTATATTTATGAATATAAATGAAGGAATAATTGATTTATAAATAAATCAATCAAGTTTGGGATAACTTAGGTGGAGATTTGGCTAAGCTTATGAGAATGGGTCATTTGGCTTCGAAAGGAATTTTGGAACTTAGATTTGATTTTGGGATTGAATTATTTGAAGTTGGATTTGAATTGGAATTTGATAATTTGATTGAAGGATTGAATTGATATTTGAAAAAATCAATTGAATTTTAATTGATTTGAACTCGGTTAAGGATAAGCCCATAAGATGAAATCAAAGGGCTTAGAAAGGGTTTTGAATTCAATCAAAAAGTTCATGGAAAACTTTGAGCTTGAATTTGATTATGAGATTGATTATGAGTCTTGGAAATTTGGTTTGGATTTGGAATGAATTTGAGGTTTGGTTTGAGAAGGAAAGTATGTATTGGGTTTAGGCTATAGGGTAGGCAAGTCTCCCTAAGTCCTTAAGGCGTGACCTATCCCTATGGCTAACTCTTTTAAGTCTCTAGGCTTAGGTTAAGTGTTCACCTAATCACTAGAAGTGTCTTAAGACTAATGAGCTCTTAGTGCCTATAAGAGTCCTAGATCTATGATGAGGAAGTTGAGAACTCACTCCAAAAATGAGGTCAATAGTTCATAAACTAGTAATATAGCACAATGTTAACCCTATCAAGCAAACTCCTAAACGCATGCGATTAGACATTGAATAGAAGGTCATTTTTGAAGTCAAGAAACTGATCGATACTGGCTTCATCAGAGAAGAAAAATTTCCTACTTAGTTGGCCAGTGTCGTCCCAGTTAAGAAAAAGATTGACCAAATTTGCATATGCGTCGGTTTTAGGGATCTAAACAAGGCATGTCCAAAAGATGAATTTCAACTATCAATACCAGAACTGATGGTGAACATTGCCTCATCTCATGCAGTATTCTTTTTCATGGATGGTTCATATAGATATAACCAAATAAAGATGTCCCCTGAGGATGAAAGGAACATTTCTTTTTGAACCCCAATCAGAATCTTTTGCTATAAGGTTATGCTTTTCGGCCTTAAAATGCCAGTACTACCTACCAATAGGCTATGACTCAGATCTTTGATGAACTCATTCATCATCAAATCGAGTGCAATATCGATGATTTTGTAGTCAAAAGTAAAGAAAAAGAAGACCATCTCTTTGACTTGAAAGTAGTTTTCGAACGGTTAAGACAATTTAACCTAAAAATGAATCCCCCTGAAGTGTGCATTCAAAGTAGCTTAAGGAAAATTCCTTGGGTTTGTTGTTTGACACCGTGGAATTGAAATTGATCTGGAGAAGATCAAGGCAATATTAGAAATGCCACCCCCTAAAAGTCTAACTCAACTCAGATCATTTTAAGGGCAGTTGGCATATCTAAGGCGCTTCCTTTTCAACCTATCAAGAAGATGCCAGCCATTCTCAACACTTGTCAAAAAAGAAAGCCAAGTTTAAGTGGGATGATAAGTGCTAGCATGCATTCAAAAATATCAAGCACTACCTAATGATGGCGCCAGTTCTAGTAGGCTTTATCCTAGGCAAGCCATTGATTTTATATACTGCTGCAATAGATGACTCCCTTGGCACTTTATTGGCCCAAGACAATGACAAAGGGAAAGAGAATGCAGTCTACTATCTCAGCTGTCATCTAATCCCTGCTGAGCCAAACTATCCACCTATTGAAAAACATTACCTTATTTTATTCTTTGCATCCCAAAATCTATGGCGCTATATGCTTTCTCATAAGATGAACTTGATCTCTAGGATCAATCCACTGTAATATCTCATGACATGGATGACGCTATCCAAATAGTTGGCAAATTGGTCCATGATTTTATCATAGTTTAACATTACTTTCGTACCCCTCCGTGCAGTCAATGGATAGGCACTAGCGGACTTCTTAACAGCACACCCACTTCATGTTGATTCCCTGCTTAGTGATGACCTCCCCGATGAATAAATCATGAACTTATGGGACACTAGCATTCACCATTGAGAGATATATTTTGATGGTACGACTTTCTTTCAAAGGGGAGAAGAACCACGATCTACTATCCCAGGAAAAGTAGGTGTGGGAATAATTCTCCTAACTCTGAACCATGATGTGATAAGATTCTCATATCATCTGTCCAATCCATGCACCAATAATGAAGCTGAATATGAGGCTTTGATTGCCAGTCTGGAGTTTATCATTACTCTAAGCATCCAAAATATCAACATCTTCAGGGATTCTCAGTTAGTTATCAACCAAATTGCTAGGTCCTATAAGGTTCTAAAGCCTAAGCTCCATTACTACCATAAGTACATTATAGAGTTATTGGCCCAAGTCTTGGAGGTTACTATTTATAAGATTCTTCGAGGAGAAAATATTGTAGCATATGCTTTAGCCAAGCTCACCAAGGAGTTGGCATGTCCGGAAGATGAGTCCATATCAATAAGGGTACAAAATAGACAAGCCATATCCTTTATTGATGTTGAACTCATCGAGATACTCTCTCTTGAAGGGGAGGTTGCCATTGCCAAAAAGGATGATGAGCCAGATTGGAGGCAACCATTCATGGATTATCTAAATATAGGCAAACTACCTTAAGAGAATCACAAGCCCATTAAATGAAGTAGAGATCTTTTTCCTACACTCTTATGGATGACACATTGTACCAACGGTCCTTCGATCATATGTGGTTACATTATTTAGACAAACACAGAGCCCGTAAGATCATCAGGTTTATGCTAAGCACACCAATCCGACCCAAAAATGATAGCCAAGATCAAGGTACTAGGATACTACTGGACTTCGATGATCATAGACTGCATGGATGTAGCTAAGCGATGCCATCAATATTAGGTGAACGATGTGGTCCTACACCATCTACCCCATATTCTACACCCTACATTGGCCTCATGGACATTTGAGTGTTGGGGATACCAACATAGTGGGTTTGATTGATCCTCCTTTTTCTAAGGGTCATCGGTTCATCCTAACTGCCACTGATTACTTCTCTAAGTGGGCAGAGGCAATCCCACTCAGAGAGGTAATAGCTCAGCATGTGCTCCAATTTTTAAGAAACCATATCATATATTGGTTTGGGGTGCCTTGATGAATTATGTCTGATAATAGTATTGCATTTAAGAGCACCAAAATTAATAGCTTTTCCTGGAGACACAACATAGATTGGAGATATTCTACCATCTACTATCTGAGAGCAAACAACTTAGCAGAAGCCTTCAACAAAACTTTCATCCATATATTAAAAAAAACACTCGACGACAACAAGCGATAGTGGCATGGGTAGTTAGTTGAAGTATTGTGGGCTTATCACACCACATACAAGACTCTGACTCAATCTATTGCTTTCACCTTAGTGTATGGGTCTGAATTCATTCTACCATTAGAAGTCCAACTTTTATCACTAAGGATAGCTATGGGTAGCAAGATTACAAAGGAACATAATGCTAAGTTGCGGTTAGAAGAGCTCGAAAGTTTGGAGGAGAGACACCTCCGAGCATGCCAAAACCTCAAGTTATACAAAGCTAAAATGATTCGAGCTTATAACAAGTTGGTCCGTCCTAGAGATTTTAAAGTAGGAGAGCTTATTTTAGTTCTAAGGAGACCAATTGTTATCCATCACAAGATGGGAGGTAAGTTTGAACCCACTTGGGAAGACCTTTTTTCCATAGAGAAGGCTACCAAGGAGGATCTTATCAGCTCATAAATCATAAGAGAGAGTGGTTGATGCTTCTAATCAACGGGCTCTACTTAAAAAAATATTATCCATAAATCTTAATTGAAAATAATTATCAATAAAACTTCTTTTCATCTCAAACTCCATCTCTTCTATGTTGAGAAATTTCTTTGCTTGAGAATCCGGCATGATGTGTTTAGGGTAGGTATGAGGAACCCAAGCGGTGTCCTATCCTTTATTAGCATAACACCAACACAAACTACACACAACCAAATATAAAAATAAACACATATCTTTGGGCTACTTTGATGTGGGATAAAGTCCTCTATGGCACTCACTCACTAGCTGCTTTAGGTCGGGCTAACATGATACCCTGCTAGTGTGTCACCCTAGTGGTTCCTTGCTAGGAGTATGTATGTCTACACGCTTTCTTCCTGACTTGACCATTACAAATTGATGAGCTCCTTGTTAGTTTGGTAGGCCTTACTGCATAGCTAGTAAGCTACCTCATGTTGACTTTATTTAAGAAGATGTAAGTCTACATGCTTTCTTCTTGAACTAGCCATCATGCACTGACTGGGTTGAGTATATTTGAGGCTTAGGGTAAGTCTCCCAGTGGCTTCTTTCTTCCTGACTACTTCAAGTTTGGGTCTAGTCCTCATACGAGACTCCCCACTTAGTAGTAGCCCTAGGTTGGATAGCATCTGTCTCGCCGATGACAGACTATCCCGATGATCATTTCTATTTGAGAAGTTGTAAGTCTACAAGCCTCATTCTTAGATTGATTGTCGCACACTGATGGGCACCTTAGGTTGGTTGGTCCTCACTATGCTGACAGCAACCCACCTGGTGGATACACTACTTATGACAAATGTAAGTCTACAAGCTTTCTGCTTGAGTCAACCACTGCACACCCATAGGATTTTTTTACAGGTTCCTAGATAACTCCCCAAGCGGCACCTCCCCTATGGGCACTTTATTTGGATCACGTCCTTTGTGACCCCATTTAGACACTACCCAGGTTACTCTTGGATTGGACAGTCCCCCTTTCCTAGTAGCCACCCCTATGGTTGGAGAATCTGTCTTGCAGATATGCAGATTCTCCCTTGGTCCAGTAAGTTTGAGATAGGACTAGGTTAATATAATCTCCTTCTAAGTGTAGTCCCTCGCACATTGACAGGGTCCACATAAACATATAAACAAAAAATATATTTGCTTATGGATTAGGAGGACACCCCCAGCGGTACCTTTTTCTCAAGCAGGCATCCTTTTTTTTAGGGTAGTGTCCGCAAAACTCTCTATAGGAATCGCCTGACTACTCTTGAGTTGATATAAGTCCCAAGCAGCATTCACTCAGTAGTCACCCTAGGTCGGGTTCAATTTGTTGTGCTATTAATGGATCACCCCAGCGGTTGCTCCCCTCTTTGAAATATGTAAGTCTACACACTGTCTCTCTAGCTCAATCATTGCACACAGAAAGGAAAGCCCTTAAGTTAGTTAGCTCAACCCTGTGGCTGGTAGACTATCTCTTTGGATTTGTAAACCTGAGATAGGTCAGAGCTGATATATCTCCCTCTTAGTGGATCCATCGCACATTGATAGGATCCATTAAATTAAAATGATATTCCTGACTATCTTTGAGTTGATATGAGTCCACAGTGGCATTCACTCAGTAATCACCCTAGGTTGGGTTCAATTTGTTGTGTTATCAACCGATCACCCCACTGTTGCTCCCCACTTTGGAAGATATAAGTCTACACACTTTCTTCCT
The DNA here is from genome assembly GCA_021442155.1 of Cymbidium sinense. Lineage (NCBI taxonomy): Eukaryota > Viridiplantae > Streptophyta > Magnoliopsida > Asparagales > Orchidaceae > Cymbidium > Cymbidium sinense. Next base: position 189,401,737 of record CM038218.1, on the reverse strand, counting down.
AGCTCAACCTTTGCACATCGAAAGGGAACCTTTAGGTTGGATGGTCTTACCCCACAGTCGGTAGACCGTCCCTTTTGATTTGTAAACTTGAGATAAGCCAAGGCTGATATATCCCCTTCTTAGTAGATCTATCGCACACCAACTGGGCTCACATATTAAATCCACTCATATCCTCAGCGGATTCATACTCATATCCCCAATAGATATTCCCTCAACCTTAAGCCAATTCAAAACCTTTCTCCCTAGTGGAGCCCCTAATCATATCAAGCACACCAAATCAAACTCTTATCCCTAGTGGATACATCCCAAACCAAATTTAACTAACTCCCATCCTCAGCAGATAGCTTGAATCTACTTCCATAGTGGAAGGTTCATATACTCAATCCCTAGTAGATTCCTTATTTTATGCCCTTGTCATAAACCTCTCACATGTCATGTCCAATACGTGTGTGATCTCCTAACGAATCCTCCTTCTTATCCTTGACATGAAATTTCAACCAAATCTTCTTTACTCTCTTATGCCCTTCACCTAAGTTGAGTTGCATTGCACTAAGATCATGATTATGTCTACATCTTGGGCTTAGGTATAGATCATTTTTGTCAATGCTTGCAATCCTTAGGATGTTGTTGATCATCTCGATCAATGCTAATATGTGTGGTGTGCCATGTCAGTTACACCACACCTATTGGGGGTCTTTTTGTTGACCTCACTTTTAGAGCGAGAATTCAATCTCCTCATCATAGATCTAGGAGACACTAAGAGCTCCTTAGTCCTAAGACACTTCTAGTGATTAGGTGAACACTTAATCTAAGTCTAGAGACTTAGAAGGGTTAATCAGAGGATTAGGCCATGCCTTAAGGCTTAAGGGAATCATCCACCATATAGCCTAAACTTGATCCATATGCAACTTCTTAAATTCAATCCAAATTCAATTCTCAAACCCAATCTCAAATCCTAATTCAAATTCCAAATCCAAATCTAAATTTCAAAACATTTGATTGAAATCCATGATCAAATTCTAGTCCAAAATTTTTAATAAAATCTTATGATTGAATTCCATAGACTTAGCCAAATCTCCACCCAACTCAACTCAAATTTGATTGATCTCCTCATAAATCATTCATATCTTCATTTATATTCACAAATATAGATGAAATCTAAACCAAAATGACCAAAACCAAATCAAGCTAAATCAAACAAAACCAAGACTTTTCTTAAGCCATATGGACCAACCTCCATGAGCTTAACCAAATCTCAACACAAATCAACCCAAAATCAATCAATTTCTATATAAATCAATTATTTCTTCATTTATATTCACAAATATAAATGAAACACATATTCTAATGATCAAAACTAAATCAAACTAAATCAATTTTTTTCTAAGCCCTTTTGACCTACCTCCATGAGCTTAGTTAAATTTGTTTCAAAATCACTCCAAACTCAAGTGATTTTCTCATAAATCATTTATATCTTCATTTATATTCTCAAATATAAATGAAATATAAATCAAAATAGTCAAAACCAAACCCAAAACCAAATTAAAACCCAACTCAAGCCTTTTAAGCCATTTCCTTAGACTTAGCCAAAACTTATCTAAATCAAGTCAAAACTAATGGATTTTCTCTTGAATCAATCATTCCTTCAATCATCTATCCAAATATAAATGAAACCTATAATAATCAAACCAAAGTCAAGTTAACCCAAGTTAAGCCCAAGTTAGCCTTTTTGACTTGAAAATTCTAAGTGGACCAAAACCTAATGAACTCCTAATTGATTGCAATTGGATTTATATTTCATTCCTAGGCTCATATATAAATCCAATCAAACTTGATTCAAGCCAAAATCAAGCCAATTGACCTAAAGTGGCCTAAAGGACCTTTTTGAGCCAAGTTTCAATCCAACCCAAATTGGATTGAACCAAGCCTATCCAAGCCTCATATCATGATCAAAAATCACCCTATGATGATCAATTACCTTGAATTGGGTCAAACCAAGTCAACTTTATCATTTGACCAAGTCAACCCTTAGCCCATATGGAACCCAAACTAGCCAAAACTCATCTTACATCAAGTTGATTGAAACCATTAATTCACATCAACCCATAATCAATGTTTGAACATGACTTGACCATCAATTAATCCAAACTAAACCCAATTGGCCATTTGACCCAAGTTGACCCAAATTGACCTAAGAGGCCAAAATGGGTCAAATCATGATCTAACCCAAATTGATTACAACAAATGGTTCAAGTTCATTCCAAATTGATTATTAAACTTGACCAAAGCTCCAATTTGGTCTAGTGGACACAATTGAACCTAATTGACCAACCTAGCCCAAATTGACCTAAAAGGTCAAATTGGCCAAAACTTAAACTAAATATAAATTGATTCAAACCAAATCCAACAATCATTTTTAATTTATAAATTGAGTTTGAACCGAAACCCAACCCAAGCCAATTTGGCCATTTTGGTCAAATTGGTCAACATAGTCCATTCGACCTATATGAATTCAAATGAGCTAAAATCAAATCTAGGCCAAATTGATTGAAATCATTTGAACCAAAATACTTCAAATCATCATTTGAACCTAATCCATGCCTTGGTTTTACCTAATTTGACAAATTGGTCAACCTAACCCAAGATGACCCAAATTGAACCCATATGACCAAATTGAGCCAAAATCCATGAAACCAACCTATGTCCCATTGGTGGCTGATCAAACCCGACCCAAACCCATCTTGGGTTAGGTTAAAGTTAGTTCAAAAGCCAAGTGGGCCCAATCCAAGCAATTATCCATTAGTCAAGCTCTCTTTACATAGGATTCCACCCATAAATGGCAAAGTCCACTCTCCCATCACTTGGTAGCCCTCACTCACCCCATTTGGGGTCAGACCAAACCTCTTAGCCCACCCTAAATGGGCTAGGACTTGCCATGGGCCAAAGGAAGGTGATTTAACCCACCTCCCTTACAAATCGAGCACCCATTGGATCCAAGCAAGGAGATCAACCCATATCAAGCCTTGAACCACCTCCCAAGCACTCTTCCAATCAAACTGAGCCACGTGAACATGATGGTGACAACTCCGGTGCCCTGGCCAGCCGAAAAATGAGAGGCAATTCCATCCGTCCACCTCAGTAAATTGAGGGATATACCCCATCAATTCAAACAGGATTACACATCCATTCAATTTGTCTGAGCTCCCAAGAGTGAAACGAAATGCCCTAGCACTCCTCAGAGCTTCCCCAAGGCCTCCACACTTTGAATTTTCTCCTCCCATGCGCAGCCAAAATAGGGGAGCTCAATCCCGATCCAAACTTCTTCCTCTCTCAATCAAACTTCAATTCCTCTTACACACACCTTCCACATACCTCATCTAAGCTACCCAAGCCATTTCCCAAGCTTCAAATCGATTAGAGGCTAGACTTCGATCAAAGCTGAAGCTCCAAAGCACTGTCCTTGGACAATCGAGCAATCCACTTGAAACCAATCCAATTGCTACTCAACAAGGCTTCGTCTCAACTAAATGAAGCTTTCTCAAGCACACAAACTATCAATCTTAACTTTGGTGAAGTAAAAATAATGAAACCGTAGAAATAGGTAATTTTATGTGGAGCTTTTTGAAGAAATTCGCAAGTGAACCCATCCTAACTGTTGGATCTTTGTGGATCCCTTGCACGAAGGTGTGGGTTGATTTTAGAGTGAATCTGAGCTCAGGTGAGCTCAGATCGAGCAATCCATGGTAGACGGGCTCCATCATTCATCACTCATAGAAAGAGAGATCACAGGCTTTCTATTCTAGGTGATTGGAACAAACGGGTCTGATCAAATCATGCTAGATCCTTTGCTTGATCCCTCCTGAGCTACAGGTTTAATCGTGGTCATCCGATCTTAGATGGGATGACCCAAGAAAATGCGTGTCCTGCTGCCATTCGAGTCATCCGTGAATGTGACAATTTAAATTGCTAATCTCATGGTGTCAGTGGAATTAAGGCTTAATTAGGTTAATTTAATTACTTTTTAAGGCAGATACTTTCATAATTTATAATTAGTTATAGAAAAATCCAAAAAATATAAATAAGGGTTCATTTTAAAAGGTATTTCAAAGGGGAATTCATTAAAATTATCATTAATTAATTTTGAATTATGATTTTGGCTTAATTAAGGTTTTATTAAAAACCTAATTAACCTAATTTCTCCCTAATTAATCACCTAATTACTTTCAAATTCTTTGAGGTTGCTTAGGGGGATGACTTCCATCTCCCCTAATTTTTTGGAATTTATTGGATGATTAATTAAGAGAATTGATTAATTAAGCCTTAATTACCTTTCTAACTTAATTAAAGGTTAATCAAGCATGTGAACAGTAAATTAACTAATTAATTGGACTCATTTGACACAGATTAATAGTAGGGGAGTTTAGGGAATGTGATTAGGGCCTTTTCCCTAATGTTTTCTCTAAGTTCCCTTTACTTTCAAGAGAAATTAATTAGGAATTAATTAATTTATTAATTACTTAATTAGCTTAATTAAATTTTAAAATGGATATAGACCTAACTAATTCATGGGTAGGTCTTTAGGTGTTTAATACTAAAGAGGTTTAGTGAAATTATGGTTAGCTCACATGTGTGAGAAAATTATAAAAATAATTAAGTAAGTTCCTTAGGTTTGATTAATTAATGATTATGAGCTAATTGTATTAGACCCATTTCCTTTCATAGAAAAATTGCTATTACTTTTCAATTCATTGGTATATTTTATTAGCTCATAATTATTTGAGTAATTACCTTAGGGTAACATAGGTAAGGATTAATTAATTAATTTAATTCATACCTTAATTTATTAATCCATAAGATCAATCTAATTACTTTTTGTTAAATCAAATGAACTCACACATATGGGAATGGGATTAGGATTAACAAACCTTATTCTCTCTTTTCTTAAATTAAGTCAAACATGAAATTAAAAGTGACTTTAAGAAGCTTTGGTTTATTTTAAATAATCTTATTTAGTATAATTATCCTTAGAAATTAATTAGATTGAATGAAATCATGTGCTCATGTCCCTTTATGTCTTTCAAATCATATTAAATGTTGTATGCCACTTGTAATCATGCATTCATCTTTTCAAAAATAAATTAAATAAAATAATTTCTTTTATGTAAGCTTGCATGTGTTGACTTAAATTAAGAATATTTGTGTCTATTATCACTACTAAATTAAAATTATTTTCAAAAGCATATAAATTAATTATAATATATGGAGTGATGCCAATCATAAATATTTATAAGCTTGCATGTGCCTATAGCTTAGAACATGTGATATGGAGTTCTCTTTCTTTAATCTTCATGAATTTATATAAAGTTTGAATGTTAACAAGTGTATAGTTATTTGAAAAGGACACAACATTTGTTTAGATTCATTCCTATGTACCTCTATGTTAGAACTTAGATAGAACTTTAGCTCACATGTATAAATGATCCAATCAAATAAAATACAACATTTATATGATTTTTCCATTCCTGTAGTTATTTGTACATTCATGTGTATTTAAGAGTAATGGGTATATCTAGTCTAGAGATTACAAGGATGTAAGGCTTTAAATAGCCCCAATGAGGTCTTTACCTCACTCCACTGGTTTAACAATGGCGAAGTATCTACTTAAGATTTTTATACACTTGTGTGTGCATTTAACTAATGAATGAAAATCTTCATTCAATTAAATGAAATATAACTTTGGCATGATTTTTCCATTATTGTAGTTATTTGTACATTGATGTGTATTTAAGAGTAGTGGGTATATTCAGTATGAACATTCTGAGGATGCAAGGCTTTAAGTAGCCCCAAGGAGATCTATGTGGTATCCCTCATATACAATCTAAAAATAAATACCATAGTAATTCATCTACTCGAAATAAGATTATTAAAGTCTTAAATGAAAATAAACCTAATAAAACCTTTTCTAATTTCCTTATATACTCTATGAAAGAAGTATATAAGAGAAGAGCTAAAAAGAATATTCCTTAAGCTAAAGTTTCTTTAAATGATTTGAAAAAAGAAATAAAAAATTTACAATAAGAAATTAGAGATATCAAAGCTGAACAAGATGAGCTGAATAGTCGAATAATGGATTTAGAAATGAATCAATATCTGTCTTATTCACAACCTGAAAACCTCGATGATATTCCTGAAACTTCTAAAAATTAAGAACATGGATTGCTGCAGAGTATTCATAAGGCAATATACTAAAAATGGTATATTTTCATAAAATTAATTATCAATAAAAAATTTATTTTACTAAATCTAACGGCCCTTGTTGAGAGTGGCACAGATTTAAATTATATCCAAGATGGACTAATACCTTATAAATTTTTGAAAGAACCACTCAAAGGTTAAAAATTGTTGATGGAGAAATCCTACAGATTGACTACAAATTTTCTTTTGTAGCAATCTGCCAAGATGATATTTGCATCAATATGTCATTTTTATTAGTTAAAAACTTAACATATTATTTTGGGAATACCATTCCTTTCAAAATAATGCCTAAACTAGAATTAATGATATCAGAATATATTCCAAAATGTGGGATGAAAAATGTTATATTCTAATTTATCATCAATCTTAAAAAAATAATTATAAATAAAATGAATATACTTAATAATAAGTCTATGCATATAAATTACTTAAAAGAAGAAATTTATAATTTAACCATTAAATAGAAAATCTCTTCTCCATCTAGACAAAATGAAATTCAATCTTGCCTTCAGGATATCCAAAAATCAACTTATAGTGACAACCCAATAACTTTTTGGAATCATAAAATTCACTCTGTGGAACTCCCGTACATTGATACTTTCAATGAACGTGACATTCCTACTAAAGCTCATCCTTGTCAGATGAACGGGCATTATCTTGCTTTATACAAAAAAGAGATTTGTTGAATTATTAGATTAGAGAATAATTTGATAATCTTATTCACCATGGAGCTGCACTAATTTTTATGTCATGAAAAGGATAAAGGAAGGCTGATACTTGTAATAAATTGCAAGCCTCTTAATAAAGTCCTTAAATGGATTAGATACCTTCTTCTCAATCAAAGAGATTTGCTTAGTAGACTCCACAAAATAAAAATATTTTCTAAGTTTGATTTGAAATCTAAGTATTAGCAGATTCAAATTAAAGAAGCTACCAGATATAAGACTGCTTTTACCATTCCATTCGATCATTATGAATGGAATGCTATGTCATATGGGCTTCAAAATTTCTATCTGAATTTCTACATATTATGAATAATATATTTAAAAATTATTTTCAATATATTCTTGTTTATATTGATGATGTTCTTATATTTTTTAATTATATAGATGAACATTTTAGCCATTTAAAAATATTTTAATGGCCTATATAGAAAAATGACTTAGTTGTCTTTGCTATAAAAATTAAATTATTTCAAACCAAAATAAGATTTTTGAGACACAACATTTCTAATGCTTCTATTATTCCTATTAATAGAAGTATAGAATTTACTGATAAATTTCTAGATATTATTCTCGAGAAAAATCAGTTATAAAGATTTTTAGGCATTTTAAATTATGTTGCTAATTTTATCAAAATTTGGCACAAGATACCTCACCATTTTTTAATTTTTTAAAGAAAAGCCCACCACCCTGGACAGATCTGCACACCATGGCAGTTCAAAAAATTAAAAAGCATGTTAAAAATCTTCCTTATCTTAAGCTTGCTGATCTTAATAGCTTTAAAATTGTTGAAATTGATGCATCAGATCTAGGTTATGATGGTATATTAAAACAGTGACGTAATTCTAAAGTAGAATTAGTTTGTTTTACTTCGGGTCATTGGAATCCAACTCAGACTAAATATTTCATCATTAAAAAAGAAATATTTTCTGTTGTAAAATGCATTTCTAAATTTTAAGATGATCTTCTCAATCAACATTTTCTCTTATGCATTAATTGTTCATTTATTAAATATATTATTGAAAAGGATGTAAAAAATTTAGTTTCTAAACAAATTTTTGCTTCTTGATAGGCTCAACTGTATGTCTTTGATTTAGATATTAAATTCATTAAAAGTTCTGCTAACACACTTCCTGATTTATTAACGTGTGAATTTTTGTAGGGACAATCAGGGGTGGATCACCCCTCACTGGAGGATGAACCTCACTAACTAGGGGAAGAGGCAGAGGGAAAGATCTGACCAACTCTACCATTGGCATGATCGACCTCAGAACTTACCTTTATAGTTCTTCTTCTCAAACAACTGTTGAGAAAGGCAAACCATCAAAATCAAAAGAAGTAGCACCATCTCATAAAGATGTCGTTACTTAAAAATCTATTTATTTTATCAAAGAAATAAAATAGAATATTATTAAAATCAATCATTCGGATTATTCTATCAATAATCTGTGGGCATTATTTGAACGTTATTTGAGAAATAATCATTTCCCTTATGAAGAAAATGTGTTAATAGAAAATTATGAAAAAATCCTAACACAACTAAAATATGTTGAGATTTCTCATGTTAGAGATAAAGTCAGTCAGATTATTATGTATAGAAATATGTTATACATAAATCATTCATCGAAGTGAATGGGGTCTGACTCCATTTCAAAAAAAAAAATCTTTTTGTTCACCAATTTACAAAACAAAATTGGTATGAATTACTGGTGTTATGTGCAAGCTATGATGAAAGTATTTTTTTATTATCAACAATAAGAAGAAGCATTATTGGATGTTCATTATGAACAAAGATATTATTACTAAAGTTCCACCGGTCTGGTTCTAGAGCTGGTGGAATTACTTTGGTGCTAAACTTAATATTCTTCCTGATACAATCAAGAAAATCTTTAATGAATGGATGGAAGCCGCACCAAAATTGCGGACTATTAACCCAAGAAGAATGATTCAAGGGCAAAACCTACTCTACTTTTTTACTAACTGCCAAATCTCATAAATTTGGTCTTAGAACGTAACTCTTGGAAAGGACTCTTTCAATCAATTGGTCCTTTAAAGGTAATTCTTACTAAAATGGTGGAATCAGATTAATGTTGAGGACAAGCTTAAACAAATCTAAGTCATCATCAAATCTTATGTGAAACTAACTATTCCTTAAAAGCCTTCTGATTTTGAGTTATCAGTCAAAAAAGTTCTTGATGGCATCAAACAAAGATATACACATGAAAATGAAACCCAACACAACGATCGTTAGAAAAATTTATGAAGCCCAGTTTGCAAAAGTCTTTAAGCATCCTATCTACATTTGTGACAGTGGTGAATCATCTGAGGATGTTAATGTGGAATCCATTGGCAAAAATTAGTGGATTCAATTATTCCCTGTATTACTATTTCAGGCACTCAATTGCTGATTTGACATAAATCAGCTTTATGAAAGATAAAGCTACTTTTGAGTTTTTTGGCATTAATGGAATCTCTTTACAACTATAAAGAGTTTTAGGCCATCATTATTGGAATCTCTTTACAACTGTAAAGAGTGTTAAGCCATATAACTTTAGAAAAAGTTATTATCTATTATTGTACCTTTATTTTAAAGCTTAAGCAAAGTTATTGTATTATGTTTATTATTTTGGTGTCCTCCTTCCCCTACATAAGGAGGCATCGTCTCTATATTATATGTGCACATTTCTTTCCTCTCTTCCTGTGTGTGCCTTCCTAGTCTTCTCTTCTAGTGTTCTAAAGTCTATAAAAATTGAGTAAGTATTTAATAATAAGCAAGCTTATTTATATTCCTGGTTTTATTTTCTATCATCAAACTGATATCAAAGCAATCGATCATAATAGATAAATCTCTAATTTATCGAATTGATGCCTTTGATTTCAAAGAAAAAACCTCTGTTAAGATGGTAAAGCAATCGATCACAATAGATCAAATATATAAAATTATTTATCTATTAACACGAGAAGATTTGCATAGATATATGCAATACTATAAATATATTTATATTGGGATGATACAAATAGCCTACAATCCTTTAACTTTAAAAGGATTAAATGCTTCCATCCTTGCTTGTTTAAGAGATGGTCGATGCCTTAACTGGGCTCAATCTCTTATGGGTGTTATCGAAACTAGTCTATGTCACAGACCAATTTACTTTAATATTTTTCCTAATTTAAGTTTATCTTTAACTGATATAAATTATTTTGAAGCTATCAAGTTGTAGTTATAAGTTCATGCATATGATTTTCTTCCATGATTTGAAACTATTATACTAATTTTTAGATCACACGTTCTTACTCTAAATCTAATGTTAAAAGGTTGTTGAACAACAATCAATTGAGACAAATCTGTTAGCTTCTCATATAGCAACTAACAGAGTTATTAAATGGAATAAAATGATATTTCCTAAATATTGGACAATACCATATATGGTCATGCCTAGACCCTCCATTAATCAAGACATTGATCAGATAATCCAAACATCTGATGGCGATGTAGAGGTTAGATTTAATTCTCAAATATCTATAACTCTTCCCAGAGTTTCTTTTCCTTTAGAAACTTTGGTAAGAATGAGATCTACAGGTTCTCTTACACATATAGAAAAATCATCAATTGAAGTAATTTAATTAAATCATAATAATCTTTACCATTAAGTGAGAGAAAGTAAATCTCACACTCCTTCTGAAATGAATTTTAGTATTAATGAATTATCAAATAGGATCTAAGTCTAGAGAGACTATTTTAAGAGATTATAGACAACCTTAATATGATAAATTTTGAAAGTAGTATAGAAATATCACCTCGAAAACTCAAAGAATCGAAATATCTGACATATATTTCAAAGAAATGATACAAAAAAAAAGAACGGAAAGGCAACAATTTCTTTTGTAGCCTGGTTCTTTGAAAATTATACTCAATCTACACAGTTAGCAGTTCTAAGCAAAAAAAAAAAAAAAAGGCTAAATGAGCAAGGCAAAGTGGTGGAAACTCTTTATTCTCCACCAATTGTCCGAATGGTTGATGATAAATCTCTTGATATTACAACTTTTGAAAAAAATTAACACTAATCCTCAAGCTTTAAAAGAAATTATTATTATAATTAAACAACATAATTATAATAATAGTACTCTCCAAATTGTATTTGATCATTTGTTTAGATTAGAATCTAAAATCGATCACTTAGCCAAAGAAAAATTTCTTAATCAGGAGAACAATATAAAAAGAATTACTGAAGGAACATCTTCAGCAAATTCATCTTCTACCTTATTAAAACCTCTTTTTCAACCCCCCTCCTAAACTTGCTTTTAAGTTAGGACCTAATAGTGAAGATATTTAAGATTCATTTATTAAATGTAAGAATCATTCTCTAGGGACCTTAGAGGATGAATCATCTAATGAATCACAAGAATCACACGATGAATTAATGAATGACAAAGCCGAAGAAAGATAAGATGTATTTTAAAATCTTCAAATTCAATCTCTGCTTAAGATAAATAAAATAATTCATCCTAAAAAGAATTTAGATAAACATTATTATAAGAGACTAACTCTTCAAGATTTACTCTTTGAGGAACCTATAGAATTTATCAGTCACTCTTATGATGGTAATTATCTTCATGAATGGAATATTGATGGACTTGCTGAGCATCAACTTCATCAAACTCTTCACCATATGCTAATGTTTACATCAGCCTCTAAGGCCAGACATCGATCTGCTACTTCTGAGCAAATAGCTCGTGCTATCATTTCTGGGTTTTTAGGAATGTTAAAAGGTTGGTGGGATCATTATCTCTCCCAAGAACAAAATGATGATTTACTTAGTGAAATTAATCTTAATATAAAAGGTCTTCCCAAAGACTAGAAAAATCCAAATGAAAATAATGTTTACAATTTGATCCAAGCCATTCTGGATCTTTTTGCTGGTACAATTAGAGACCAAGGAGAAAAGACTCGTTCCTTGCTCTGAAATTAAGATGTCCACCTCTTACACATTTTAGATAGTACAAAGATATTTTTTTCGCTCATGTTATGATATTACATGATGCCAATAACTTACATTGGAAGTAAAAATTTATTGAAGGACTTCCTAACTTTTTTGCTAAAAAGGTTAAGTCTCATCTTTGCTTATTTAATGGTTTAATTCCATATGAAACATAGACATATGAAAATCTTATATCTGTTTGTATTAATACGGGTTTAACCCTTTGCTCTGATAGGACTAAATAACCAAATCAGATAAGAATTCCTTCTCGAAAAATGTCAACTAAGTGAATTCTGTGAGCAATTTGCCTGTGATCCTCCTCTGGTAAGATCTTCTCCCCGGAAGAAAGGTAACCAAAAGAAAATTTTTAAAATTTAACGGATTAAGAGGTTTTCTAAAAATACTAAAGCCTTTATATTTAAACCTTCAAATAAAACATCCAAAAAGGATATTAAATGTTATAAATGTGACTGTATGGGTCATTATGCTAACAGATGTACTATTAAGATAAGTTAAATGAATTACAGATTGATGAAGGGCTAAAACAAACCCTCATAAAGATTCTTTTAACTTCCTCTGAGAAAGATTTATCATTAGAAGAAGAAGCTAATGAAATCTTATCATCCTCTTCCGATAACGAAAAATCTAAGTGTTGCAACTCTTGCTAACAAACAGATTTTTATAAAAATTTTATAGAAATGTCTGGTCTTTTTGCCCTTATAATAAAGAAGATCAACTTATTAAAATCTTAGGTCAAGTAGATAATTCATTTACTCAAAATAAGATTATTAAAGTCTTAAATGAAAAATTAACCTGATAAAACCTTATCTAATTTCCATATGTACTCTATGAAAGAACTATATAAGAGAAGAGTTGAAAAGAATATTCCCTCACTTGAGGTATCTCTAAATGATTTAAAAAAGAAATAAAAAATTTACAATAAGAAATTAGAGATATCAAAGTTGAACAAGATGAGATGAATAGTTGGATAATGGATTTAGAAATAAATCAATATCCGATTTATTCACAACCTAAAACCACGACGATAAAATTTAATGAACTTGGATTGTTGCAGTATTCAAAGAATATATACCAAAATGATATAATTTTATAAAATTAATTATTAATAAAATTTATTTTATCAAATCACATTTTTGAAAGTGGCATTTAAATTATATCAGAAGGATATCTTTCTAAATATTTTGAAAACTACCGAGTTAAATAATGTTGATGGAGAAAGCCCACATATTGATTATAAATTTATCTTCTGTAGCATTCTGACAAGATGATATTATACTTATACTTTTTTATATATATATATACAACTTATATATATATATATATATATGCATATATATATATATATATATATATATATATATATATATACTTTTTTAAATATTTACTATCACATTGAAAATATCATTATCATTATTGTTTTTAAAATAAAATATACTTTTTATATATAGAAATTTATTATATATGTAAATATTAGGTATTAGGTATATAAATATTTAAGAATTGTGTGATATGTATTAAAATTATCTTATAAAATAATCATTAAGCAGAAATAAATCCATAAATTAAAAAAATGGCCATCAACATATTGAAATAATCTTTTAAAATTATTAAACAGCATTTTAATAATATAGAGTAAAGAGTAGTAAATAAAAAAAGTATTTGTGTATATATATTTTGTTATATGTACAATCTAGAGATTTTTGTGATTTATATGAACATATAAAATAATACTATAAATTTTAAAAATAGTAAATAAGGTGATTAATATGAAATCCTATTAAATAATTCAACCGATAGTATTTTCAAAATAACCAATCTGAATAACTTTAGTCTAAAATAAATCATCTAATAATTTCAAATTAAATAAAATATAATAAATATCATATCAAATACTTTCTTAAATTTTCTCTTTGTAAATTTATTAAATTTGATTTTACAGATTTACAAAATATTACTTGTAAGCATACAGCCAATAAGAGTAATGCTCATCAAATCTAAGAGTACGATATATATTTTTATATGAAGTACGATTTAATTATATATATATATATATGATACATCCTCAGAAAATTAATCGATGCGAATCTCGAGCATTTTTGAAATGCTTGATCTAATCGATTTTCAAACTGATCCGGCCTCGATGAGACGAACAGCAACATCAAGCGTAGTCGTCCGAGCTCGAATCTGGTCAGACATGAAAATGGATCGATCGCCATGGTCACCAAAACTAACATATTTATAGTCGGTCGGCGGCTCGTCAAGGCGAATCCAACGAATCCAAGATCACCCAATTCGACATCATTAAGGCAGATCATCAAAATACATCGTCGTCGGGGATCGCCTTGGCGTCAGATGGGAGTGGTTGGAGTTTTCCACAATTTACAAGGCTGCCACTCCCAAAATATAAATAGAGCCTCATTCTCACCTTAGAGAGGGGCCATCGATTTGAAGACCGAGCTCGAGAACCACCGGTCGACCTTGCCAGCCGACGATCCCATCTGCCAGGTGCCACCAAGGTAGTGCACGAAGATCGGGGAGCTTAGGAGATCGAGGACTAGAAAAGACCGATTTCCTTTCTCACGAAGATCGAGGTTGCTCCAGAAAATCGTTCACTGCCACTTTTGGGAAACTTCTCCCTTGGGTTGGAGTTGAGATATTGTATTTTCTACTCGAATATTGTTTCCTCCCACACCTTCTTCTCCGAACTGAAGCGAGGACACGTATCTTTTGAACACATAGTGAAAGTTCTGGTGGCAAGGCCAGTGGTTTTCCATAGCGGGTTTTCCATGTATAACCCTGTTGTATCCTACTTGTGTGTTGGATAATTTTTGGGCTACGAAGATCTGCATCTAGGAATAAAATTCTCTAGCAGTTTAGCACGTGGGAAAAATAGTTCCCCATTGCTATATCTCCAATATGGTTGGTAAGGGGTTTGCTCCAGCTCCTCATTCTCGGGATCAGGGCAGTCTCCAACACTTCTCTACATAGCAGACTTTTGTCCCCGGGTGAGGTGTCAGCCCCTCTTTGGAAGATCGCGTTCAAGGATGGAGGATTCCCGAGGAAATTCTTGACTCTGAGAGGGCAAAAGCGTTCCAACCGCTTGGAAAGCCACAGTTCCGCGGCCCTCGGCATAATCCAGATTTTCTTCACGAGAATGACAGGAATGGGATCAAGTAGAGAACCCCGGCACCACATCCGGATCTTTGAACTTACGGATCGCCGGTTCTCACTCACCCCGAATGGCTCATTCGGTGAAACTCCACGTCATCTTATGCGATGAACTACGGCGGAGTGCGGGAAGAGTTCCCGTGAATCGAATGATCCATTCTCCGCCTCTTCCAAAACTGTCGCTCGCGAGATCATCGCAATACGTTCAATTCAAGCTTCCGGCATGGACCACTACGATGGCACAACGATGCGAGCATATCGATCACTTTCGAGCGATCATGCACATTCGGCGTCTGAAATGACCTGTCTTGTGTCGGTATTCCGGCGACTCTCAAAGGGCTCGTGCCGGTTCTATTCCTCATTAGTCCGTCGATCATTTGGAGCTTCGCCCGATTTTTTGTAGAGTTCTGGCGAACAAGAGAATCATCGAGGATTCATCACATCTCCGAATCGAGCGATGGAGAGTCCCTCAAGAATACTTCCAGGTTCTCCTCGAAGCGAATCTGGGGTAGATCAGAACTTTTGAGAATTCTTGGGACTCGGCGGGATACTTATTCATCATTAATGGAGGCAGTCCATTCTATGTTGGTCCAGAATAGAGGCACAAATCTCCGTGACAAGCTATCGGTGCTCATCGTTTGAATTTGAACCACCAAGCGGAAGAAGGTTCCCAAAGGTGATGTTCAAACATCTCGAGAAAAAAGAAGAAGCGACAACCTCCCCAAAACCTCCTCGGCGACCTCATGACTCGATCAGAGAGGAAATATCTGACTCTCAACCGTCATGTGAACATCCTGGCTATTCGGAAGAGGATAGCATCAAGTGGCGCGACCTTTAAAACACAGGTGGAAATCGAAAGCACTCCACTTTCATGGTAGAGCACCGAAGAGTGCCACCGAAGGAGGTGAAAGACTAATATGTCGAGTATCTAGGCCGTTTATATACAAAACCAACCTTCGTCCAGCCTCTTTGAGGCAACTCAGAGGAACCATGGCGGTGAGAGAATAAACAATTGCGGGAGGGTGTGTTATCAAATATTCATTTGCGCCAGAGCGAGCGAAGAAGTCTCGGGTTGACCATTCTATCACCTTTGATGATTTAGATCTAGAGGGCATCCCATCAAGATCCCCATCGTCGGTCGAGGGGTGATCCATGCTTCAATATTAAAGGATATTGATCGACAATGGGAGTTCGGTTGATGTTCTTTTTACTCCACTTTCCCCATGGGTATAGAAAGAGAAGCTTCAACGCGGCGGTCCCTTGTATGGATTTGATAATCGGGTATTAGTGGAAGGGACAATCGGTCTTCCGTAACTCTTGGAGAATTTCCCGACCCCACTTGATACAATTTATTGTAGTCAAGTCGAGTCATCTGCAATATTTGGGAGACCTCTCCGATCATATTGGCCGATCCGTCACATTCCTCACCTCAGATGAAATTCCGACACCGGTGGCATCGGCGTGGTAAGTGGGAATCAGCAGTCCTGGCGTCTTTATCAAGCAAGCCCGACCATTTCATTCGGTAACCCTCAACATCGAGAACTTGACCTACGAGATGAGGATGCCTCGAAAGGGCTTCTCCGGTTGAAGATGTAATCTTCTATCTCGAAGTTGATCCATCACGAAGGTGAAGGTGGGATCGTTGTTTCTTGATGTCGAGAATCGTAGATTTTCGTAAAATCAAGATATCTTTGCACGGGCATCGATCGGGCATTGACACGGAAGTCATTACGCACTCCCTCAAAGTTGACTCAATACCTGGCGGTGTCTGAAGAAAAGAACCTTACGAGCGATTGCGGTCATAGAACAAGAAATCACCAAACCGGAAGTCAAGTTCATTCGAGAAGTCTACTACCCCACGGTTGGCTAAGCGTAGTGTTAGTCAAGAAGGCCAGCTTCTGGAGAATGTGCATCGACTACACCGAATGGTGCATGCCCAAAAGATAGCTTCCCCTTCCTCGTATCGACCAACTAGTTGATGCGACGCAGACATCGGATGTTGAGCTTCATGGATGCTGCACAATCAAATTAGAATGAACAAAGCAGATGAGGAAGCAACATCCTTCCAAGCAGATAAGGGGACTATGCTGTCGTCATGCCATTCGGACTAAAAATCTTTGGAGCAACATATCTTATGAATAAGATCTTCAAGGATCTTATAGGGCACAATATGGAGGTGTATGTTGATGATATCTTTGGTGAAGAGCTTGGAAATATCACAACATATTTACGATGCACGATGCTTTGACATTCTTCACACTACAAGATGCGGCTCAACCAAGCAAGTGCATTTTTGGAGTTTCCTCTGGGAAATTCTAGGCTTCATGGTCACTCAGCGCGGGATAGAGGCCAACCAGAAGATAAAAGCACTCAAGGACATGTCACCTCAAACGATCAAGGAAGTCCAGCGTTTGGCGGAAGGATTGCGACTTTATCCGCGATTCTTGGCCTTCGGAGATAAGTATCTACCATTCTTCAAAATCTTAAGGGGTGCAGAAAATGGATTCCGGTGGGAGATGAATGTCGCTTTTGAGCAACAGTCTATTTAGCTTCCCCTCTACTATCAAAGCCTATCAAGGAGAAAGGCGTACATCTATCTTGTTGTTTCTTCTCATGCGTAAGCTCGTCGCGTCTGAGGAGAATTCATTACAACGACCCATTTATTATGTCGACCTTTTCGATACGAAGGGCTATCCACTAGCGGATAAGGCGGCGTTGGCCCTAGTGCATTACGCGCGAAAATTGCGGCGTACTTTCGGGGCCCACACCATCAGCGTCTACACTCATCTTCTTCCATTAAGAACTATTACGCAAAAGCGATGTATCACGGAAGGTTGATGAAGTGGTCGGTCGAGCTTGGAGAGTTTGACATCCATTTTCTTCCCGTCACGATATAAAGTCACAAGTGCTCGTGACTTAGTTGTAGAATGTACCATCCCATCACCACGAGCAGATCATTCATCACTCCATGACAAATCAATGGACATTATATGTTGATGGAGCTTGGTACCGGTCGAGGCGAGAATTTTGCTTATCTCCCAAGTAAAATAACTTTAGAGTAGGGCTTCACTAAAGTTCCACCAATAATGTCGGCAGTCGAGGCCCTCGTAGCGGGACTAAGGCTTCGCCAGTGAGGTCAGAACTTAGCCATCTACGGACTCACTTGTGGCCTCCGGGTTGAAGGAGACTTGATGCAGTCATGCGACTTGCCGATCGTCTTTTGGCAAAGTCACTTCTTGCGAATAGAGACCCATCGGATAACTCATATTCTAAGGGGCGAACCGCGGCGGATGCCCTCTCCAAGTTAGCCACAACGGAGATCTTTTAAGAGAAAATACATAGAGGACATCCACTTTCCGGTATTGAGGCCCTTGGGTGATACAATCTCTGGAGGACCCAAAAGAATCTTCATGGATTGACCGATCATGTCCTTTCTTCAAAGCGGGGCCTTGCCAGACCCACCGTCTTTGTCGTCTCGTGTAGAGCAGAACTTCACCATAATGTCGGTGACGAACTCTACAAGCGGTCCTTCTTAAAGTGTCTACCACCTTGAGGCTAACTGCAATGCGAGGTTCATTCAGAATTTGTGGTGAACATTTGGGAGGAAAAGCCTCTCCCTCAAAATCATGAGGCAAGGTTTTC
Source organism: Cymbidium sinense (assembly GCA_021442155.1). Classification (NCBI taxonomy): domain Eukaryota; kingdom Viridiplantae; phylum Streptophyta; class Magnoliopsida; order Asparagales; family Orchidaceae; genus Cymbidium; species Cymbidium sinense. The sequence goes on along the minus strand of CM038218.1, from coordinate 189,382,950 downwards.
TTGGCCTACAATGAAGAAGGGCATTGAGTTTGTAAAGAAGTGTAACAAGTGTCGTTACATTCCAATCTCACTCATACACCATGTAGAACTCACCACAATCGAGCGTGGCCCTTTGCTCAATGGGGATCGATATAATGGGACCCTTTCCCATTGCCAGGCGAAAATTCATAATCTTGGCGTTGATTACTTCCGCGAAGTGGGTGGAAGGCGAGCGGCCAAAATCACGAAACAAATGCCAAGCAATTTGTGCGGAAAAATATTATTTGTCGTTTGACATTCCGAAAAAAAATCATCAGATAATGGGGCCGTTCACGGAAAGACATTCACATCTTTACGCGGGCGCATATCCGGTTAATCCACAGTATCCCATCCACGGGCAAATGGGCGAAGTCACCAATAGGACAATACTTAAAGGGCTAAAGACACGGCGAACCACGAGGGGCAATGGGCGAAGCTATCAATGTTCTTTGGGCTTACTACATCGAGGACCCTCTTGGAGAAAGCGTACTGTCGTGTTTGGGCGGTATTATTCGGTCGACATGGGGTCCGGCTAGAACCCATAACTTTGATGCCGGACGGCGATAAGCGATTCCATCGGATCTCTGCGAGACGCGACATGTCAACTCCAAATGGCTTCCTGTCGAAAGGATTGCTCGAGGTTTCAGCAGAAGGGTAAAAACGACCAATATCTGTTGGGGACCTCGTCGAAGTCTCGACTCGGCGGAAAAGGCCCACAACAGAACAAACTCTCACCAGTTTGGGAAGGCCCGTATGTGGTGGTGTCTAAAATCAAGCCTGGCATGTTCAAGCTTAAGGATAGTATGGGGAAGACTCTCCCACGTACCTGGAATGCTACAAACCTCCAGAAGTACTACCAGTGATGTATCAGCTTTTTTATTCTAGTGAATGCGGAAAACATTATCATCGTGTATGTTTGTATTACAATTGTTGTTATCGAATTTATCGATACTCTGTTTGTCGTACTTATTGTCCAACCTTGGCATCAAGGTGTTTGGATTTATGTTTCTATCATGTTAAAGTTCTCATACTTATTGTGAATTTTTCTTGCTTATGCTTGCATTTTAAAACACACTCAAGAGATCTATTGTTGTATCTCATTCGAGATCGATCCCCAGGGAATTCGATCTGATCTTCTATCGAGGTTAACATCGTCGAGTAACGCTCTGATAAACAACCTTGGATAAGTTGGCAATCCTCATAGGCCTACAACTTTCTCCATAACAGGTTAACATCATCGAGCTCCGATACAACAGGATAGATCGAGAGGTTACGAGAGAACCTCTATAAATATATTCCGTGCAAGTTTGTCATCAAACGCTCGGTAATGATCTTAGAATAGATCAATTATCTAAAGGATTCCCGATGATCTCTTCTACAATCTTTATCGAGTACACTTTGACACCAACTCAGAAATATTCACAACAATTTTGTGGATTGTTAATATTTCTGCAGAACATACAAGTACAATCAACCGAAATAATATACAACAGCATTTTAACATAAAGGGAACTACACGGTCTTGATGGTCTCATCGGTAGATGATGAAGAACTATCACGAGTCATCTCGTCGTCGCTAGAAGGGTCGGAAGGCTAGAGGAGAAAGGACCTCAACACCGACTCCAGCTTTTGGCGTGTCCCCTTGAAACCTCGGATGAAGCCTTCATCAACACAGCTCCAAAGCCTTCACCTCACATCATGCGTGGTCTCGGCCTCCACAGGCGTGATCTGTATGATACTCTTGAAGGCATCGAGTTCTTGAAGTCCTCCACGCGTGATCCGGCTCAGCTCTACCCAGAGATAAGGCGACCTCTTTCTCACGAAAGCGGCGTAACTCTCGGTTCTTTTCAGACACGAAACTTCTCGGAAAAGATCTTGAGATCCTTTGCGGCGCAACCAACCTCGTTCTATCCTTAATTCATCCGAGTCCTTCAACTTCCGACGGCGAAGAAAGAAATTCGAGTAGCCAACTCGGTCTGCACTCATCAAGTTGATTCTCCAACACGGACATCTCTTTTACTTTCTCCACATGCTTCTTATATTCACCATGGAGAAACTTGACCTTCACGAACTCAATTCAGGTCATTGACATATTCATTTTGAAGTCAGTTCTTGCTTCTTCGATATCGAAATAAGAAAAATTACGTTAAGAACAGAAATGGAAATAAAAGATGATGCATAAGAAGGATTGTTACCGGTTCTTGACATCGACGACCTGAGGAATGATTCAACGTCTCAGAATGAAGATCCTTGGGCGACTACTCGAAGGGCAGACTCTTTTGGTGTCGATATCACCATCACCTCTTAGCTCCTTTTCCTCTTCTCTACGGGTCCTTGGCAGGAAGAAGCGGAGGGCAGATCGGTGGAAACCTCTTTGTTGGGCTTTCTCCATGGCATAAGACCGGGATGAATAGAAAGCCACTCGAACAAAGATTCCTCCCACTGTCTGACGATATGTCTCAAATCGAAGATCTTCAATATTCGGAATTTGTCGCGATATCTTCATCACACAGCAGGGAATGGGTAAATCTCTTTCCCCATTTCTCGAAGACAATCATTCTTCACAAAAAGAATGCATGCCCAACTCTTGGGAGGATCCTTGTCCGTCAGTAGCCGACTCTGCGGTGTCGACCATGTGCATCATGAGTAAACTTGCACATCATGCGAGGTATCGATAGTCAAGGTCGCCGCATCTGCGAAAAGACTATCCCATCCGATCGTCATTGCCACCGGCGGGAAATGCAAATCTGCATCTTGACAAAATGGCGATCATCTGGGGATGGAAACCGATCCAGCACCAAACTCATCTCGTAAGTGGTGAAATACCCCGGCGGCGGAGATTGGGCTCTATCAGACTTCTTCGGACACTTAAGAATCAAATCATTCGGAAAATAATATTTTTTCCGAAGCACGATCAATGTGTCTCCCGTGATCGGCGACTCACGAATCTTGATCCTCCCATTTTTGAAGGTTCCCTCATTGCCTCAGTTACAAGGGTGGGGCGTGTCTCTTTCAAAAGATTCTCACCCATCTACAAACAGCAACTTCAGTCAAGATGAAAATTATTCCAAGGAGAGTGCCCAAACTCCCACGGGGAGGGCTACTGGCTGGGGTAGAGGTGGATCCAAGAAGAGTGCCCAAACTCCCACAGGGAGGCTATGCACTCGGCAGTGGAGATGAGGAGGTAGTTGATCCAAGAAGAGTGCCCAAACTCCCACCGGGGAGGCTATGCACTAGCTGGTAGAGGTGGATCAAGAAGAGTGCCCAAACTCCCACGGAGGCACTCACTTGGTGGAGATGAGGAGGTGTTGATCAGAGTGCCCAAACTCCACCAGGGAGGGGCATGCTCTGCTGGGGTAAAGGTGGATCAAAGAGTGCCCAAACTCCCAGGGGAGGCTATGCACTAAGAGAAGAGGAGATGAGAAAGGTGCCTTCTCCCTTAGCCCAGGGGGTTTTATAGACCCCCAGGGCAGCGTAAAAAGCCATAAACCTCAACCGCATTCGGGGCAGGCGCCACACCCAGAACCCGCATGGTCCATGTGTCCACCGTCATACCCGCTTCAGCGGAGCCAGCCGCGTAGGCAGTAAACCGGTAGCCAGCATGCCGTGAACCACATGAACCGGTAGCCCGTGTTGAAACTGCCGAACCCATGCTCAGCGAAACCGCTGACCAGCATCCGCCAAACCAGCGTCGCCGCCTCCGACGAAGCGCCATGACCGTACTCAGCGCAGACCATGCAGCTCCGGGTTCCAGCGCCGACGGCAGCTACCCGCGTGATGCATGTAGCCGCGCAGCGCTATAGCGCTGCCGCCACCATTGGCGTACCAGCGCCAGCTCTGATTGCACCGGATGGATCGTAACTCGAAATCGCGCGGATGGATCGAACTCGAAATCTCGCGCATACCTGCGCATTTGCGACCCATACGACTTCCTGTTATAATATTGTCTGTTATGAAGATCTGTTCTCTCAATCGCGGTTGATGGACTCTCAATTCATTGAAGAATTTGCTATTTTTAGTATTTGACATATATTTTGGATGGCGAGATAATGTCACCCAAAAATAGAGAACCGATACATCCTCGAGAAAATTAATCGATCAACGAATCTCAAGGCATTTTTTAGAAATGCTTTGATCTAATCACCGATTTAAGCTTGTCCGCGGTCGATGAGACGAACATAGCCATGCATAGTCGATCCAGAGCTCGAATCGGATCGACTATCGGAGCATGAAAATGGATCGATCGCCAAATGGTCACCAACTAACATAGTCGGTCGGCGGTCGTCGAGCCATCCAAACATCCCCAGACATCATTAAGGCACCCGGATCATCAAAATACATCGTCGGGGATCATGTCGTCGAGTGGTTGGAGTTTTCACCAATTCTGAGGCTGTATAAATAGAGCCTTATTCTAACCTTAGAGGAATGATTTTGAAGGCAGAGACTCGAGCCAGATCGACCGGCCGATCTATCACCAGCTGCCACCAGGTAGTCGAAGATCGAGCTCTAGGAGATCGCCCAGGACTAGAAAAACCAGGTTCTGCTCCTTTCTCCGAAGATCAAGAGGTTGCTCAGAAGATCGGTTCGCTTTTGAAACTTCTCCTTTGGGTTGAGTTGGCCAGATATTGTATTTTCTACTCAATATTGTTTCGCAGCCTTCAACCAATGAGAAGCGAGGGCGCGTCTTTTGAACACAGTGAAAGTTCTACTGGGGGAAGCGAGGCCGTGGTTTTCCTTAACGGGTTTTACGTATAACCGTGTTCATATCACCTGTGTGTTGGATAATTTTTTTTTTGAGTACGTAAGATCTACGTCTAATAAAATTCAGCATATACAATATATATATATATATATATAATAATAAAAAATTGCATAATAAAAATAAATTTTATAAATAATTTTTAAATATAATAAATTTTGATTTATTCAAAATTAAATTAAAATAAATTAATTAAATAGTTATTTAATTTATTTGATTAATTTGATCCAATTTTTTTAGGATTTTAAAATAAATTAATTTTAATTTTATTTATTTAAATTATTCAAATGAACACTCCGAGCAAATGCTGTGCTTGTAATTTAGGCCCCAAAGTGAAAAACTTAACGCTGGAATCATGAAAATTGCAAATATCTATTTTTGTTCATTGTTTCAAAAAGGAAAATAAGCTCGTATTCTTATACGATATCAAATTTCATAAATTAAATTTGTTGTAATTTGTAAATCATTAATTATTAAATTTAGATGGAATAGTAAACTGTAATTTTAAAATTTTGATGATTGATTTGACTGTAACTTCACAATATCTATTCTTCGTGATACTTGTTAAATTATAATCATAAAGTATATATTTTTATAATGTTTTCATAAATATTAATTTTAAATAAAAATATTTTATTATTAATTTAAAGTTAGCCCGAGCTCAAAATTATTCCTTTTGAATTCAAACTAATTCGATAGTTATTTAATCAATGTGAAATTTGAGGCACATTACTTTCAAGGGGCAATTACATACATATGATTCAATATGTTGGTATTTACAAAATTAACTTTTTAAATCTATTTCCTTAAAAATACTTACTTATATGTTACTATTATAATAAAATTTACAACTCATACTTTTCAATTTTAATTAAATTTTTAATAATTTGATATGATATGTATATGAGTTTCATAATTCAAAAAATAATATATACTAATTTTATATATATATCTAAATTTTAGGCATATATAAGATTGAATCATCTGAACAATCAATCAATTTAATTTGGGCAATTTCAATTTTAACAAATTAGAATTTTACCCTATCTTTTAGAATAAAATATTATAGGGGTATATATATATAATATTATATAATTTTTATATATTTATATATTTAATATCTAAATTTTTATAATTACATAAATAATATTTAAAATTTTCATATTAGATAAAAAATAATATTATGAATAATTTTTTAAAATAAAATATATTTTTTCAAGTATAAAAAATATTATATTTATAAATTTTAAATTTAAATATTATATAATTTTTAGGCTTAATTTTTAAAATAGGCCTGTTTATAATACTAATTATGTGATTAGGCACGTTAAAAAAAAAATTTAAAATAAACTAGTCCTAATGCGACTGAACGATGTGACTGTCTAATAAATAATTAAAAAAAAATAATGCGCAGGAACGTCTCTCTCTCTCTCTCTCTCTCTCTCTCTCTCCGTCCGCATTCTTAAAATCACAAATATATATATATATATATATATATATATATATATATATATATATATATATATATATATATATATAGTTATTTATATATATTTAAATTATATAAATATTTTTGAGTTATATAAATAATTTAAAAATATTAAAAATATTTAAATAAATAATTAGTTATATATATTTAATTAGTTATTTATTTATTTAAAAATATTTATTTATTTAAAATATATAATTAGTTAAATAAATAAATAAATAAAATTTAAATTATATAAATATTTAGTTATTTAATATATTTATAAAATATTTATTTATTATATATATTTATTCCTTTCTTTATTTATTTAAAAAATTATTTATTTATTTATTTTTTAATATTTTTTATTTTTATATTATTGTTATTATTGTTATTATATACTTATATAAATAAATAAATAAATATATATATATATATATATATATATATATATATAATTAAAATATTTTTATATTTTTGATATTATTATTATTATAGACTTATATATATAAATAAATAAATATATATATATATATATATATATTATATTTAATTATATATATATATATAAATAAATAAATAAATAAATAACTAAATATATAAATATTAGTTATTAAATATTTTATAAAAAATAAATTGTTAAATTATATATTTTAAATATTTTAAATAATTATATTAATTAAAAAATTAATAAAATCTCTCTCTCTGTGCTTCCTAAAATTACGAAAAAATAATTATATTTATTTATTTAAAATATATAATTAGTTAATAAATTAAAAAAATTTAAATTATATAAATATTTAGTTATTTATATATTTATAAAATATTTAGTTATTTATATATTTATTTATTTATTATATAAGGCCAATAAATTATATATATATTTATAAATTTTTTTAGTTATTTATATATTTAAATTATATAAATATTTTAAAGTTATTTAATTATATATATAATTAAAATATTTTTATATTATTGTTATTATTATTATAGATTATATAAATAAATAAATATATATATATATATATATATATATATATATATATATATATATATATATATATATATATATATATATTTATATAAGTCTATAATAAATAATAACAAAATAAAAAAAATAAAAAAATATAAAAAAAAAAAAATAAATAATTTTAAATAAATAAAGGGATGAATAAATATAATATAATAAATAAATATTTTATAAATATATTAAATAACCAAATATTTATATAATTTAAATTTTATTTATTTATTTATTTAACTAATTATATATTTTAAATAAATAAATATTTTTAAATATATAAATAACTAATTAAATATATATATATAACTAATTATTTATTTAAATATTTTAAATATTTTTAAATTATTTATATAACTTAAAAATATTTATATAATTTAAATATATAAATATATATATATATTTTTTTTTTTGTGATTTTAAGAACGCGGACGGAGAGAGAGACGTATATATATATTTTTTTAGGAGAGAGAGAGAGAGAGAGGGGGGAGGATACGTCCCTGCGGATTGTTTTTTTTTTTAAATTATTTATTAGACAGTCGCCCAGTCAGCGGGCGACTGGCGCCAGTCACCCGTTGACTGGGCAACTAGGCTTATTTTTAAATTTTTTTTTGCGTATCTAATCATATAATTAGTATTATAAATCGACCTATTTTAAAAATTAAGCCTAATTTTTATATATTTATATATCTAATATTTAAAATTAAATATTTATTTACCTAATTACCTAGCAGACGCACACGTAAATTTTTAATAGGGGCGTTGCGGTAGCAAGGTACTCGCTTTGATTTTGGGGGTTAGGGCGACTTGATCGCTTGGCTATGTGGCGAGTGATCCGATGTGGAAGATTTCGGCGGAGTGATATCCGGCGGCTCTCCACTGCCGTATTCCGCCATCACGACGACGAGGGGCACTGGTACTACTCTCCGGAGTGGTGGGGTGGTGGTGGCGCCGAAGGACATACTGTGTTCCGGTCCATTTCCGAGCATGGAAATGGTATCGTTTCTGTTACAGCCTATCCTTCGTCGAGACCGGTATTCTTTTGCAAACAATTTCCCTTGCATGCTTGGATATGTATATCTATGATGTATTAGCTTTTTCGGCTAGAGATCCCGCGCTTTTCTAATATATAATTTCTAATTCTTTCGCACTGCTTTACTTGATTTTTCATGGGTTGTTGCGCTTGACCACCTTACATGTTTTCTTTAGGCTACAGAGCAGTGGCCGGCAGTTGAAGGATGGCTTCAGGAGAGGTATGCAAAGATTCATCCAGAGGTCAATAATCATGATGAGTATTTTAGAGTACTTGGTTATCAGTGGCGTGTGCTTCGTTTTAATGATGATACTCGACAAAGCACAGTTAAAATTATGGCTGCATACAGAGAGGCAGATCCTGCATCATTATACTTAATGCAGCAACCACTTTGTTTGGCTGTACCATGTAAATTTCCTGTTAAAATTTATCTAGAAGAAAGTATTTTCTTTCCCTGCAATTTCCTTATGTATCTCTTCAATTTTCAGGTGATATAATTTTTTGCAATAAGTTGTGGTAGAATTAACTCTTGTTCTTTAATTATTTTGGTGATTGTTCTGGTGAGTTCATGATTTGATAAGAACTTGTATCCTCAATATACTTTAAGATAAAACAACGATATGGATAGTCCAATTAAGCTAAGACAATCAAAGCCTAAGGACTTTCCGGACCAAGAATGGAAAGAAAAGGGCAAGCTAATCAACATGGAAGAAAAAGCAATGTGATGTGTATTGAATCAAAAAAGAAAGAAAATCACCCTAGGTCTATTACAGTTAATTGATATGTGTGGCTAGCAAGGAGTTCTTGGGGAATTTGCAAGGTACCATGTATGGCCTCATCTCTCTCTAAATGGAATCAAAATATGAATTAGGAATTATATTCAGAATCAAAACCTTATATTTGCAGTCTAGGAGCTTCTATAAAGGGTAGTTGTGTCATATCATGTCCATAACAACTTGGGTGATCCTTTTCTAGTAATCTTTCCCAACAAGTGGCATTACATTTGGGTGAGCTATAGTAGGATAATTTTCACAATGGATCGACATTTTGGCATAATTGGAACCATCCATCTACTTAGCTATCATTAAGGTATACATTTTGTGCACACACTTTGTATTTCTTTCCCATCATTAAAGGACATAATTACAGTCTTGTACTTGATCAATATTTGTTTCGTTTTCTTTGCGCCATCGAAATTGATGCATTTCTTCTTAATAGTCACCTACACTGTTTATTTAAAATATAAAATAAATCAGAAAATGCTATTGATTAGAAGATAGAGATATGTGATACCTTTTGATTGAAAGCTGGAGATTAAGCATCTCAATCATTATCATCATCACAATAGAATTTAGTTTTCATACCTAGAATTTTGTTGTTATACTTTTTATTTTCTTCAATATTTTCATATTATGGACTCTTGCATTGTCAGGTCTCTTGAGTCGGTATGTCTTGAACCACATACTCATGTGATTTATTATGTATCATGTGTATGTAAATGATGAACACAAGCATCAAGCTAGGCTAGTCAGTCCTTCCCCTTTACCTCAACTAAGTTGTTTTGCGTATTTTGGCCACTCTTTGATGACCATCACATATATTGATTTCACATCATCAAGTCTCTGGCCATCTCACTTTTTGACATGCCACACCACCTTCTTTATGCCTTGGTTGCCACCTCTCTCTTTGCTTTCATTGTATTAATTATTAAGCTGTTAAAAAGCCTTGGAATAGAGCTAGATTAAGTATATGTCCTGAAAATTTTGTGTGGGCCCTTGGAACTAAAATTTGGCTCTTCAAATACCTCATCATCATCATGATTCCTTCTTCCGCATGTATGGACAACCCCTCCCCCTTCCATTACCTTGTTTTCACCTCATTTATTCTCAAATCTATATTTACTGCCACATTTTTTCATTTCTTGACTCTTGATGGTTGATTGAAAGTTATCTTCTTTTAAGTACAAAGTGAAGGATACCACAATGCTTGAGTTTATAGCTATTGGAGAAGGACTTTCAAGGATTGAAGAGGAAAAGAAGCTGCCTAAAAAGTTTGGTCTTTTAGGATTGATATATAAGGTATTGAGTAAGGAAACTTCTTATTTAATTGTTCCAAGTATGATGTGATTTACTCAGACTTATTCTTTCTTTCGTATCACTCAGTTTTCTTAAAACGCAAGCCTTGAGTAGAGCTACTTGTGTAGTTGAAATTTGAATTGGAACTAGGAAATAGAATTAAAATCAGAACTTCACATTTGTGATCTAGTAACTTATCTTTATTAGCGTTGGTGGTTGCTTCTATGGAGTGTAATTATGTCATATTAGATTTATAGGATCTAAAATTGTTCGTCAATAATACCAAACCTTATTTGCAAGGCTAGTTTGGTGAGGCAAAGAGAAAGAAGAGAGGTGGTGAAGAATGTGTGGGCGAGTAGACTAGAGAGACAACAACAACAACAAGCCTTTATCTCACCATGTGGGTTTGGCTACATGAATCTCCATTGTGTCCCATTAAGTGTCAAATTCTCAATTAATTCTAATAAACTAAGGTTATTTTTTATATACCATAACCAAGTCTTTTTAGGTCTACTTCTACCTTTCTTAACATACGACACATCTAATGCATCTACTCTTAAATTGGGTCATCGATGATGCTTTATGTGGCCAGACCATCTAAGACGACTCTTTCTAATCTTATCTGTATCATGTGTATATTCATTTCGCATTTTATCTCTAAGAGTAAAGCCACTCATCCACTTGAACATTCTCATCTCTGCAACACTTAATGTTATTTTATGTTTCTCTTTTATTGACCAATATTCTGTGCCATAAATCATTGTAGGTCTTACCACCATCTTATAAAATTTTTCATTAAGACTATGCAGTGTTTTTCTATCATACAATAGGCCATATGCATTCCTCCACTTCAACCATCCTACTTGAATTCTACTAATAACATCCTCATCTACTTCACCATTATTTTGAACAATAGACCTGAGATATCTAAAACATTCACTCTTTTTAATGACTTGATCAACCCAATATCACAACTTCATCATTAGATCTTCTACAACTAAAATTATATTCATATGTTCAGTTTAGATCTATTTAAATGAAAACCTTTAGATTCTAAGGTTGACCTCCATAATTCAAGTGTCTCTTGAACTCCCTCTCTAGTTTTATCAACAAGAAGAATGTCATCAAAAAAAAGCATACACCAAGGTACATCATCCTGTAAATGCCTAGTAAGAACATCCATAATTAAAGCAAAAAGATATGGGTTTAAAGCCAATTCTTGATGTAATCCAACTAAAATAGAAAAATAGTAAGTCAATCCTCCTTGTTTGAACACAAGTAAACTCTAGTATACATGTTCTTAATGATTTGAATATAGCCAATATTAACTTTTTCTTTTCTTGAACTCTCCAAAGCACTTTTCTTAGAACTTTATCATATGCTTTCTCTAAATCAACAAATATCATGTATAGATTCTCCTTATTTTCTCTATGCTTCTCCATCAAACCTCTCAACAATGTATAGCATCCATGGTAGACCTACTCAGCATTAAACCAAATTGGTTTTGAGAAACTTTTTTATCACATAGTAACTTATGCTCAATAACTCTCTTCCATAATTTTGATGTATGACACATTAACTTAATTGCTTTATAATTTGCACACTATTGTGCATCACCTTTATTCTAAAATAATATTAAAAAAATTAATAAGCTAAGAAATTCTTTGATCTTTAAGCATTTTCACACTTTATTGAAATATCATCAGGTATTATTGCTTTTCCACACTTCATTTTTTTTAAGCCTCTTCAACTTCAATTTTACTAATATGATGATAAAAATAAAATTTTATATTTTGTTTAGGATACTAAAGTTATTGAAACCAATCATATTCTCACAACCTTCATTGAAAATAAATATATAGAGGATTTGACAAATCATTTTTATTAACCACTCAAGAAGAGTACAAAAGTATGAGCTCAAAATTTATATTAGTTTATAAATCTAGTATCAATTCATAGATTACCCAACATATGCCTTCCAATCTCTTATTTATAAGGTGTGAGAGCTACAAAGATGGCTACACTGCCAAGAAGAAAATAATAAATATATCAGGATGTAGCTTACTCATAAAAACAGACATGTATTGTAGCATAGTTTAAACGTGAAATTAGCTTTATATTGATGTGGCCTTCCAAGTAAGACAACTTGTTTAGTCTGGATTAGGAGGTGAATACACTTGGTGAGTTATGTCGAGTTGTGGCTTGGTTGAGTAGCTAAACAAGTTTATCAGTTGAATGCCTTTGATGGTACTTAGGTGAGTTTGCTTTGTGAGTTGTGGTGAGCTCTCTGGTGAGTGGTGAGTTTTTTTGTTTGGATACTATATTTGATTTGGCGTGATCCTTGGTCACTTGGCGAGTTTTGATTTAGCATTGGCTAAGCTTCATGATGGGTTGAGTGAGCTAAATATACTTTGGGCATACAAGATTGATAACAGCTCAAATTCTGCTCTAATCATCTAGGCATTTTTCATTCACGGTGAGTTGCATCAAGGGTTCCTTTGTTTGGGATCCACATTTGACTCAATCAAGGTGGTTTATTGATTCAACCATCATAAACATAAATATAGGAAATGTGGGATTTTTAACTCATGGCACTTTTTCATGTTAATGTGGGCTAAGCTTCATGATGGGTTGAGTGAGCTATGTATACTTTGAACATACAAGATTTATAAAACTCCAATGCTCCTCTAATCATGGCATTACATGTGGCATTTTGCATTCTAGGTGAGTTGCATTAAGGGTCCTTTGCTTGGGATTCACATCTAACTCAATCATGGTGGCTTATTGATTTGACCATCATAATGACATAAATATATGAATTATGGGATCTCCCTCCCCCTCCCTCCCTCCCTACTTCCTCTACCCCCATTTACTACGGTGCTATTTGAAACATCTTGGTAAAAAAGTGGACGGATGCATTAAGCTTTTACAACTATTAGTTTTTACGACTCTCTCTCTCTCTCTCTCTCTCTCCTCTCCCTCCCTCCCTCCTTCCCTCCCTGCTTCCTCTACCCCCATTTACTACGGTGCTATTTGAAACATCTTGGTAAAAAAGTGGACAGATGCATTAAGCTTTTACAACTATTAGTTTTTACAAAGAGCTTGATATAATATTGATATTGTTGCATTGGACAAATAAGAAGTCTTATCTCTCCCAAGGTTTAAAATTGTGCAATTGGGTATTGAGACATTTTTTGTTTGTGAGGTGAGGTGTAAGCCTTATGCTCATACAATTGCTTATAGTAAACATTATAGAGAAATTAATAAACTAATATTCTAACATATGAAAAATCTTAATATATAAAAAGTAACAAATTTCACATTAGCAAATAAAAAATAAGTTAATTATAAATGTTTATGTAAGAAATTACATATTAATAGATGAAGATAATATAAGATTTTAAATAATCATTCAAAAAGACATCATATAAGTATTCAAAAAGACATCAAATAACCATTCAAAATAAAATAAATATGACCAAAAGAAAACTTTTATAAATCTAATTCCAAAACAACTAAAAAACACAATAAAAGAATTATCAGGATTATTCTCAATGGATCTTCATTGAAGTCATCATCATAATGCATTATTTTCTCTCTTGTTTCATTTTCAGTAGACTCCAAGTTTTCCAATCCTTTGTCTTCTTCAACTTCAATCATCTCTTTCTTTTCTAACCATTAATAAATAATAATTAATACGAATTTAATAATAATAATTAAAATATAATTCAATTTGAATTAATTTAATTTCAATAGATATCTATTTGTTTCATCTCTTGGTAGCATATAGTTAATATGCTAGCTTCATTTCTTTCTCTATGAAAAAATTTACATTTAGATTTTCATATTTTAGATCAGCTAGTGTGAACTTAGTGCTATCATCTATAAGTCATTTTTCATCTAATTGCATGTCTTTACTTACCAAGGAGTCCTCGTCATCCTTTAAATCTTTCCTCTTAAATTTTTTTAATATTAATTTCTTGTAAAGAATTTATTTTGAGTGTTGTTAAACTATTTTTTCTCTATGTGCAAACTTGGATGTTAGTGCTCCAATTGTGATCTTAATGGATAATGAGCATGCAAAACCCAATACTCTAACAGCAATACTGCAGCTTTGGGGTTCCATAATTGAACTGGATCTATCACTCAACTAAAATTATAATAAAAAATATACATAGTTAAAATCATAAAGATATAAAGTGAAGATTTTGAAATAGTATAATGTTCATTTAAAATTTATTTTAATAAAAGCTTTTAAATTATTTGGAGAATATCTTGAAATAGCATCATTTGTTTGCTATAGCTCAAAAAAACCTTATTTATTCCTAGATGGAACAAGTTGCATGTCAATAGTAGCCCTCTCTATAAGATCAATAATTAATTTATTCATATAATAGTTTACTTTTAATTTAATCTTAGGATTGGTTGATTTATTTTCAGTGTATTAAAATTAAGAGTTCAAATAATATCTAGATATATGTAAATAATGGTAGAGTTGAAGTTCCCATTTCTCATCAATAATATCCTTCTTATTTTTTGTAGCTAGCCTCCTCCTCCTAAGTTGTGGGCGCTTAATTTGTTTGTCTTATTCATTGCATTATATATAAAACTCATAATTGGCTTTTACTCGTCATCTGCCAATTTCAAAACTTGCACCAATAGTCCTATGATTATTACGCACACTGCACATGACCAAAACTTCTAATTTAAAATAAATTTTCACCTCTTTGCCCTCAGCTTTCTTTGTCCATGCATATGCCCTCAACTTTCTTTGTACATGCATATCAATCCATTGTGTAAAAGTGAACATTACCTCTAATGACTACTTAGCCTTCAACATATTTTGTAAAGTTTTGTAACTTGTAGCAAACTTTGTAGCAGCTAGTCGTAGCAATTTTTTCTTTGAAAATTTTCGCATCAAAGTTAAGACCCATGAATGATTACAAATGATCTTATTGATCTTCTTGGCCTTTTACAATGCATTATTATGCTGAGATAGCTCAACAAACTTCTCCAATATTAGGTCAAGATAATGTGTGCATAAGAAATTCAATATAAATGCTTCCTCTTTTCCGTCAACTTATTCTCTGCCGCTTTCTAAGCATTTACATTATCTGAAAGAGCTTGTACGATAAGTTATTTTTCAATCTATTTCATTACTCCATTCGACAGTTTGATAATATATTTGCATCTTTGACTTAGTCAATGCTTCAATGGATTTCAAAAAAATAATAATATAAGGATTGTTTACCAAGATATTGATAAGACTTCTATTCTTCATATTTGACCACCCATTAGATATTATAGTGA
Organism: Cymbidium sinense; assembly: GCA_021442155.1. NCBI lineage: Eukaryota > Viridiplantae > Streptophyta > Magnoliopsida > Asparagales > Orchidaceae > Cymbidium > Cymbidium sinense. The sequence goes on along the minus strand of CM038218.1, from coordinate 189,367,266 downwards.
CTCCTGTTTGACTCAAAGTCCATCTGATCTCTTATATGTCTTTCTCTATGCTGCTGAGCTCCTCCTTCAATATCGAACTTCTCAAATCATACATAGAAGAGGGTTTTAAGCCTTGACCTTATCATGTTGATCATAAGCACATATCGACTTTATCATTCTGAAGTAGGAAGATGAGGCTGCCACATTGAATGAAATGTCATTCTCATGGAAAAACTTTTTAATATCTAGGAAAATATGTCGGCACACTTCTCTACCATGCTTTGATATCATCTTCTATGATGTTGGTGCCCCGTTGTCATCACTTGTATCATCATTCATATGTACCATAAACTGATCAATATGTCTGTAGCCCCTCTAATATATATTTCTAGCTAGGATGACGATCCCCTACCACCATACTCACTTTCATAATAGGAGCAACATCAACTCTATCATCGAATTGCTATTGTGAAAGATGCTTTGACATTATTGTGTTCTTCATGTAAGACTCCTCTTTCATAGCTTCAGGGACATTGACGCATGGTGCAACAACTTATGTGATCCTGCAAGGTGCTCCTTTATCCTTGTAACATCGTCTTTCATCACCCAATTCACAGTAATTTGCACTTCAGATATGCAAAGGTTTTGTTACCTCCAACATCACCTTGAATTCTATGTTTCCATGTCAGATATTTTTTATAACTCATGAATTTAGTTTTCTCACAAACCATTATTAAGTTACTCTACACAAAATTAAAATATTAATTTTTATTTTTCATATCATTTATAATAAATCAAATGCACAAAAAATAGGATTTGGGCCTTTAAGAATTCTCATTGGCGGAGGAAAAGGATATTGGGAAAGCTAGAAGGTTGGAGGAGATGAGGTTTTGGTGGTGTTGGCAGCATTGTCGGCAGCAAGAGACAACAATTGTAGTAGCAGGAGGTGGTGGTGCTGTCAACAAGAGGTGACGTCAACATGAAGCAATGACAGTGTTACCAAGAAGAGGACGCGACAACAACAGGCGGCGGTGGCGGCAGTAGCGTCTGAAGGAGGTGGTTGTGGCAGCGACAGATGTTGCAATGATTGAAGTAGGAGGTGGCAATGTCAGCAAGAACCATGGGAAGGATGAGGATGAGGTGGTGTTGGTAGCATCGGTGACAACGACTGTGGCGGCAGAAGCAACAAGGTTATGCATGCATGAGAGAGTTGAATGAGAGAGATGATTGTTATGCGTGAGAGTGGGGATAGGATATTAGGGTTTTATTTTTATTAAATAGTAATTTTATTATTAAAATTATAAAAAAATAAGTTGAGGCAAACACCTCTTTCAACTTGAGGCGAGGTGCTCCTCACAAAATGTGAGGCGCATGCATCTATTTTTTTTTTCTCAAGGCATAAGCCTGAAGGTATTTTTTGCCAAATTGCATAGAAGCGTGCCTCTTTTCGTGCAATTTTAGACAATGATCTCTCCATATTCAAAACCATGATATTTAGGCCAACATAGAGACTGAGTGAGCATGGCTTTTGAAGTTGATATGTTTTATCTCTAGCTATTTTTTTGTTTCTTGTACGTTGCAGTATCCTTGAAGTTCGCAAACCTTTCTTTGTTGATTCCATCATTTGGAGTGCTTTCTCCTTTGTTTCAGGTGGCACAAATAGTTGCTATTGCATTCTTCGGATTACTATCTATTGCTTTGGATGTCAGAACTGTGCTTTATTTCTTCTTTTTCACTAATAATCAATTAGACTTTGCAAGTTTGGAGTATTTTTTTTTTTTTTTCATAATCAGTGATTAGAGCCCAATATTACAAATGCTGTTCAACCAGGTAGTTTGTGCCAATAATCCAGTCCCTATTGAGAATCAATTCATATAGATGTATAGACTGCTTTTTGATGGAACCTTATTATTTTTCATATTTGAGTTTAAGGTATTCTCTTTTAAATCAATGTTTTACAAAACTTTTTACTTTTTTTTTTCACTGTAAAATTTATAGTTTTCAAAAGTTTATGATTGCTCTCTTTTACGTAATCTTTAATTCATCAGCTGATTAATTAATTTATTGGGCGTGGTCCTCAGCTTTCATGTAAGATAAAATAAAATATTTGTCTGGTGCTTATTCTTCTTACTGCTGTCTAACAGATTTGAAGAGCATGGTATCATGTGGCTTGACAGCATTGTCATCCTCTGGTTTTGATATTTCCAACACAGTTGATGGAAATACAACAATGAATGTCCTATGCATTGGTCATGGCGGGGGTAGCTTGCCTTTATTCTTGGCTAGCAAAATTAAAGGTAGCCATCTGTTTTTTCTTTATCTGTAACATTTTTTAATTGAGCTTCTGTTTTTGAAGCAATTTTCTTTAACATGGATTTTTCAGCATTTTTTGTTAATGTATTTGATGTATTCCGCATAAACAGTCCTTACAAAATCCACAAATCAGTAAGCACTGGCTTTTAATTAAGATCATCTACAAACACAAACAAATCCAAAGTGCTTTAACATTTTGACTAACTCATCACTACTACAATACCTCCAAATACCATACCATGTGACTCGGGAGAGATTTTCTCTGTTCAGGTGCTGTCATTGATATCGTTGAGATTGATCCTGTTGTTATCTCAGCTTCAATTGAAGCCATGGGATTCCCCTCTGCTGCCGTTGAACAATTGGATCGAACATCCATACCACAACCATCAGATGCTGATCGGCTTTTATGGGGCGAACTAGATAACCAACTGCAACTCTACAGATCAGATGCGGAGAATTTTATCATCCACGGTTCCAAAATATATGATTTGATCTTCATAGATGCTTATGATGGTAATGACATCTTTCCTCGAAAGCTTTGGGATTTAGATGGCACCTTTCTCAAATCTCTTCAAAGTAGGCTTCATCCAGTTCATGGCACTGTGGTGGTTAATCTCCATGCGGATTCTGATGTTCCTCCATCTGGTATAAGTGACTTCAATGTGCTTGGAAGCATTCTTCCTATGGGTAAGTATGTTGCTCAGGTATGTAAAGCATATAAGGAGAACCTTGGTTTTGCTTTTATTATTTCGGTTCCTTGGTTATGTAACCTCACTCTTGTGGCTTCCAATGGCGTGGGGTTGGGGAAAGTTGATCATGGGATTTACTTGAATAGGGACGTTGTGCTGAGTGCTCTTGTATCCAAATCCAATATGGTAGAACATCTTCTTGACTTGCCTTTTTCTTGTCTGCAATATATAAAGAGAGATTTTCAACTGATTGATTGAGTTGTTGAAATCTGATCCCCTTTTCTGTGTATGCGATGATTGCTTATGAGAATGTGCATTTATCCTTGAGAAATAATTGAGTTCCACAGTTGCATCAGGTTCTTTGATTTGTGTATTTATTTCGTTAAAACTGGATGAAATCAAATAGGAGCATTGTTGGTCTTTCTGCCCCTCCATCAAAATTACTGATTAAAACATTTAATTCTTGTTGCTTATTGTTCATGAGTTGCTTTTTATCTCACTCTTACTCCCACTCATTTTATATAAATCTAAAAACTTCCAACTTAATGTTCATAATGCATTGCTCATATATATATATAGAATTGATGGGTGCTTGTGCAAATCATTTGAACCCTCCTTTCCACTGACAAAAATTAAGCAAATGTCACCTAATTATGTATGTTTATACATCTAACATCATATGTATTACTGTTAAAACCTATTTCAAACAGCAGGTTGAAAGATTTTCGGTCTGGGTGGTTAAGTTAGCATTGTAGAGTAAGTGTTTTGACACCCAAATCAGAATGGTTTGTTTGGATGGGCTTTGATTAAGATAGAAGGGGCATGCTGTGGGGTTTATTTATTGCCTTATGTAGCTAGCTCTTTGTGGCAGGGTAATTAGTAGTAGCACAGCAGTTATGATGCTACATGTGCAATCGATTATGCTGAGTTAGATCATGGGGGAATATCATGTTTCCTATTGACTCAGATAACTCTTGATGGTTACCAAAGAGATCAAGGTCCTTCATACGGTTGGGAAGCTTATCCAAGTATTTAACCTGCTTAGTTCTCCTGAGAACAACCAAGGTGACCTCTCTCTCTCTCTCTCTCCTTGCTCTTTTCTTATTTTTCTTGGCTACTTTTCTTGTATTCTTACAGTTAAAGCTATAAATACAAATATTCTCTTCCTTTAGAGATTCATAACGTTCTCTTAATAGTGGTTTAAACTGTATGTGTTCAGATTATACAGGATAGGAAGGTCCACTTTTTAGAAGAACTTGATTGAATTTTGTTGGACGTGATCATAGATAGAGAAGGCTAATAACTACATAAACAGAGTCGTTCAACCATAGCCCTCAAAAATAAGAGTCTAAGAAGTGCACATTTGCAAAATAATAATAATTGACAAGAATTCATCCCAATCTTTTCTCCTCTTTATTAAATAATTACTCTAAATATACTCCCAATGAATGACAAACCACTATAATGGTGACAGTTAAAATAAATATTTAAATGGTCTATCTCTATCTTAGCAGTACCTCTTTATTATTATTTTTTTTTGTCATTTCTCTCTTCAAGTTTTGATTCTGCCATTGAATTTTACCCATTAGTTGATACATCTCTATCTTGTGTAGCATGAGTTGTGCTCTTCTACAAGGTGTAAATAAGCTGAATCCTCATGTAGCAAGAGCCAATACCATATCCCTCGACCTTATTTTATCATGAAACATCTAATATCCATGCATAGATATCTATCTAATGAAATTAAAGATATATTTTTTTAAGACATTTGAGTAAATTTAATCACATATTTAGGCATATACAAATTTAAATTCAAAACTTTTTAATTGAAAGTTTAAATTCTTAATAATCAAATTAAGATATTTTGCACAAAAATATTTATATAATGATAGCAACTGACAATTAGTTAAGTGATGATCGGTAACAATAAGTGGTGATTGATAGTGATTATTTTTAAAAATATTTTAAAAATAATTTATTTTTAAAAATAAAAAATAAGGCCTTGTAAATATTTTAAAAATATATATAATTTTTTTTTTTTTTAGGATATTTGAGCAAATTTATTAAACTGATTAACATATGTCTTAAAATTTTTAAAAATTTTTTTTTTAAAAGTTAAAGTTATCATTTAATAAATTATATATATAAATAAATTTGATCCTAAATAAGCTTTTTATAGTTAAGTTTGCTTTATTACAGTCATCTTTCGAAGGTTGAGTGCGTTAAACATGAAAGCAGAAAAAACTTGAAATTGTATTAACGAGCCATCAAGATTTATACCTCTAAAAAAACGCACCATAATCATTTTAGTTCAATATAAATAGAAAATATGTTTAAACTCTATAAATATCTTCTGAAACTTTTATTATTTTATGCTCACAAAAAAAAAATGAAAATAAAATTACTATCATTTGAAATTTCTTTCAACGGACAATTAATCAAATGAGCGCCAAACAGCAACAAAGGATTTAGTTTATTTCATGATAATTTGTTTCATAATGGTCCAAGTAACTTTGCAAGATTTATCAAAAGCTACAGCTATTACTTAGCAAATTCATTAGCGAAATAACATCAAATTATATTTGCAGAGATATATATATATATATATATATATATATATATATATATATATTGCTCATGTAGATCCTTCTGTCTATTCTTTATGCACCTGCTGTAGCTAATGTGATGTGGAATGGCACTCCACAGAGTTCCTGTGATCTATTATCGTCTTCCCCATCTTCTTCTTCCCCAGTTTCCCACAGGAAAGAAGCGTATGCAGCTTGAACAAAACTGCAGAATGTACAGTTATCAAATATGCCTTAAACTTTAATAAATATCCTTAAAAAAAAAAACAAATGAAGTGTTAACAAGAAATAAAAGAAGAGCGTGTATTATTGCCTACCAGTTATTTTGATCCAAGTTAGCAGCACGCTCGATGTAGGCTGAAGCCCTTTCGAAGTCGCCATGAAGCTCCCATATTAACTTTCCAGTCTGCGAAATGGTTTCTGCATCGTCGGGATCGGCGAGGATGGCACGGGAGTAATATTCTTCAGCTTGAGCAAGGTTCCTTCTGCACTGCTAACCATGAACTCAGGTTTATTAGATAAGAATTTGAAAATAAAAAATGGCAAACAAACATTTATTTCACCGAACTTGATCGATAAAGTATTATTGTATTATGGTATTTGATGAACTTGATCGGCGAAGATTAAGCTTACAGTGATGCACAAAAATTGCATGTTTTGGACAGTAAATCAATAAAAGAACCCCAAAGAAGACGCAGAAATATAAAACAAGTGAGGGATCTCATACCTGATGAAGAAATTGGGCGTAGTTCCTCAGAATCAATGCATTGCCAGGGTCTTCCTCAATCACCCTCTTGTAATGCATTTCAAGCTCGTAATCATCTCCTCCATAATCGGTCTTCGCAGAATAATTCCCATCTCTCCCGTCGCCATTACCAGCACCAATCATAATTGCGCCATCATCAACACCAAGATTCATGAGCCCTGAAGCCAGCCGATCGATGCCGAGCCCTCTCGCAAGGAAAAGGGGCTGGGATGCCCTCTGCCTTAGCTCACCTGAACTCTCATTCACGCCAATCTTGTCTCCATCTTCTAAGAAGCTAAATTTCTCAGAAATCTGATAGTCATCCTGGTCCAGTTGCTTTTCCTCTTCATCTTCTTCGACTGCCCTGAAATTGTACAAGGAGAAAGATGGGATCGACTCCAGGACTGCATCCCGGCGGCGGGAAGAAGAGGGCTTCAGCGACCTTTGGGATTGGGAATCTTCTGAGCAGTCGGAGAGGAGATCCTTGATATTTCCTTCCGAAAGAGATCTTCGCATGCCGGATGATGAATCTCGTTGAGAGGGATCCGAGAGACGGGAGTAACGGCAGGAGATACCGTGGTGGATGGAGTTAGTCCTTTCGAGGCTCTGGTGGTGGAGTTGGAAACCATTGTTAGGGCTCTCAGAGAATATTGCAGAGGGAGACGCGATGAGTGATCCAAGGATTGGAGAGGAAGAACTCTTAAGCAGCATTTTCTCCCTCCCAAATCTCTAACCTCCCCTTTCTCAAAACCTCTGTTAGAACCCTGTGAGCATTATGTGGACGACCAAGTGGGAGAACTTTATAGATTTTACCATTAAAAATCACGGGCTACGCTAGTCACATGCAAGCCAGCTGGCCACTTATCACAGAAACCTAAAATAAACAATCTCAGCCATGCAAAGCAAACGATAATCTAAAGAAGTCAAATCAAACAAAATAGGCTAAAGGAGAGGAGATGCACTGTTTGATTTGGCTCCTCCCAACCTATCAATCTGGCAAATCTACCAACAGGAACAAGGGGATTTAACTATTACAGCAAGAGTCTCCAAGCAGAAGACGAACCTGTAACAGATTCAACGAAGAGAAGAAGCAAACCCTAAGAAGCCTAATCAAAGGAATAACGACGGCAGACGTTTCTTTAATCATACACACGGAGTACTAGTGATGGGCGGCGGGACTGCACGTGCGTGATATGGATGGCAGAGGATGACGACGACCTAATTTTCAGTGCTGACTGCTGAAGATATACATTGTAGAAATGGAAATTTGGGCTGATGAAATCACTGCCGATCAAAAAATTGATGGCTGAGATCGTGCCGGACTATATGCTCATCCCGTGGATTCGTGTACAACGTGCTTGCACGGGATGAACGATTGGTATGGCTTCGTTACAGCCATTCATGACGATCAAGTGGCTGGACGGACCTCGATAGGGGAATAAGGTAGGGCAGTTAAATCTTCATTTGATGTTAGTATTTTATTATTTTTTAGCTCCAACCCTCGCACATATTGCACAAATCAGATGACATATATAATAAAATAGGCAACATAAAGCTTGAAAGTATCATAATTATAATAAAATTGTCTAAGAAGTAAAATTATTTAAATAAATCTGAAATGTGAAAATAATCTTTATTCGAGATAGACGATGATGATTTAAAATTTGGGAGAATAATATCTGTAAAAAAATAAAAAAAATCAATCAAATCATTTTGTTATTATTCAATAAATTAAGCCAAAAAAAGAATGCTAAATCGTTAGCTGTTGGTTATATATATATATATATATATATATATATATATTAACGTTTATTGAATTTTTTTTATTAATCTCTTGAATATATATAGTATAGTGTACAAAGTATTGACAAAAAAAAAAAAAAGATTTGCAGCTAAAATCTTTAATTAAATGTATATATCAAATATATTATATCTTATATGTATATATACAGGAGCGGATCCAGAAATTTTTTTAGAAAGGGTACAATAAAATAAAAAATAATTTACTTTTATATAAAACTAAAATTAAAGCATCTAATTAAACAAAATAAAGAAATCAAACCTTGTAATAACATAATTTTTTTTCACATTACATACAATTTATAACTTTTCCTCCAAGTATTCATATTTTGAAAGTTATCAATCAATTAACATTAAAAAATACATCTTTTGATATATGTAATAAGATAATCATTCATCTAAGAATCTCCCATTGCGCGGCGATTTTTTTCGATCTTAATCAGAAAATCTTTCATTCTTGTGGCGATTAATATTAAAACAAACTTTATTAGCAAGTATAGAAGTGCTTTCAATTTTCATCTCTACTAACTTTTGTGCAAGTTCTCCAATTCCCTTCAACTTCAAAAATGAATAATTGGATTTCATGTTAATAATATAATTTCAAGTTGACTATCTAAAATAATAATATCAATTTTTGAGTCCGTGGGATAAAATTTTGCCAAATATATCAGTTTTTTTAATCAAAAGCTGAGAAAGAATCACATGGATTCAAACATGCCACACATAAAAGTAATTCAGTATTGACTCATCAAATCTGTCATTAAGCTCATGAAGTTGCATATCAATAACAAAATAAAATAACTCAATTCGATAATGTATAAATTCATTCTTGAAAGATATCTTCTCAATCTTCGCAGTATAATAAATCTTTCACTCATATTTGACACATGTATACTATTTTTCTCGCAGAATGCATGAACTTCTTCAAATAAAATGTTCCAACCATCATCCCTCATATTTTGTAGTCTTTATTTTGACATTTTAACCAAAGTCATGAAATTTATAATATCTTGATCCTTTTTTTGTAAAACTTGAGATTCATTTGTGATTCCTAATGGATTTCAAAGTGCAGAAAAAACAAACTCAAACGCGTTGAATCAAATAACATTTGCTTCATCTCTTTGTTCACGCTCAAATCATCTTCTACAATTATATCAAGAACATCTATAATATCCAAATAAAATAAGTATATTTATCAATGCAAAGATAATGTGATCCCAAGTATCTCCTTTCAAGAGTTATTTCTTGATTTAAACCTCATCTTATAGTTCTCCACCTTATTTTCTCAACAACTTTGTTTAATTATCTTTCAAATAAAATTTCTTTTTCAAGAACTTTCAATAATATTTATCAATTTAGATACATTATTAAAAAAATGTAGCAATCTGAATATAATTTTTAGCCACAACAACTAGTGCTAATTATAATTGATGAACAAAACAGTGAATGTCATAAGCAGAATTATTTTTTTTCAAGATTAAAACTTTTAATCCATGAAACTCACCATGCATGTTGCTTGTCCCATCATAACATTAAATACGTATTCGCGATATACTCAATTCATGCTTTGAGAAAAGTGCTTCAATAGCATTTAAGTGTTAGAGCAGTTGTTTCACCAACATGCACAATTCCAAGGACAAGCTCAACAATGCAACCTCTTCAACATAACGGCACAAATAACTTGTTCTTTCATCGATACATCACGATTCATCTAAAAGAACTCGCAAATAACTTATTACCAAAATCATTGTTTGAAGTCTCAATAAGAATCGTGAATTATCTGTGAGCTAACTTATTATTTCTAGAGCATTTTCAAGGATAACCTTATTAATACTTTCACTCAAAAAGTGTAGAAGTTCAAGAAAATTTCTTTAATTTTCAGAATCCTCTAATTCATCATGACCACGAAAAGTTAATCCTTGGCATAAAAGAAAGCTTACACAATCAATCTTGACACATAATCGTGTTTTATATTCCCTTCAGTTTTGATCAGAATGTCTTTCATAAAAAATGCAATATGTTGATTATGATTCATTAAATCTTCACATTTTCTTCGAGCAATATTATGAGCACTATTAACTTGACCAATATGAACTTGAAATCTATCTTCTTCTTTTTTTCCAATTTCTAAATCATTTATAATCAAAACTATCACCACTTGCTTGTTCACCAATATCAGGCCTATAAAGATAACAAAATAAATAATATGCTGCATCTTTTGCAATACTGTACTCTAACCAATATTTATATTCATCAAACTATTTTGGATTAAATCTACCCAATTTATTTTCGATTTATGTTTGAAAAATTCATGATCACGAGGTTAACATGACCATTTTTGAAGATATGCTCTTTTAACTCTATCACAGTCATTAGGATGATACTCTGAAATTTTTCTTCTTGATCCAGGATCTACTTACAATATCTTCTACGTTGAATTTTGTGTGCACTTGTTTAGATTTTGTATTACTATTTTCACTAATAATAAGATGTGAATAACTGCACTCATCTTGTTCAATCTTTCTTTTAAAATATTTCTCGATACCTAATTAAAAGAACAGTTTAAATTACTAATGTAAAGTCTTGAAGATTAATATGCATTAAAAAATGAGAATACATGATTTTGAGCATATTTCAAAAAATAAAATAAAGGCACACTTTCAGCCTTTTCTAAGAAAAAAATAATTTCTTAAAATAAAGGCACACAGTCGGCATGTACCTAAAAATAAATCAATAACATCTTTTAATAAAGACACACCGTCGGCCTTTATTAAAAAATAATAATCAATAAATTTTCAAAAAAGGCAAACTTTCAACCTTTTTTAAATAAAAAAACATTCACATACCTTAATTGGTTGTGATGATCGCATGTAGAAATATTTGTATGCTCGTTTTCTAAGATCACATAATATAAAGCATATAAGTAACGATTAAATACACAAAAAAATTTAATAGGGTTTAAGACAAAATAAATCTCAAGAACAAAGTATAAAAATAAGGATCATAAAAAATTAACTTAAAATAAGAAAATATTCTAATTTTCAAATCTTCAACATTTATTATAAATAGGAAGATTTCAACAAATGTGAGTGTCTCCTTATAAGAATACAAAATTTATCTAAGATTTTATTATTAATACAACTATAAAATCGGTACAAGACTAATAATAAAATTCTATAAATTATACAAAATTTTAAGTATTAAATCAATTTTGATCTCATGAGATTTATAATAGTTTGGTCCTTTGATATTAGTATCAAAGACCTACCCTTCTTCTCTATATTTTTACAAATCAATTAACTTTTACAATGAGTCATTAAAAAAATAAATATTGAAAACCCTTCATAATGAACCATTATTACCATCATGAAAAGAATGAATCAATAGGCAATATTTCATTATTATATGTGTTACAATACTTATTAAATTTAAAATCTGTACTATGACATTTTTCATAACCATTGCCAACACGAGATTTACAATAGAACCTCACTAATAATATAATCATCACCTTTAAAATCCATATTATGACCATGCTTATATTAGATCTATCATTTATATAGAGTGTTCATAAATTTTAAGATTTTTGCAAAGTCACTTAAAGTTTGGTTTTCAAACCATTTCATCTCACATACTGTTAGAATATTTTGAAATCTAATAGATATTCAGAACAAATTTCTTGCCAAATGTAAACCTCAGATTTCAGAATTGTAAACGCATGTGATTGAACAGTTTTTACCTCAAGAAGACAAAACCTGCTCAACAGTCAACAACATTGAATTTGTCCATGGCTCATGGCTGCTTGGCTGTTTATGCCTGTGACAAAACAAGATAATTTCACTGGAATGAGAGAAAAATACGGGCCTTTTACTTTGTTTATGATAAATTTTGAGATAAGGGGACATTAAATTTCAAAAAAATATGTTAGCATCACTCGATAAGCATAAAATAAATTCAAAACTTATGAGTTGTAGACAAGCAGAAGCATGCGAAGAAGGGTGCGATCAAAGAGGAGTTACCTTTGAAGTTTAGACTTCATTCGGTTCTTCTCCCGACGTGGTCCATCTCGACCACGTCGCAAGTGGAATAGAAAGGAGGGTTGAATGGAAATTTGGCTTGTGGATTATTTACGGATTATAAAGCAGATGCGCGGGATATTGGGAGGAACCAAGGAAAGATGAGGGTTACTTACCTTCAATGGCTTTCAACAACGTGATCCACATTCACAGATTTGCAAAACGGTGAAAGACGGGTTTTGAATACAATCAATCCTTAAAACAATATTGATTGATTGAGAGGCGGAGCGCCGAGGGTGTGAGAAAAGAGGATGGTTTTGAATGCAATCTCTAATCCCTTAATGAGTATTGCGTATCTATCCTCACATCCTTGCATCGCATCCGCATACGAACGTGGTGGGCTAGTGGGGCACCTGCCCCCACACTCCCTCCGTCACTGTACATATATCCTTCAACATATATTTCATTATAAAAATATATAAATTAAATAGATAAAAATAAAATTCTTAGTCTTATGATTATATATATATATATATATATATATATATATATATATATATATATAATGGTAATATTAAAATATATTTTCTATCATTAGCATATATAATAGCACTAAATGTTAAAAAAAAGTGAAAATGAAATCAAATGAAATGGAGATGAATTAATTAAAAGAAGATTAATTATATATGTATATAAAATTATATAGATTTTATTATAAAAATATATATATATTAATTAAATTTTAAAGTCAAATTCGAATCGGCCGTATAACCGCACACTACCTCCACCTGTCCCATTCACGTGTTTTTTCTGTCCTTTCCTGCGAGAAACAAACAAATAATAATAATAACTGGATACGAGTTTCACAGAGCGGGGGGGAGTCGCTCCCGCTCCCTCAATCAAGCCGCAAGTCCCGCATCCGCTCAACGGCTCTCTCGATCCGAAAACCTCTCTAGTCTAGGACTGTAAATGAGTCAAATTAGAATGAACAGAACTGTTATTCATATTTGACTCATTTATATCAAATATTTATTACTCGTTATTAAACGAACATTAATACTCCGAACAAATTTTTTTCGATTAATATGAGTATGATTCAACCCCGCCAATCTTTTACATAACAAAAATATTAACTACTAAACCATACTCAGATTTATATATAAAGTTGATATATATAATAATAATGATAATAATAGAATAAAATAAAAATAATAGTAATAAAATAATAATGATAATAATAATAGTAATAAAATAATAATAATAAATAATAATAATAATAATAATAATAATAATAATAATAATAATAATAATAATATAATATAATATTTTTTTTATTTCGAGAATCGTAACGATCAAACAAATTATTCATGCTCTACCGCTATATATCGAATTGAATGTTTCACGTTTCTACTGCTTAACGAATAAATGAACACGAATGCTCAACAAATTTTTTTGACCCCACTCTACCCATCTTCCTCAAGCCACGAGCTCTTCTTTACGAGAAAATATTATGTGTGGAGTCTGAACGTAGCTTTATATTCGGACGCCAATCACTACGCAACACCTATCCAATATAAAAATATGACATTTTTTACTTAACAACGCTGTAACTTGACGACACTTAACGACGCCGTTTATGTTACCTCAATCTAAAACAAACAGGAGAAATGGTTGAATGGAGAAATTTAAAAGAAATATATAAATAATATATATATATATATATATATATATATTATATAGATATATATATAAGAGAAACAAATATCTCATTTCATTTTTGGAAAGAACCACAAAGATGGAGAACGAATATTTGAAAACAGAAATTGATGATATCATGATCAATTTAGTGTGACGATTAAAAAAAATACATCAAGAATTATCAATCGTTTTATATGTATAATTTTTTTTTATTTATTAGTGATATTATTTGAAATTCTTTTATTTAATATATATTTTCTATCATAAGAGTTCTTACAAAGAGAACTTTGCTTATTTGTGAACTATTTCAGATTTTCTCATTTTATGAAAGTACAACTCATTTTGTTTTTTTTTTTCAAATTTTTTGACCCTGTTTGGATATAATATATTTAGTAGATGGCATTACAAGTTGTTTGGAGGCTGATTGGTAGTTTTTAGGGAAAATTTGCATGAGTACTCTTTGTACTCTCACGAGAGTATATTTTATTTTCTCAATTTTTGCCAGATTTTTTGGTCTGTTTGGAGAGAATATGTTTAATAGATTACATTAGAAATAATTTTGAGGCTGATTTGTTAGTTTTGGGGGTAGATTTGGATGTGTACTCTCTACACTCTCATGAGAGTATAGCCCATTTTCTCATTTTTTTAGATTTTATGTTTGGAGAGAATATGTTTAATAGAATCCATTAGAAGCAACTTGGAGGTTGATTGGTTAGTTTTGGAGATTGCATGTGTGTACTCATGAGAGTACACCCTATTTTCTCTTTTTAGATTTTTGGCATGTTTGGAGAGAATATGTTTAATATATTTCATTAGTAATTTGGAGGTGATTGGTTGATTTGATATGTACTCTCTCTCATGAGAGTACACCATATTTTCTCATTTTTTTCCAGATTTTTTAGCCTGTTTGGAGAGAATATATTTAATAGATTTCATTAGAAGCAACTTGGAGATTGATTGGTTAGTTTTGGGGGGCAGATTTGCATGTGTACTCTTTGTACTCTCAAGAGAGTACATCCCATTTTCTCATTTTTTTTTTATAGATTTTTGGCCTCAGAGAATATGTTTAATAGATTATTGTAAGAGAATTGAGTCAAGATTTGTATATCTCAGACTCTCATGTGCATATATCCCATTTTCTCATTTTTCTAGAATTTTTGGCGCTTGAGAGAATATATTTAATTATTATTTGAAATAATTGGGTCGAATTGATTTTGACAGATGTGTTTGTACTATGAGAGTACACACCATTTTCTCATTTTTTTTATAGATTTTTTGGCATGTTTGGAGAGAATATATTTAATAGATTCCATTAGAAGCAATTTGGAGGTTATTTGGTTGGCTTTTAAAGGTATTTTCTATCTGTACTCTCATGAGAGTAGACCCTATTTTCTTATTTTTTTTTTCCAGATTTTTTGGCCTATTTGGAGAGAATATGTTTAATAGGTTCCATTAGAAGTAATTTGGAGGCTGATTGGTTAGTTTTTAGGGGTGTTTTGCATTTATAATCTCTTGAGAGTACACCTCATTTTTTCATTTTTTTGTCTAGATTTTTTGACATGTTTGGAGAGAATATGTTTAATGATTCTATTAAGCAATTGGGCTGATTGGTTAGAGTATTTGATATTGCATTCTCTCTCATGAGAGTACACCCCATTTTTTTTCATTTTAAACTTTTTTAGCATATTTGGAGAGAATATGTTTAATATATTATATTAGAATGAATTTTATTTTAGAGATAGATTTGTATATGTACTCATTCTCTTGAGTACACCTTATTTATTCATTTTTATATTTTTGGCTGTTTGGAGAGAATATGTTTAATGATTCCACAAGTAATTTGGAGATTGGTTAGTTTGTAGATTTGCATGTTCTCGTACTCTCAGAGTATACCCCATTTTCATTTTCTTTCAAGATTTTTTAACCTGTTTGGAGAGAATATGTTTAATAGATTATATTAGAAGTAATTTGGAGGTTGATTGGTCAATTTTGGGGAAAATTTGTATGTGTACTCTCTACTCTCATGAGAGTACACCATATTTTTTTATTTTTTTTCCAGATTTTTTAGCTTGTTTGGATAGAATATGTTTAATAGATTCCATTAAAAGTATTTTGGAGACTGATTGGTTGATTTTGGGGGCAGATTTATATGTGTACTCTCTGTACTCTCATGAGAGTACACCCCATTTTCTCATTTTGGAGCTGTTTCGCATGTGACATATTTGTGTTTGAGCAGGTGAATGAGATAAATGACCGATGCGATGATGAAGCCATTATGTCTAATGACCTAAATATGGGGATACTCCTTGGCACCACTATTCACAATGAAAAGGAGGTGTATGCACTGTACTGTGATTATGCATATCAAACTGCTTTCAGTGTTATGAAGGATCATACTAGTTATTGGCCAAACTCTAAGAAATTAAAATCAAAGGATTTTTTATGTGCAAAAGCAGGTTGAAAAAAAGCTGTCAATCTAAACTGCTCAGTCAAATTTTAGAAAACAGATACAAGGAGTGGTTATCTGCCATGATTAGATTTTCTATTGATTTAGATTAGAATTAGAAGGTTAAAAAATATATAGAAAGTCATAATTATTCATTGGCAAAGCCGGGTGACTTACATCATCTCAGATCATACAGAGGCATCAACGATGATAAGGCAGCTGTGTTGAAAACAATGATAGAGGCCGAAATTAGAGCAACTAATGCATTTAGCTACCTAAGTGAGGAAGTTGGTGGCATGGAGAATATTAGCTTCACAAAAAGAGATGCTTTTAATTTCATCCAAAAAGAGAGAAGATCGAGGATTGTGAATGGTGATAGTAATGCATTAATACAACTGTTCAAAAAAAGGCAAGCGGAGGATGGGATGTTTGCATGGGATGTCCTTGTTAATGAGTCAAATTGCTTGGTTTGTATTTTTTGGAGCAATGACATGTCAAGGATAGAATATGATTATTTTGGGGATGTCATAACTTTTGATATAAGCTATCGACTCAATAAATATAATCTTGTCTGTGCCCCTTTTGTTGGAGTGAATCATTACTGAAAAAATATCTTATTTGGAGTAGCCTTTCTATCAGAAGAGACAATTGAGTCATTCACCTGACTATTCAAGACATTTCTCTGGTTAATGAGTGATAGGCATCTTATAATAATATTCACGATCAAGATTAGGCAATGGCGAGAGTTATCAAAATTGCATTACCGTATACTCATCATGGTTATGATAATGACATATTTCAAAGAAAGCTCATTCAAAGGTATATTGCTTTAATAGTAATAAGACAGTATAAAAGTCTATTATATACATGCATGAGTAAGTGTGACTTACATGAAGAGTTTGAGCAAGCTTGATCTACCATGCTAGATAAAGGTAATTTGCATGATCATGCTTGGCTGTCTGAGCTTTATAAAATTAGATGTAAGTGGTCCACCGTATTTTGCAAAGAGTCATTCTGTATGGGAATCTTATCAATGCAAGGTAGTGAGTCCACAAATAATGTATGTCATGGAATCTTTAAACCAACAAGTTCAATGATTGTTTCTTGGGATTGGAGAAGGTTATGGACACATGATGCCGTAATGAACATGATGAAGATTTCAAGTGCAGCCAGTTAGCTATTGTTCCTGTTGTTAAGACCAGTCCAATTATGAAACAAGCCGCTATGTTTTACACAAGAAAACTTTATACAATGTTTGAGGAAGAATTTTTGCATGGAGTTGGAGGATTAGCGGCAAATGTGTCAGATGACAATCCCATGGAGTATTTGGTGAGAAACTTAGGAATAAATACAAGACATGCCTAAGTATAACTTGTAGTTGTAAAAAATTTAAAATGATGGGATTACTTTGTGTCCACTGCATCTGAGTTCTTAATCATGAAGATATTATGTGCATTCTAGATAAGTATCTTCTCATGCGATGGTCAATCAGAGTAAAGAGGGATATCTACTTTGATAGTGCTTACAAGAACTTAAAAGATGTGCAAGGCAATGATGAAAATGAAACTGTCATTATTTTTTGAACCACATCGATGATATCAAATAAGCACCTGGCAGGTAATAAATAGGAGTATATGCTTGGATTCTTTTAAAAATTATCTGATAATGTCGACTTTATATTATGTGGGAATTCACCTCCAGCTGATAGAATAATTAAGAAGAAGTCAACCACAATAGATAAAGGAAATGATGTTTTAAAGGATCCAGTTAAGCAGCAGTCAAATGGTGTTTCAAATGCAAGACTTAAGGGATATTGGGAGAGAACCAAGAAATCCAAGAGTAATTTTCTATTTGCCTATGAAGTTATAGTATTTATATATTGCTTTTAAACTTTAAGCCATCCTATTTTTATTGTTACAGAGACCAAAGAATAATCTGAGAGGGGTGGAGAACATGTAGAGTCACCCATTGCAACACCTTTTTCTATTATGCCTGAGTGTTTTTTAGAGGTATGCATGGAAAACCTGTCAGTCATGTTGTTACATATCATTAACTAATATGATGTTCTATTCGAGGAATTTAACTCAAGCTGAACAATCAATCAGTCGGCTGAAGGGTACACTAAGCTGATGATGAATATCATTACAGGGAAATATTTTAATGCATGATATCATTTAGTTGTGTGTTCTTCGACTGTACATACTTTAATGTCAATTTGACTGAAAATGTGTTAGTTAGTAGATAATATGTTGTACTTGGTGACTATTCTTTGTACTTTGACATCTGTTGGATTTATTTTTAATGTGGTGGTGATATTCTATAGTATAAACCACTGAAAATTCCCATCAACGAATTTTGCTTTCTATAACCAAATTTTATTGAACATTTTATCTCCAAATATGCGAAACAACCTCCAAACACCTTGTATTTGCATCTTCTACATTTTTTATCTACAAATAGGGTAGATCATTTGACATAAAAGGAGAAAATGGAATGTACTCTCTGGAGAGTACAGAGAGTATACGTGCTAAATAGCCCCTTAAATCGACAAAAGAACCCCCAAATAGCTTGCATTTGCATCTACTAACTATTTTATCTACAAATAGGGCCAAATAATTAGTAGAAAAGGGGAAAATGGGGGTGTACTCTCTGAAGAGTACAAAGAGTACACGTGCTAAACAGTCCCTTAAATCAATAAAAGAACTCTCAAATAGCTTGCATTTGCATATACTAACTATTTTATTTACAAACATGGCCAAATAATTGGCAAAAAAGGGGAAAATGGGGTGTACTCTCTGGAGAGTATAGAGAGTACACGTGATAAACAACCCCTAAAATTGGCAAAAGAACCTCAAAATAGCTTGCATTTGAATATACAAACTATTTTATCTGCAAACAGGGCCAAACAACTGATAGAAATGGGGAAAATGGGGTGCACTCTCTAGAGTGTATAGAGAGTACACCTGCTAAACAGCCCCTAAAATTGGCAAAAGAACCTCCAAATAGCTTGCATTTGCATATACAAACTATTTTATCTACAAATAGGGCCAAACAACTAGCAAAAATGGAAAAAATGGGGTGTGCTCTCTGGAGAGTATAGAGAGTACACCTCCTAAACAGTCCCTAAAATTGATAAAAGAACTGCCAAACAGCTTGCATTTGCATCTACAAACTATTTTATCTACAAATAGGGCCAAAGAATGAGCAGAAATGGTGAAAATGGGGTGTACTCTCTAGAGAGTACAGAGAGTATATGCAAAGGTGCTCCGGAACTCCCCAATTTGAATGAAAGAATTGGTGAAAATGCTAAAACAATTCTGAAAGCAAGTGTGCTCTCATGAGAGTACATAGAGTACAGGTGCAAAACAGCCCCTAAAATCTACCAGGAAGCCAATTAGATTCGAAAGAGAATTTTCTCAATTTTTGTAGAACTTTCAATTAAATTTTAGTTGTTTGAGAAAATAATAAATAATATTTAATAAATTATTAGAATATATTGGACTGTGACATTGAGTTTCGATAAATGGTAGTGCTCTTAAACTGTTTTCCTTTTAAAACAAACAAATTGAAAACATAATAAAATAAAGCATGATTTTCAGCTCTGATTTGAATTAGTAGGAGTAAATGGAATTGCTCTTAACACTAACGATATTTATAAGACATGATTGGAATGATTGTAAGTTTGGATATTAACTATTTTGACTAAACAATATTGCTCTTATTACACACGTATTTTATAAAGCCCAAAAAAGGTATCCACAATTGCGTTTACATATTTTCATCTTAAATTTGATATTTTATATTTAAAAATTCAATTAATTAGTTTATATGTATTATATCATTTATTGCTTTTTTTACAAAGTATAGTTTCAGAAATATTCAAAATATTTTTAATGTAAATTTTTTTAAAAATAACTATTTTACTTTCGATCAGTGTTATATATCATTATTTTATACAGATAATTTATGTATTATTTATTGAAACTTCAAATACATTTCTACTGTCTCAAATTTATTTTATTTTAAATTACAATCAGTGTCAAATAAAATAGAAAATGAGAAAATCTGGGAAAAAAATGAAAAAATAGTATGTAGTCTCAGAAGAGTGCAGAGAGTACACCTGCAAAACAACTCAAAAAAGCTAACAATGAGGCTCCAAACAACTTGTAAAGAATATATTAAACATATCCTCTCCAAACATACCAAAAATTCTGGAAGAAAATGAGAAAATAGTTTGTACTCTCATGAGAGTACAGATAGTACACATGCCAAACTGTTGAGAAAAGCTACCCATCAGCCTCCAAATTGCTTCAACTAGTATGTAATAAACATATTTTCTCCAAACAGGCCAAAGACATTAAAAAAATTGAAAACAATCTATACTCTCATGAGAGTACAGAGAGTACATATGCCAAACTGCTCAAAAAAGCTATCCATCATCCTCCAAATTGCTTCAAATGGTATGTACTAAACATATTTTCTCTAAATAGCCAAAAAAAAGTGAAAAAAAAGAGAAAATAGTATGTACTCTCAGGAGAGTATAGAGAGTACACCTACAAAATAGCCAAAAAAAACTACCATTAGCCTCCAAATTGCTTTAAATGGTATGTAATAAATATATTTTCTCCAAATAGGACAAAAAAGTGAAAAAAAAATTGAGAAAATAAGTTGTACCTCAGGAGTAGAGAGTACATGCAAAAGCTCAAAAACCGACAATCAGCTAAATAATTGAATGGAATATATTAAACATATTTTCTCCAAACAGACTAAAAAAGTTGGGAAAAAATGTAAAAATTATCTGTACTCTCATAAGAGTACATAGAGTACACGTGCAAAATAACTCAAAAAAGCTAATATTCAGGCTCCAAATAACCTGTAATGAAATCTATTAAACATATTCTTTCCAAATAGGCCAAGAAAGCTGGAAAAAAAAATGTAAAAATAATCTGAACTCTCATGAGAGTACAAAGAGTACACTTGCAAAATAGCTCAAAAAATCTAACAATCAAGCCCCAAACAGCCTGAAATGGAATCTGTTAAACATATTATCTCCAAACAGACCAAAATTTATGAAAGAAAATGAGAAAATGGTCTGTATTCTCATGAGAGTACAGAGAGTACACATGCTAAACTGCTGAAAAAAGCTACCCATCAGCCTCCAAATTGCTTCAAATGATATGTAATAAACGTATTTTATCCAAATAGGCCAAAAAAAGTAAAAAAAATGAGGAAATAGTCTATAGTCTCAAGAGAGTACGAAGAGTACAATAACAAAATAGCTCAAAAAAGCTAATATTCAGGCTCCAAATAGCCTGTAATGAAATATATTAAACATATTCTTTCTAAATAGGCAAAAAAAATCTAGAAAAAAGAGAAAATGGTCACTCTCAAGAGTACACATGCTAAACGCTAAAAGCTACCCATCACCCAAATTGCTTCAAATGATATGTAATAAACATATTTTCTCCAAACAGAAAAAAGTGAAAAAAAATAGTTTGTAGTGAGAGTAGAGAGTATAACCGCAAAATAGCTCAAAAAGTTAATATTCAGTTCCAAACAACTTATAATGGAATCTATTAAATATATTCTCTCTAAACCGGAAAATAACTGGAAAAAGAGAAAATTGGTATACTCAGAGAGTGAGAGTACATGTCAAACTAAAAAAAAATCACCCTCCAAATTATGACAAATGGTATGTAATAAACATATTTTCTAGAAAAAGTGAAAAAATGAGAAAATATTATGTACTCTCAGGAGAGTACAGAGAATACACTTGCAGAACATCTCAGAAAAGCTAATATTCAGGCTCCAAATAACCTGTAAAATCTATTAAACATATTATCTCTAAATAGGCCAAAAAATTTGGGAAAAAAATGAGAAAATAGTATGTACTCTCATGAGAGTACAGAGAGTACACCTGCAAAGCATTTCAAAATAGCTAAAATTCAAGCTCCAAACACCTTGCCATGGAATCTATTAAACATAGTCTCTCCAAATAGGCCAACAAAAGCTGAGAAAAATAAGCTGTACTCTCAAGAGAGTACAAAGAGTACACATGCAAATCTGCCCTCAAAACTAACCAATCAGTCTCCAAATTACTTTTAATGGAATCTAATAAACATAGTCTCTCCAAACAGGCCAAAAAATTATGAAAAAAAAATATGAAAATAGTCTATACTCTGAAGAGAGTACAGAGAGTACACATATAAATATGCCTCCAAAATCAACCAATCAGCCTCCAAATTACTTCTAATAAAATCTATTAAATATATTCTCTCCAAATAGGCCAACAAATGTAAAAACAGATGAGAAAATGGTCTATACTCTCCTGAAAATATAGAGAGTGCACATGCAAATGAAAACCAACAAGCATCAAGCAACCTACAAACTATTTATAAGGCCATGTACTGAATATATTATATCCAAATAGGTTAAAGAGGTTGAAAAAATAGCTGACAAAAGGGGTTCTAAAGCTCCACACATGTTATCTACTTAACATGACATCTACTAGACATGTTATCTCCAAAAGTAGAAATAATAGCTTCTAATGGCATCCATAAACACACCACACAGATACATTTCTAAAGAATTAATTTTCAACATATCAAACTTCAATTCAACATTTGTCAAATCAATTTTTTCATACCTAAATAGAAGATAATGTAAGAGAACTCAACCCTGAAGCAATTCATCTTCTTTAGCCAATCCTGGTGGTCAACCCAATCCACTAGAGGTTTACTGATTGCTGCCTCCATGTATTTGCAGACAAACATCCCACATTTGACACTATTTTCTTGGACTGGTAGCCCACTCATCACTTCGATTGGCCATTCTATGGGATCGCTCTGGAAAGATTGGCCAGCATCTTTGACAAGTAATTTGATCTAAATAGTAAGAAATATAGTCAATAATTAGGCACAAAATATGCATTTTAGGCAAACTGAAATGAGAACAATTCTTACAATCTCAAGGAGAACGACCTTATGAGTTGGGTTTGGCAATGAATCATAAAAAAGCCAAGCCCTTGTTTAGTATGCCCAACTAGGAGTGTCTAATGATTATTTATAACTGAAGTAAGAGTAACTCAGCCCTTGAAACACTATCTACAGTGACATGCTAGATGAACATTTTTCTTTCTTTTTGTAGGTCATATTTAGCATAACTCTGCAAGAAGTGAAGAGAAAGTTTATAATTAGTGGATTCTAACTATCTAAACTAGGAATGGATTATATTACCCAAAGTTTTGTGGAGTAACTTACCCAGTGCAGGCATGAAACATACAGATAGGGGACATATAGCTTTGGACATAGAAAATTTCACCAAGAGGCAAAGGCATCGGCGTATCCATGATAATCGATCTATTAGCAACTCATCAATTTGGCCTAGTATAATGATGATATTCTCAACTGCGAATACGCTATCACCCCTCCAAAACCAACCAATTAGTCTACAAATTACTTCTAATAGAATCTAATAAATATATTCTCTCAAAGCAGGCCAAAAAAATTAGAAAAAATGAGAAAATGGTATGTACTCTCATGAGAGTATAGAGAGCACACATTCCACTACTTCCAAAACCAACCAATCACCAAATTACTTCAAATGGAATCTATTAAACATATTCTCTTCACACAAGCCAAATAATCTAAAAAAATTAGAAAATAAGGTGTACTCTCATAAGAGTATAGAGAGTATACATGCAAATCTATCCCCAAAACTAACCAATCAATCTCCAAATTACTTCTAATAAAATCTTTTAAACATATTCTCTCCAAACAAGCCAAAAAATCTAGAAAAAAAAGAGAAAAAATGGGGTGTACTCTCATGAGAGTACAAAGAGTACACATGCAAATCTACTCCCAATACTAACCAATCAGCCTCCAAATTACTTCTAATAAAATCTATTAAACATATTCTCTCCAAACAAGGTAAAAACTTGAAAAAATGAGAAAATGGGGTGTACTCTCATGAGAGTACGGATGCAAAATACCCCTAAAAATCAACCAATCAACCTTCAAATTGCTTCTAATGAAATTTAATAAACATATTCTCTCCAAACAAACCAAAGAAACTAGAAAAAAAGAAAATAGTATGTACTCTCATGAGAGTATAGAGAGTACACATGCCAATCTACCCGCAAAACTAACCAATCAGCCTCCAAATTACTTCTAATAGAATCTAATAAACATATTATCTCCAAACAGGGCAAAGAAATTAGAAAAAAAAATGAGAAAATAGTCTGTACTCTCATGAGAGTACAGAGAGTACACATGCCAATCTACCTCAAAACTAGCCAATCAATCTCCAAATTACTTCTATTGGAATTTAATAAATATATTCTCTCCAAACAGGCCAAAGAAACTAAAAAAAGAGAGAAAATAGTTTGTACTCTCATGAGAGTACAGAGACTACACAAGTCAATCAGCCTTCAAAACTAACCAATCAGCCTTCAAAATTCTTCTAATAGAATTTAATAAACATATTCTCTCCAAATAGGCCAAAAAAATTTGACAAAAATGTGAAAATGCTCTGTACTCTTATGAGAGTACAGAGAGTACATAAGTAAATCTGCCTCCAAAATTAATAAATTAGCCTCCAAATTACTTCTAATGAAATCTAATAAACATATTCTCCAAACAGGCCAAAAAAATGAAAAAAAGAGAAAATAGTTTATACTCTCATGAGAGTACAGAGAGTAATCTACCTCCAAAACCAACCAATCAGCTTCCAAATTGCTTCTAATAGAATCTAATAAATATATTCTCTCCAAATAGGCAAAAAAATTAGAAAAAAATGCAAAATGCTTTGTACTCTCATGAGAGTACGAGAGTATACATGAAAATCTGCCTTCAAAACTAACCAATCAGCCTCCAAATTTCTTTTAATAGAATCTAATAAATATATTCTTTCCAAATAGGAAAAAAAATTGGGAAAAAAAAGAGAAAATGCTATATAATCTCATGAGAGTACAAATAGTTCACATACAAATCTTCCTCCAAAATCAACCAATCAGCCTCCAAATTACTTCTAATAGAATCTAATAAACATATTCTCTCCAAATAGGCCAAAAAATTAGAAAAAAAATGAGAAAATGCTCTGTACTCTCATGAGAGTACAGAGAGTACACATGCAAATTTGCCTCCAAAGAAATCAATCAGCCTCCGAATTGCTTTTAATGGAATATAATAAACATATTCTCTCCAAACAAGCCAAAAAATTGAAAAAATGAGAAAATGCTCTATACTCTCATGAGAGTATAGAGAGTACACATGCAAATCTTCCTCCAAATTGCTTCTAACAGAATCTAATAAATATATTCTCTCCAAACAGGCCAAAATAACTTGAAAGAAATGAGAAAATGCTCTGTACTCTCATGAGAGTATAAAGAGTACACATGTCAATCTACCACCAAAATCAATCAATCAATCTCCAAATTACTTCTAATGGAATCTATTAAACATATTCTCTACAAATATGGTTTAAAAGCTAAAAAATAAATGAGAAAATGGGGTGTACTTTTAAGAGAGTACGGAGAATACACATGCAAAATAGCCCTAAAAATCATCTAATTAGCCTTCAATCTGCTTATAAAGCTATGTACTGAACATATTATATCCAAATAGGGTCAAAATTCTTAAAAAAATATGACAAAATGGTCTATACTCTCCTGAGAGTACAGAGAGTACACATACAAAACTTGAAGTAAATAGCCATCAAACAACTTACAAATAAATTGTAATGCAATCGACTAAACATATTATATCTAAATAGGCCCTAGAATTCATCAAATCCTTCATGCAACAACACAAAATGTCCTACAATTGGATATATTAATCATATGACAAGCTAGTTGAAAAATGAAAATAATGGCGTGTACCATCATGAGAGTATAGAGAGTACACATACAGAATATCTCCAAAAACCAGAAAATAGTCTCCTTTCCTTTAAAGAACTCAAATGTTCCAAATGTTCTACTAGAAAAATAGAGAAAACCCTAAATTCATTAAAGTTCAAGAATGCTGGAAGAAATACCTCATGAAGTCGCCTATAATATCTCAATTTTTAATGTTCAAGATTTAGCAAATCTTTGAGGGAAGGTCAGACACACGTCGGGGAGAGAGCAGGAGCTAAGCTAAGAAAAATTTTTGCGCAAAAAGAAATCCCTAGATTGTTTTGTGATGAAGAATGTGGAACGATGCACATAATATTTTCTCCTCCCACTGTTTAAATGGGCCAAGTCGGGCCAGGCCCGGGGTAATGTAAACGGCGTTGTTAAGGCGTCATCAAGTTACAACATTGTTAAGTGAAAAAATGCCTGATTTTATATTGGACACGTGTTGCATAGCTGTTGGTGTCTGGACGTAAAGATATATGGACTCCACACGTAATATTTTCTCCTTCTTTACTCCTTTCATTTCCTCACAAGCAGTAACTCTTCCTCACAATGTCGGTCATGATTCACCATAAGCTTTGATTCTCAGTTCTTCATTTCCCCCCCCCTCTCTCTCTCTCTCTCAGGAATTTTGCTTCGCCCTAGTTGTCATTCAGCAAACCTCACTGCAGCTCATCGATATTCTCTTTATTTCTTCCACAAGTAGCAACCCTCACATCTCCTTGCCCAACTCTCACTCCCTTGCATACCTATTCCCTTGTCTCCACCGATGCCATCATTGTTTGCACTTCTTCATTGGACATAAGCATCCTTAAAACTCACTAAGCTCCTCTCCAATACAACAGCACCTCCTCACCGATATTAATCCTAATCACCGCAACAACAACTTTGCTCCACCCGAACAAACCTTTTCTTTCTCGTTCATGACACTCATCTATTTTAGAGCCTGGACAAGTACACAACCCTCTTCATTTATGGGTTCACATGAGTAACCACATCTTCAATACCTCCTGTAGTAATCATCCATTTAGAAGCAAGCTAGAGTATCTTTATTACAAGCTGACTTAAACTTTCCCACTCCATTTTTTTCTCCTTTTTGATTTCTTGCATCCAACAAGCCTGCAAACCACCGCCTCTTCCTATCATCTTAGCCGCAATACCTCTTATAACCCTCCACATCTCAACCTGATTATTTTCCTCATGATGACCTCCCTCTCGACTTGCAACTTATCTCACTAAGTTTAGTCAAATTTCATTACTTCTTTTCATGACCTCTAGTGCCCATCAACAAGGTAGGATAAGTTTCTCCTTCATCTACTTTGCATGTCAATCTCTCGATCTCATTCCTTTCAGTTGACCCTCTCCATTTTCCTAGCAATAACAGCTACAGTAATTCCAACCTACTAATAAAACTCAAGCCGAACTTTTTAAGCTGTTTCCACCTTCTTCTAATTTCTTATACAGTTCTCTACTAACCTACAACCTTCATCCATCTCACATTCTCCCATACACTTAAGCTTCATCGGCCACTACTCTACCTCCAATTTACTTATATAACCTCTCTTTCCATCTCCACAAAATAAAAAAATAGAAAAAAAATATTATTGTTATTGTTTAGAGTTGTCCCATAAATTATTTATCGTTCATCATTTTGCATTTTTAAGCTCAAAATTAAGTACTCGAGTGTGCCGGGACTCGGTCTCATGAGGAAAACTATGTAATTTAAGTACCTACGTGTGTCGGGACTCAACCTCATGGGAACATGTGATATTGCTTGTTCAAGTGTTTGAATAACATGTTGTGCCTAAGTTGTGTTTATTTTTTTGAATGTGTATAAGGGATACCACGCAGATCTGAGGGTGTACTTATTGAGGTGATCGGTACAAATTAAGGAATGATACACTATCTCGAAAGATAGAAATCACCACCATATAATGGACCTAATCACCTATAAGAACTCCTAAGACATGATGGGTCTTCGAATATACCAGAGATTTTTCATGTACTTTACATGGATGAATAAAGTAGAGTTTATATTAAATCAAGTTTTAAAGTTTCCTATGGGGGCAAGCCCCCATAGTTAATTATATCATAAGGAAAGTGAATTCCTTAAGAATACTCTCGATTAATGTATGCAATTGTTGTCTCTAAATATTTCAACGATAAGACTATCAATAAATTGGTTATATTGAAAAATCAAATGGGATAGATCAAAAGGAGATACTTATTATTGAAGCTATAGGAGATGAGTAGGGAATGCTCATGATACTAGGAAACCTAGTGGGCATTCCAACCTATCATATAGTTGGGCTTTATATGTTTGAAGTTGAAGAGAATTATGCATTTGAGTTAAAATTTGTTTAGAAAGTTAGGACTTATAATCTCACAATACAAGGTTATGAAAATGCCTAAGAGGTGAGGATTTATGCTTGTAGTCCGAAGGAAACATTAACCTCAGATCCTAAATCTAGGAAGCTTTAGTAAAAGCTAAAGCACGACCTAAATTTAAGCAAAAATGGGCATAAGGTTTACCTCCACAAGAGAGGGTGAACCATCCAACTGTTGGGGTAGCCAGCTAACTCCTCCTACGCTTTAAAATTATGCAGCAAGTCATATAATTTTGCAAGATAGTTAGGTTGTTAATATTTAGAAAAAAATTAAAATACTTAAACCCATTTCGTAAAAGACTAGAGCATGAGTGGTATGAGCCATGACTTAGTCTAATGCAAATCTTTTGAAATTTTATTTGATTTTTGACTCTTCATTTTAACAAAGGCCATATGATTTTTAGATGTCTAAATGCATGATGAAATGAGGTTATTGGCTAAATCAGAGAGAAAGAGATCTTTTCCACTACAAAGGAGATCTTCAAAGGTCAAGTCTTCCCCTATCATGCAAGGATGAAAAACCTCTCTTAGTAAAAGTGAAGCAATATGGATGCATGATATTAAACATACAAAATTCAATTAAGGGGTTACTAAATCTTTTAATTATCTTGATTTAAAGCATAGACTTTATGTGAGGTTATGAGTTATTTAGAAAATTTAGTTATGAGTTACAATTAGAGTAGACAATTTATTTTTCTTTAAGAGCTAATAGGATCCAAACACATTAAATCACCATAGTAGTAAGAAACTAAGAAGAGGCATGCTATTTTTATTGCACAATTTAAACATAATATCAAGTATTTTATAAATTTAACATAAAAGAATAAAAGGCCGGTGCGGTCCGGTGCCATCGTACAACCCGAAAGGAGAAATGGGTGGCTGAGCTCTACCCTTATACAACCCAGTATATGAAAGAATAATTATAATTTTATAAATGAATAAATGTTATGGGGGTCTTCTTATCTTCATTCTTCATGTCTCCTTCATTTCTCCATTTGGATGTATTTGCTTCAAAGGCATCATAGGATCTCCTAAGACAAAACCTTCTAGCCATTGCTCATCCTAATCTCCCATAACACTAATCTTAATTTCTAATGCAAAATTACATTAAAAGAAGGGAAATATAAATCTAACTACACCTGTAAAATAGGTGTTAGCTAAACACATCATACAAACCAAGTAGTTATATGAATAATTTGGACTTAACACCCTACACATGGGTAACCAAGTCCACTTGTCCTAATTTAGATTATGCTTAGGGGTTAAACAATCTACAAAAGTGAGCATTTGTATTTATTTTAGGCACCCCTTAAGCATGATCTCCTATAGAAAATATGATTAGGCTAATGACAACCTAACATCCAATCTACGAAGTATACATCCTAACATCCACTATACAACAATACATCATAAAACCAAACATACATCACTCCATGCACCGCCTTAACATAAGGCTAAAAGTGGTGACTTAATTCTAAAGTGTGTGTATTCAGGCTTGTGTTGTATACCTTAACTAGGCTTTGTTGCAAACTTCTAAGTATGAAAGGATTTAATTGTAAAGGATAGTTTCATTTTAAGTGACTTAATTGATTTGCAAGTTTTACTTAATATTTTCTTTTGTTTCATTTGATTTACACTTAACAACAAAGGGTTATAAAGAGACGAAAAGAGAGGATCACTTTCTTTTATCCCTACCTTAAGTCACATCTAAAATAAATAAATTAATTAATCCACTTTAGTGAATGACTTATTACATATTTTAGATTAATCTGAAGTTTAGGCTCACTTTAAATAAACTCATTCAATGAGAAAGGCATCTTAAGATTAACTGAAATTAATTACTGTCACATGACATATATTCATTCATTTCATCTTATCATATGTAACATTCACATGATCAAACCATAAGCATACTTATACATGTATTATGTTTTAACACACTTAAATGATGGATGTAAACATGTACTTTAGAATTTATATCTTCCTATTGATTGAATTATTTTATCATATTAATTTAAATCTCTATCTAAATTCTTATACAAAAATGCATAGGAATAAAATTAAATAAGTACGTGTCATTGTTAACCAAGGAAGTGAGGTATTCAAAAGACCTCCTTGGGGCTAGCCAAAGCCTCGTGTTCCCGGGATGTCCAAACTATATACCCATTACATTCAAGCATATGTAAATTTGCATACATGGACATAAGAAAGAGAGCTCTGAGTCATATGATTAGTTAATTCAATAACTTAATCATCATGAATGCATGGATTTTTGATAAAAGATAATGGGTTTTAATTCTATAATTAAATACACACACATGTATAAGAGACATAAGCTAGTACATGCCATTGTTAACCAGGGAAGTAAGATAATCAAATGACCTCCTTCACTACTTAAAAGCCTCGTATTCCCAGGATGTCTAGACTAAATATTTGCTTTTCTCAAATGTATTTGGATGTATACATAAATAAAGAAAGGAAAATCATGCAAAAGTTATATTTTTATTTGATTGAAATATTTATGCATATGAAGTAAAGTCTTATCTAAATTCTAATATTGAAATAAATAAAAATGAAATCAAATGGAATACGTGCCATTAACATTCTTACTTTTATAAATCAATATATGAATGAGAGAAAAAGAAACTTTACTTTATACACTTAAGCTATAATCACATACATTTCCTATGTATTTATAACTAGCATT
Organism: Cymbidium sinense; assembly: GCA_021442155.1. NCBI lineage: Eukaryota > Viridiplantae > Streptophyta > Magnoliopsida > Asparagales > Orchidaceae > Cymbidium > Cymbidium sinense. The sequence continues at coordinate 189,336,009 of CM038218.1, read as the reverse complement.
TATAGCATATATAATCATTCATTTATAAGTTTTAGAAAATAGATTTGGATTTAATAATGATAATAGCCACACATATATTAATTTAAACCAACACATGGAAGCTTGACATAAAGGAAATCATTTGATTTAATTAATTTTTGGAAAAAGATGAATGCATGATTCAAGTGGCATACAACATTTAATATGATTGGAAAGAAATAAAAGGACATAAGCACATGATTTTATTTAATCAAACAAATTTCTAAGGACAATCATACTAAATAAATTCATTTAAAATAAACTACAGTTTCTTAATGTCATTTTAATTTTATATTTGATTTAATTTAGGAAACGTCAGAAAGATTTACTAATCCTAAACCCAGTCTCCATGTATGAGTTAATTTGATTTAATGAAAAGCGATTAGATTGATTTTATAGATTAATTAGGTGAATTAAATCAATTAATTAAACCCTTACCTATGTTATCTTAAGATAATTAATTAAATGATTATTAGCTAATGTAATATGTAAATGAATTGAAAAGTAAATAGTAATGCTCCTATGAAATGAAAGGGGCCTAATGCAATTAGCTCATAATCATTAATTAATTAAGCTTAAGATACTCACTTAATTACTTTTAAGATTTTTTTCACACATGTGAGCTAACCATAATTTAATTAATCTCTCTTTAAGTTATTAAACACCTAAAGCTCTACCCAAGATTTCAATTAATTAAGATTCCATATGATTACATTTCAACTTGATTAATTGATTAAGCTTTGATTAATTTAATTAATGAAAATGAACTTAGGGAAATAGATTAAGAAAGAGGCCTTAATCTTATCCCCATGAGTTCACCCATTATTAAGGAACTCTTAACCACCTAATTAATTAATCCATTACTATTCACATGATTATTTAAACATTAATTAAATTAAGAGAGTAATTAAGGATTAATTAATCAATTCTCTTAATTTGGGAAGCAATAAATCCCAAAAAAATTAGAGGAGGTAGAGGTCATCCTCTTAAACAATCTCAAAAAGTTTGGGATCAATCACTTGGATGATTAGAGAGTAATTAAGCTAATTAAGTTTTTAATTAAACCATAATTAAGCTTTATTTACTATTTAATATCTATTGTAAATATTTTTATGAAATATTTCTCTGAAATACCTTTAAAAATGAGCCATTATCTATAATTTTTGGATTTTTCTACAATTAGTTATGAATTATGAAAGTTTCAGCTTTTTATATTAAATAACCCGAATTAAGCCTTATCCTGTTGGCACCATGTGGCACGCTGATGCGACGTGCTTTCCACATGGCACCGTGGGATTGGTTATTTAAGTTGTCTCATCTGCACAATGAGTCAGTCGACGGCGGACGTAGTATTGATCTCCGCCATTCGATCTCGGATCGAACGGTGCAGATCAAACCTGCTGCACAAAGGGAGAAAATAGGGGAGACCTAACATGATTTGATAAGAGATGTCCATTTCAATCAAGCAGAATAGATGGCCTGTGATCCTTCTTCCCATGAGTGATGAACGATAATGTCTGTCCGCCATGGTTCATTATTTTTGAGCTCACCTGAGCTCGGATGAACTTCAAAATCAACCCACATCATCAGGGAAGGAATTCAACATATCCAATGGTCAAGATCAACTCACATGCAAATTTCCTTCGAAAAGTGTTTGCAAGAGTAATTTGGATGGCTTTGACGACGTGCGTGGAAGGTGTGTGCAAGAGTAATTTGGTTTTAGTTGAGGAATGGGTGAGCTTGAATCAGGATTAGCCTCCCCCATTTTGGTTTCACAGGAAGAAGAAATGCCACAAAGAGAGAGAGATTGGGATGGCTCTTGGAATTGTAGGGAGACTCAAAATCATGTTAGGAAGCTCTCATGAATTGAAGTGATGTGTTTCCCATTTGAATTGAGGGGGTATACCCCTCGATTTGCTGAGGTGGATGGACGGGATGGATTCCCATTTTTTGATTATCCAGCCACCGTTAGAGTGCCGGAGGGGTCTCAATCGAGTCCACATGGCTCGTATGGATTGAGTGAAGCCATGGTAGGAGGCTTCAAGCTGGATTTGGGAAGATTGGGTTTCCTTGATCTTTTGGGTGGTCGGCTTGTATGGGAGGTGAGTTGGCTCACCTCCCTTTAGTACATGGCAAGTCCTAACATCTTGTAGATTGGGCTAGTAGGCTTAGGGATCCCTCATTTAGGTGAGTGAGGGCTGCCAAGGTGAAAGGAGGGTGGACTTTGCCATTTTTGGCAAAATCTCATATGGGGGATAAGATTTGCATTGGGCTTGGCTCCAAATGGGTTTGGGTTGATTTTGGTCTAACATAGGTTGAGTTTGGGTTGGGTTTGGTCAGCCACCAAAGTCCCATGAGTTGGTTTTATGAGTTTTGGCTTCATTGGTCAAATGGGTTCATATTTGGTCATGTTGGGTTAAGTTGACCAATTGGTCAAATTGGTCAAACCAAGTCTTGGGTTACATTCAAATGATGATTTGAAGAGTTTTGGTTCAGGTGGTTTTAATCAATTTAGCCTAGGTTTGATTTTGGCTCACTTGGATTCATATAGGTCCAATGGGCTAAGTTGACACATTTGACCAAATTGACCAAATTGGGTTAGGTGTTGGTTCAAGTTCAATTAGTCAATTGAAAATGATTGTAGGTTTTGGTTTGAATCAATTTGAATTTAATTTGGATTTTGGCCAATTTAACCCTTTAGGTCAATTTGGGCTAGGTTAGGTCAAGTTGACCAATTGGTCAAATTGGGCTCAATTATGGCTTTACTCAAGTTCAATAATCAATTTGGAATGAACTTGAGCCATTGGTTGCAATCAATTTGGGTAAGATTATGATTTGACCTATTTTAGCCTTTTAGGCCAATTTGGATCAACTTGGGTCAAATGGCCAATTGGACTTGGTTTGGCTCAATTGAGGGTCAAGTCATGTTCAATCATTGATCATGGGTTGGTGTGAATCAATGATTTCAATCAATTTGGTGTATGGTGAGTTTTGGTTAGTTTTGATTTCAATTAGGCTAAAGGTTGACTTGGTCAAATGATCAAGTTGACTTAGTTTGACCTAATTCATAGTGGTTGATCATCCTAGGGTGATTGTTGATCATTATATGAGGCTTGGATGAGCTTAGTTCAATTCAATTTGGGTTGGATTAGAACTTGGCTCAAAAAGATCCTTTAGGCCACTTTGGGTCAATTAGTTTGGTTTTGGCTTGATTCAAGTTTAGTTGAACTCAAATATGAGCCTATGATTTAAATATAAATTCAACTTCAATCAATTTAGAGTCTAATGAATTTTGGCTCATTTGAAGTTTTCAAGTCAAAGGGTTAACTTGGGCTTGACTTGGGTTGACTTGAGTTTGGTTTGATAATTGTAGGTTTCATTTATATTTGGGTAGATGATGGGAGGAATGATTGATTCAAGGAAAAATCCATTGATTTTGGCTTGGTTTAGGTAAATTTTGGTTAAGTTCAAGAAATTGTCTTAAAAGGCTTGAATTGGATTTTGGTTTTGACTATTTGAATTTATATTTCATTTATATTTGGGAATATAAATGAAGATATAAATGATTCATGAGAAAATCACTTGAGTTTGGTGTGACTTGGAAGCAAATTTGACCAAGTTTAAGGATGTAGGTCAAAAGGGCTAAGGAGAAAATCAATTTAGTTTGATTTATTTTTGGTTATTGGAAGGTGGGTTTCATTTATATTTGTAAATATAAATGAAGGAATAATTGATTTATAAAGAAATCAATTGATTTTGGGTTTATTTGGGTTAAGATTTGATTAAGCTTATGGAGGTAGGTCCATATGGCTTAAGAAGGGTCTTGGCTTGGTTTGATTTGGTTTTGTCATTTGAGTATGTATTTCATTTAATTTTGTGAATATATATGAAGGAATAATTAATTTATAAAGAAATCAATATAGTTTGGGATAATTTTGGTGGACTTTTGGCTAAGTTTATGAGAATGGGTTATATGGCTTAGGAAAAAATTTTGAAACTTGGATTTAAATTAGAATTTGATAAATAATTGAGAGATTAAATTGATCTTTGAGAAAATTAAATGAATTGAGATTGATTTGAATTTGGTTAAAGGCTAAGTCCATAAGATGAAATCAAAGGGCTTAGAAAGGGTTTTGAATTCAATCATAAGATTTTATGAAGAATTTTGAGCATGAATTTGATTATAGGATTCATTATAAGTCTGGAAAATTTAGTTTGGATTTGGTATGAATTTGAGGTTTGGTTTGAGAAGGAAAGCATAGATTGGGTTTAGGCTATAGGGTAGGTAAGTCTTCCTAAGTCCCTAAGGCATAGCCTATTCCTATGGCTAACCATTCTAAGTCTCTAGGCTTAAGTTAAGTGTTCACCTACCACTAGAAGTGTCTTAAGATTAAGGAGCTCTTAGTGTCTATAAGAGTCCTTCATCTATGATGAGGAAGTTGAGAACTCACTCCAAAAGTGAGGTTAGCATGCCTCAAAACACCGACCATCATGCCTAAGTTGGCATGGCGGGCAAACCTTTTGCACTCCGAAGTAGCCTCCTAAGTGGGGACGCACGGATGCTGCTGAAATTCTACCGGATTGTGGATTGAAACTCAGAACTTTTTGGACTTGTAATAAAAAAAATAATGATGTAAAGGGCTAACAATACATTAATCTAAATATAATATAAATGCAATGATATAAATAAATCACCAAAATAAACAATCATGTGATATAAACATAACAATAATAATAATAGATGACATATTTTCAAAGAGCTTGAAAGCCTTGCTTGGAATGCAATCAAATTTTTTTCTCTCCTCTCAAACTCCAAAGCACTCCAACCACTCAAGTGATTTGAAATGAAGCACATAGATCTCTAATTTATAAGAAAAGAAAGACATCTTGTGGGACCCACTCCTAATTAAATTAATAATTAAGTACATTGATGAGTACACATATGAAAAATGTGTTGTAGCCTTCTTTAATTTTTGCTCCACATATCATCAAATCCATAGCATTATCTATGGGTAGAAGCCTTCAATTGAACATAAAATTGATGCATATGAGATTTGTTGAGTGCTATTTTCAAGTTAAAGTGAAAATCAAATGAATTTCAAAAGATATTTTCACTAAAGATGAGCAACCTATTGGCATGCATAACTAAATCTCATTAATGAATAACTGGATTATTTTATATCTTTGCTAAATAAATCAAGAAAATTTGAGCAGATTTATGGCAAACCCAGGTAGCTCATCAATGAGCATAAGTAGGGTGGCTTTCTAATTAACAAATGAATTATGTTCTAATTCATATTGAAAAAATTTGAAATTAGATTGGAGAAATATAAATAAGATTCACAACAATTTCAAAGCTCGCTAATAAGTTGTCTTATTGAATGAACATATTGTAGTATCTCAATTCAAATGAATTAAAGAAGGCTTCAATTGAATTTAGGATTGTAGAATATAGGACCTACAATATGTCCGAATGTCTGCTTTCAAGCAAGAGTAGAACCCAAATGCAATCCTCGCAACACCTAATTACAAAATTAGGATGTGAATATAAGTGGTGGATCGAGCCTCTCACATGTCACTTCGTCCTTATCTTTTGACTTAGTCTCTGCTTCTGCCTCCGCCCCGCTTTGCCATCGAACCCACAATACTCAAGTTCAAGCGGGCAGAAGGCACCATTTGAAAATTTAAAGTAATCACCACAAAATCTGTAACTTTTCATACAAGTTGACAGAAGACGACACTAAATTAAATTATGCATGAATTATGGAGCTTCCTTCAATCCAAAAAATAGAAAATTTTCATTCTAATTATGATTTTTAAAATCAATGATTTCATTAATTAGATGAAATTATCTAAGTTAAAAATGCCTGCATGTGCTCGGATATAAAGATTTAGAGTGGAAATTTTAATATCTGAAAAGGCTACACAGGCTAAGTTAGGATCAAATAAAAATACAAAATTAATTCATAATTTAGAAATAAAATTATCTAAATTATTAAGTACCTGTGTGGGCCCTGACACAGTGTTGAATATTTAAATTAAGGTGTCTGAGGACGCTGTGCGGGTTAAAAAAATTTAGAATTTATTTTGTAGTTGAGAATATATTACAAATTCATGATTATATCTCAAAAATACAAATATTTGAAAGAATTAATCATTAAATTTTCAAAATATAAACACATATTTTGAAACACAAAAGATATTCGGTTGTAAAGTCATGAAATACAGCTATGAGCTTTAACCTACATATCTGATCCTTTGTTAGGAGCTAAACAGAGTTGACAATGTCTAAAGTGCTCAACTATATTCAATTTAATCAACTGACTTCCTCAGTGATGGCCGTGGCCAGCATAGATTTCAACCGGAGGGAATTACTATTGTTCAAATTTTGAAATTAATGTATCTCAAATTCAAATATCTAAATACAAGTTGTAGACCCAATCATCTGCTAACAAAAGAGCAGAGTTGATAAGGTCTACCCCGATGATGGCTGTGTTGATTGAGAATATCAACCAGAGGAATTTACTTTTATTAAAATTTTCTAAAATCTTCAATGTTAAGTGAAATTTCTATCAATTATCAAATATTCAAGAAAAATTTCCTAAAATCTTCATGAGTGAGCAACGTTTAGACAATTTTATTATAATTATGGTACTTTCATGCTTGATGTTATTTGCCAATTTTATTACGTATGTCTCGTCTGATTTGTGGAATATGTGAAAGGGTCAACAAATGCCCCAAACAAATATGGTATGTGCCTAAAGTGACAATATTTATTGTGAGCTGGCTGATCTTATCATCATTTCATTTTTTGTTAACTTATGTGTAATTTTTAAGATTTTTTATGTGCATTTCAATTAGTTGCCTCTAATTACCTCAGCAAGTTATGGATTAAACTCCTACATTCAACCATTATTTTCACATATAATTTATTAGTTTCTCCTGCTTTATGGTTTAATGAATTATCATTTGTATTCTCATGCATTTTTTTATTTGGCAGGGAAAATGTTTGGTTGGCAGAGGTCTGAGGATTTTTCACCTAGCCAGCCTAGCGAGAAGGCTATTTGGTTTGCGATAGACATGATCCTCGAGGAGATGCTGATATTGGTGACACGCTTAAGCAGCATACTAATGTGTTGCAGAGTTGTGACTTTTACCATAGTTTCTTCACTCGTTCCTCGATTCTTCTAGATTGTGCTTCAGATTCTCTCGACTTCGAGGATTTGACAAGGTGGATTAGCATGGTCAAATTGAAGTGCGGGGAGTACAACCCCATAGAGAGTATGGTTGACTAGATTTTCTATGGACACTGTGATATTTTATTGCCTGCAGTTGACATAATTGAGCAGACCGATCATTCAAAGCTGTTGAGTCATCAATAGCTTTAGTTGGGTTCTTTAGAGTGGCCAAGAGATTCTCTAGCTAGGGTTTATAGTCTTCCATGTGGTTATATAGCATGGGCTAGGTATGTTCTTCTGGCACACATACATAAATTATGGGAGGTTGGGGTATATGAGGCTGTGTACGCATCACTGTTAGATTATGGAAATATCCCACCATCTTGGGCTTGTGGAGTAGCTAAGTTTTGGGACTCCAACAATACATGGATTGGTCTGTAGGAATTCACCATTACCAGGAGAGGAGCTTGAGATAGTTTGACTTCTATATTTGGTTGTCATTACGAGGAGTGTGTCCCACCAGATGAGGAGTTATTTTGTACATAGCATTCATTGGATGATAGCCGACGGGGGAGGTTAGTTATGCCACCTATGTACCCAGACCTTCTTAGTCATTACTAGTCAAACTTTTAGAGCATCTGGGATTTTAATGTGATCTGGACTACTTTTGTAGTTGACATTTGGATTCAGAGTTTCTACAATACAGTGTTATTCTTCAGGAGACTGTATCTCTACATGATCCTTTTAGAGCTGGCATTTCATTTGGAAGCCATTTATCAGAGGAGACAACTAAGCCCAGTTTGCCTATTGGATGTTCATCTCTAGATATTCTAGGTATAGAGGATGACTTGTTGTTAGATGGATTCATTGCAACCTGGCTCTCCTTTTTTGTGTTCCCTAGTAAGGAGGGGCATATACGTTCAGGAGTCATTTTAGAAGCTAACAGGATTTCTAAGGTGAGCATCTTTCTCTTGCTCTAGTGGTGTTAACCAGGATTTATAGAATCTTTAGAGTGATTTTAAAGTTAGAGTCTCTTGAGCTAAGAGATGTTACCTTTCCCTGGCAGTACATATATGGTTGGATTCACTTGCATATTCATGGAGCTTTTTCCTATCTTGAGTGTTCTACTCACTTCTTGTAGAGAGGCTTCCCACAATGGTACAACTATGCTAGGATTCTTCTACCTTAGAGTGGGAGCAAGTGCGTCTGATTTTCTTCACTCCACACTTGGTCATAGATAGATTTCAATTGGTTCACCAGCCAGAGACATCAGGTCTGCCTTCATATTTGATAGAGGTTGATATTTTTGGCAGACTTGATGAAAGAGGTAGATTATGGTGTTTATTTTTAGGATATATATGGGAGACACCACGCAGACCTGAGGGGGTACTCATTGAAGTTATCAAGTACGACATTGAGGTATGATATACTATCTCAAAATATAAGGATATCACCCTTTAATGGACTTAATCATCTAATAAAAACTTCTAAGGCATGATGGGTCTTCGAATATACCAGAGATTTTTTCTCTACTTCACATGGATAAATAAAGCAGGGTTTATATTAAATCGGGTTCTAAAGTTCCCTATGGGGCAAGCCCCCATAGTTAATTACATCCTAATGAAGGTGAATTCCTTAGGAATACTCTCGATTAAAGTACGCAATTATTGTCTCCAAAGATTTCAAGGATAGACTATCAATAAATTAGCTACGTTGGAAAATCAAGTGGGAATGATCAAGGAGAAGAATTATTTTGGAGGCCAAAGGAGATGAGTAGGGAATGCTCATAATACTAGGAAGCCTAGTGAGCATTCCAATCTATCATATTATTGAGATTTATATATTTGAAAGTGAAAAGAATTATTTTGTTAGAGTTAAAATTTTATTAGATTACTAGAGCTTATAATCCCTCAACACAAGGTTGTGAAAATGCCTATGGTGAGGATTTATGCTTGTAGGCTAAAGGAAATAATTACCTGGATTCTAAATCTAGGGAGCTTTAGCAAGAGCAAAAGCATGACCTAAATCTATGTGAAGATGGGTATAAAGTTTACCTCCACAAGAGAGAGTAAACCACTTGACTGATAGACTTATAATCTCATGGAATGGCAGCCAGCTAACTCATCCTACACTTTAAATCTATTTGGTCAAGTCTTATAAAAATGCAAGATAGTTGAGCTGTTATTAATTTAGAAAGAGACTAAAGTTCTTAAACCCACTCCCTAAGAGACTAGAGCATAAGTGGTATGAGTAATGACTTAATATACAGATGCAAATCTTTTCAAATTTTAATTGATTTTTGGCATTTCATTTTGACAAAGGCTATATGATTTCTTATGCCTAAATGCATGATGAAAATGGATTATGGGCTAAATCAGCGAGAAAGATGTATTTTCCACCACTGAGGAGACCCTCAAAGGTCAAGTCTTCCCCTATCATGCAAAGATGGAAACCCTCTCTTAGCAAGAGTAAAGCAATATGCATGCATGATGTGAGACATACAACATTCAACTAAGGGGTTGCTAAATCTTTTAATTATCTTGATTTAATGCCTAGGCCTTATGTGATGTTAATAATTATTTAAAACTTAGTTATGAGTTGTATTTGGGTAAAATATTTATCTTTCCCTAAGAGCCTAATCGCATCCAGACGATACAACAAACACCAATCATAAAGAAACTATGAAGATGCATGTTATTTCTATTATGAAATTTAAACATAATAGCAATCAATTTTATAAATCTAACACAAAAGAATAAGAGGCGGTGCATGGGTCTTGCTACAACCGAAGAGAAAATGGGTAGCTCTACCTTATACAATGCAAATATGAAAGATAATTATAATTTATAAATGATAACTATGGTCCTTAAATATTCTTTCTTCATGTCTCCTTCATTTCTTTATGTCTCTTCTCCTTGGTGAGCTTTAAGGCATCACATGGACCCCAAGACTAAGCCTTCTGGCCAATGCTCATCTAAACTCCCATAACACTAATCCTAATTTCTAATACAAATTATATTAAAAATTGGAAAAGTAAATCTAACTACACTTATTAAATAAGTGTTAGCTATACACACATACAATCCCAAGCAATTATATTTATAATTTAGACTTAGAACCCTACACATGGATAACCAAGTCCACATGCACTAATTTGGATTATTCTTAGGGATTTAAGCAACCTGCAAAAGAGAGAATTTATATTTATTTTAAGCACCCCTTAAGCACAATCCCCTACAAAAAATATGATTAGGATAATCATGGCCTAACATCTAATCTACGAAATATACACCCTAACATCCAGTCTAAAATAATACATCACAAAATAAAATATACATCACACCATGCACCGCTCTATCATAAAGCTAGAAGTGGTGACTTAATTTTAATGTGTGTGTGTTAAGGCTTATGTCGTATGTCCTAAGTAGACATTAAGGTTATGATTTTTTAAATGTGAAAGGACTATTTAATCATAAGTTTTGATTTCATTTTAAGTAGTTTAATTGATTTGAGAATTTTACTTAGTATTTTCTTTTATTTCATTTGACTTACACTTAGAAACTAAGTATTATAAAGAGAAGAAAACTAGAGGATCATTATGTTTTCATTCCTACCTTAAGTCATTTCTAAAGCCTGTTAATTTGATTTAGTTTTTTTAGTGGATGGCTTATTATGCATTTTAAAATAATTCTAAGTTTAGGTTCACTCTAAATAATTCTATTCAATATAAAAGGTATCTTAAGATTAATTTGATTGAATTACTATCGCATGACACATATTAAATCCTTCATTTCTATCACATGTAACATGCATTTGATTATGTCCTAAGTATACCTACACATACAATATATTTTAGCTTACTTGAATGATGGGTGTGAGTATGTATATTTAAAGTTTACACTTTTCTATTTGATTGAATTATCTTATCATATTAATTTAAAGCTCTATCTAAATTCTTATACAAAATACATAGGGATGAAATTAAATAGGCACGTGTCATTGTTAACCAGGGAAGTGAGGTAATCAAATGACCTCATTGGAGCTAACTAAAGCCTCGTATTCTTGGGATGTCCATTATATACTAATTGCTTTCAAATTATATGTAAATTTGCATACATGATAAGAAAGAGAGCTCCAAATCACATGATTAATTAATTCAATCACTCAGCCAACTATGGATTCATGTATCTTTGATAAAATAAAAAAGGTTCTAATTTCATAATTAAATGCACACACACATGTATAAGGGATATAAGCAAGTACATGCTATTGTTAACTAGGGAAGTGAGGCAATCAAATGACTCCTTAGGGCTACTTAAAGTCTTGAAGTCTCGGGATGTCCAGACTAAATCTTTACTTTTCTCAAATAAATATAGATATATACATAAATAAAGGAAGGAGAGCCATGCAAAGGTTGTATTTTTATTTGATTGAAACATTTATGCATATGGAGTAAAGTCTATCCAAATTCTAGTATTGAAATACATAATAATGAAATCAAATGGAGTATGTGCCATTGTTAAACCAGAGAAGTGAAGTAATCAAATGAATTCCTTATGGCTAGTTAAAGCCTCATATTCCTAGGATGTCTAGGCTATATACCCATTAATATTCATACTTACATAAATCTATACATGAATAAAAAGAAAGAAACTTCACTTCATACACTTAAGCTATAATCACATGCATCTTCTATGTATTTATAACTAGCATTCATAGCATGTGTAATTATTTATTTATAAGCTTTGTAAAAATATATTTAGATTTAATAGTGATAGTAGCCACACATATAATAAATTAAATCAACACATGCAAGTTTGACATAAAGGAAACCATTTGATTTAGTCAATTTTGCAAAAGATGAATGCATGAATCAAATGACATATAACATTTAATATGGTTGGAGAGAAATAAATAAACATAAACATATTATTTCATTCAATCAAATTAATTTCTAAGGATAATCATATCAAATTAAATCATTTAAAGCAAACCAAAGCTTTATAATGTCATTTTTAATTTGATGTTTGATTTGATTTAAGAAAAGAGAGGAAAAGGTTTGCTAATCCTAATCCCATCCCATGTTTGTAAGTTAATTTGATTTAATGAAAGATAATTAGGTTGATTTTATGGATTAATTAAGTTAATGTATGAATTAAATCAATTAATTAACCCTTAACTATATTACCTTAAAGTAATTAACCAAATAATTATGAGCAAATATGAAATGCAAATGAATTGAAAAGTAAATTAGCAATGGTCCTAGGAAATGAAAGGGCTTAATGCAATTGGCTCATAATTAATAGTTAATTAAGCTTAAGGAACTTAATTAAGTACATTTATAGTTTTCCCACACATGTGAGCTAACCATAATTTCTTTAAATATCTTTAGATTATTGAACACCTAAAGATCTACCAATAAATTAATTAGGTTTATATATATTTTAAATTTTAACTAAACTAATTAAGTAATTAATTAATCCATTAATTCTTAATTAATTTCTCTTAAAAAAGTGAAAAAACTTAGGGAAAAGATTAGGAGAAATGCCCCAAGATAAATGACCCAATTAATTAATTAAGTTACTATTCATATGATTAATTAATACTTAATTAAATTAAGAAGGTAATTAGGGCTTAATCAATCAATTTCCCTGATTAATTAACCAATAAATCCCAAAAAAATAGGGGAGGCAGAAGTCATCCCCTTAAACAATCTCAGAAAGTTTGAGGTTAATTAGTTAATTAATTAGAGAGTAATTAGAGTAATTAACTTTTCAATTAAACTCTAATTAAGCTTTAATTACTATTCAAAATCAATTAAGGATAATTTTAATAGGTTCCTCCATAAAATATTTTTAAAGTGAGCCTTTGTTTGTATTTTTTTAAAGATTTTTGTATGATTTGTTATAAAATTATGAAGTTTTAGTCTTAAAAACTAGTTAATTAGCCTTAATTAAGCCTAATCACATTTGCGCCATGCGGTGTGCTGACGCGGCGCACTTCCCACATGGTGCCGCGGGATTGGCTATTTAAGTTGTCACATCCCGTGGCTGAGTGTGCTGGTGGTGGGATGCGTTATTGATCTCCACCGTCTGATCTTGAATTGGACGGTGTAGATCAAACTCATGGTTAATAATGGCTTGAATTAAATGGATCTAGCATGATCTAATCACGGCCGTCCATTCTGATCATGTAGAACGGACGATGTGTGATATATCAGCTCATGAACGATAAAAGATGGAGGCCGTCCGCCATTGATCGTTTAATCCAAGCTCACCCGAGTTCGAATTAGGTCCAAATAGAACCCATACCATCTTGTGAGGGATTTAGGAAGATCTAATGGCTAAGATTGGCTCACATGCTCATTTTCTTCACAGAGCTCCAAGAAATTTTAAGCTAGAGGTCAGTTTTCATTGAATTAATGCACCGGAGCTGAGACCAATGGCTCGCATGCTTGAGGTAGCTTTGTCTGGTAGAGACAAGACTCTGTTGAGTAGCAATTGGATTGGTTCCACGTGGATTGCTCTGGAGGTAAGAATGGTGCTTTTGAGCTTCAGCTTTGATCAAACTCCTTGCTCTGGTGGGTTTAGAACTTGGGCAAAGCTTTGGGTAGCCTCATAAGGTGTGTGGAAGGTGTAAGAATGAGTAATTGGATTTTCATTGAGGATTAAAGAAGTTGGGGTCAAAGAGAAGCTCCCCTATTTTGGCTATGCTCGGGAAGGAGGAATTCGAAGTGGGGAGGCCTTGGGAGTTCTCAAGAGCTTGCTATGGAGTTTTATTTCTCTCTTGGAAGCTCAGGCGAGTTGAATGGTGTTATTTCCCATTCGAATTGAGGGGGGTATATCCCTCAATTGGCTAAGGTGGACGGACGGGATCAATCCCCCATTTTCAATCAGCCAGCTGCTGCCAGAGTGCTAGAGTTGTCCCCATCAAGTCCATGTAGCTCAGTTTGAGTGGAGGAACGCTTGGGAGGTGGCTAAAGATGGGATATGGGCTGATGACTCTTCCTTTGTCTATGGGGTTCTCAGCTTGTGAGGAAGGTGAGTTAACTCAACTCCCTTTGGTCCATGGCAAGCCTAACCCACTTAAAGTGGGCTAGATGACTAGGTTAGACCCCAAATTGGGTGCTTGATAGTTGCCAATGGTGATAGGAAAGTGGACTTTGCTAATTTTGACAAAATCCCACATGAGGAGGCATATCCAAGGGAGATTTACCTTGAGTTTGGCTTTAATTAAGTTTTGAGCTGACCTAGGATGGGTTCAGTTGGGTTTGGTTGGGTTCCAAGGTCTCATGGGTTGGTTTCAAGGGTTTTGGCTCAATTTGGTCAAATTAGGTCAATTTGGGTCATGTTGGGTTAGGTTGACAAATTGGTCAACTTGGGTCAAACTAATGCTTGGGTTAGGTTCAAATGATGATTTAAAGTGTTTTGGTTCAAGTGGTTTCAATCAATTTGGCCCAAGTTTTATTTTGGCTCATTTGAAATAAAATGGGTCAAATGGGTCAAGTTGACCAATTTAACTAAATTGACCAAATTGGCTTGGGTTGGGTGTTGGTTCAAGTTCAATTGGCTAACTCAAATGATTATATGCTTTCTTTTAAATCAATTTGGATTTAATTTGGATTTTGGCTACTTTGACCCTTTAGGTCAATTTGAGTTAAGTTGATTTAGGTTGACCAATTGATAAAAGTGGGTTCAATTATGGCTTTGGCCAAGTTCAATAATCAATTTAGAATGAGCTTGAGCCATTGGTTGCAATTAATTTGGGTTGGATCATGGTTTGATCCATTTTACCCTTTTAGGCCAAGTTGGGTCAACTTGGGTCAAATGACCAATTGGGTTTGGTTTGGCTCAATTGACGGTCAAGTCATGTTCAATCATTGATTATGAGTTGGTGTGAATCAATGGTTTCAATTAATTTGATGTAGGATGAGTTTTGGCTGGTTTGGGTCTTATATGGGCTAAGGGTTGACTGGTCAAATGGCCAAGTTAACTTGGTTTGACCCAATTTGAGGCAATTTGCCATCCTAGGGTGATCAATGATCATGGTATAAGGTTTGGATGGGCTTGGTTCAATCCAATTTGAGTGGGATTAGAACTTGGTTCAAATGTGTTCTTTAGGCACTTTGGGTTAAGTGGACCTAAATGGGTCAATTGACTTGGTTTTGGTTTGATTAAGGTTTAGTTGAATTTATATATGAGTTTATGATTGAAATATAAATCCAACTACAATCAATTTGGGCTATGATGGGTTTTTGTACATTTGGAATTTTCAAGTAAAATGGGCTAAGTTGGGCTTAACTTAGTTGGTTTTAATTTGGCTTGATGATTGTAAGTTTTATTTATATTTGGGTAGATGATTGAAGGAATGATTGATTCAAGAGGAAATCCATTAATTTTGGCTTGATTTAGGTGGGTTTTGGTTAAGTCCAAGGAATTGGCTTAAAGGGTTTAAGATGGGTTTTGATTTGATTTTGGATTTGGTTTTGGCCTAAACTTTCAAATGAAGATATAAATGACTCATGAAAATCACTTGAGTTTGGAGTGATTTGGAGGCAAATTTGACTAAGCGCATGGAGGTAGCTCCATATGGCTTAGAAGGGAATTAATTTAGTTTGATTTTGTTTTGTTTATTTGATTTTATATTCCATTTATATTTGTGAATATAAATAAAGATATGATTGATTCATGAAGAGATCAATCAAGTTTGGTTTGAATTAGGTAGAGATTTGGCTAAGTTCAAGGAATTCAATCTTAAGGCTTTAAGGAGGATTTGGGAGTTTAAATTTGATTTTGGGTTTCAATAATTTGGAATTGAGTTTGGACTTGAATTTAATAAATGCTTGAGGGATTGAATTGATCTTGGAGAAGATTAATTGAATTTGGATTGAATTGGATTTGGCTAAGGGTAAAGTCATGGAATTCAATCATAATGATTATGATGAGTTTTGAGCTTGGATTTGATCATGGGATTGATTGTGAATTTTGAAAATTCAATTTTGAATTTGAATTTAAAGTTGGTTTAAGAAGGTGAGCATAGGTTGGGTTTAGGCCATAGGATGGGAAAGTCTCCCTAAATCCCTAAGGCATAACCTACCCCTATGACTAACCCTTCTAAGTCTCTAGGCTTAAGTTAAGTGTTCACCTAATCACTAGAAGTGTCTTAAGACTAAGGAGCACTTAGTGTCTATAAGAGTTCTAGGCCTATGATGAGGAGGTTAAGAATTCACTCTAAAAATGAGGTCAACAAAAGGACCCCCAATAGGTGTGGTGTAACCAACAAGGCACATCGCACGTATTGACATTGACCGAGATGATCAACAATGCCCAAAGTATTCCAAGCATTAATGAAAGTGATCTACACATAAACTCGAGAGGTATATAAAATCATGATCTTAGTGCAATGTAACTTAACTTATGCCAAGGGCATAAGAGAGGAAGAAGGAATCCACTGAGGGATTGAGTGTATGAACCTTCTACTAGGAAGCAAGTTCAAGCTATTCACTGGTGATATGGATTTGAGTTTGATTGTATGATTTGTGGGAAGAAGATCCATTGGGGATTATAATCTATAATAGGTCAGGGATGGGTGTATGAACTTTCCAATAGGGAAGTAGGTTTTGGTTATGTGAGTTTGATTTCATGGAGGTATCTACTATGGGATAGGAGTTGGTTAGATTTGTTTAGTAGACATCCACTGGGGATGAGAATTTGATTTGATTTGGGGCTCCACTGGGGAGAGCATATGATTTGGTTTAGTTTGGTTTAAAGTTGAGGGCATACTTGTTGGAGATATGAGCTCGTATCTACTGGGGATATGGTGAATTTAATTTATGGACCCTATCAGTGTTGCGATGGATCCACTAATAAGGGGATATATTAGCCTTAGCTTATCTCAAGTTTACAAATCCAAAAGGACACACTACACGTGGGGTAAGACTATCCAACCTAAAGGTTTACTTTTCAGTGTGCAATAGTTGGCTAAGAAAAAAATGTAGCAGACTTACATCTTCCAAAGCGGGGAGCTACCACTGGGGTGATTCATTAGTAGTACAACAAATCAAACTCGACATAGGGCGACTACTGAGTGAATGCCACTGTGGACTCATATCAACTTAAAAAATTGTCAGAATTAATATCATTTTAATTTGATGGATCATGTCGGTGTGAAATGGACCCACTGAGAAGAGGCTATATCAACCTCATCCTATCTCAAATTTACAAATCCAAAGGGATAGTCTACTAGCCATGGGGTAGAGCTATCCTACCTAAGCCTTTTGTGCAATGGTTGAGCTAAGAAGAAAGCATAGTAGGTTTACATATTCCAAAGCGGGGAGCAACTGCTGGGGTGATCCATTGGTAGCACAACAAATTGAACCCAACCTAGGGAGACTACTAAGTGAATGTTACTTAGGACTTGTATCAACTCAAGAGTAGTCAGGCTATTCCTATGGGGATTTTTGCTGATACTACCCTAAAGATAGAACACCTTCTTGGGAAAAGATACTACTGGGGGTGTCCTCCTAATCCACAATGAATATATATATTTTATGTTTATATATTTGTGTGGTCCCTGTTGGCATACAAGGGACCACACTGAGAAGGGAACTATATCAGCCTTATCCTATCTCAGACTTATTGGACTAAGGGAGAATTTGCATATTCGTAAACAATAGATTCTCCAACCACAGGGGTGGCTACTAGATAAAGGGGACTGTCCAATCCAAGAGTAACTCAGGTAGTGTCTAAATGAGGTCGTAAAGGACGTGATCTAAATAGAGTGCCCATAGGAGAGGTGACGCTAGGGGCGTTATCTTGGACCTTATAAAAGAAAGCCTATAGGTGTATGGTGGTGACTCAAGGAGAAGGCATAGCAAACTTACATCTACCATGAGTGGTGTATCTAGTGGGTGAGTCACTGTTATCATAGAGAGAACCAACCAACCTAAGGTGCCCGTCGTGATGATCAATCTGAGAAGAAGGCGTGTAGACTTACATCTTCACAGATGGAAATGATCACCGAGATAGTCTATTATTGGCAGGACATATACTATCTGACTTAGGGCGACTAATAAGCGGGGACCCACGAGAGGACTGGACCCAAAATTGAAGTATTCAGGAGAAATGGGGCCATTGGGGGAGTTATCCTAAGCCTCAAATATACTCAACCTAGTCATTGTATCATGGATATTTTAAGAAGAAAGCGTAGCAGGCTTATATCTTCTTAAACAAAGTCAACATGAGGTAGTTTATCAACTACCCAGTAAGGCCTACCAAGCTAACAAGGCACTCATCAGTGTGCAATGGTCAAGTCGGGGAGAAAGCATAGCAGACTTAAATCCTTCTAAATAAGGAACCATTGGGGTGACACACTAGCATGGTAGCATTGACTAGATTGTGAGTGTCCTTTGGGTGCATTATCCCAACTCAAAGTAGCTTGAGATAAAAGATATATGTTTATTTTATATGTGGTTGTATGTAGTTTGTGTTTGTATTATGTTGATAAAGGATAGGACACCACTTGGGTTCCTTACACCTACCCTAAACTCACCGTGGCGGGTTCACAAACAAAGATGATTTCAAAAATGGAAGAGGTGGAATTAGAGATGAAAATTTTCAATGATAATTATTTTAAAATAAGATTTATGGATAATATTTCTTTAGGTATAGCTCATTGATTGGAAGCATCAGATTCTCTCCCTTATGATTTATTAGCTGATAGGATCCTCCTTGGTAGGCCTTCTCTATGACAAAAGGGCCTTCTAAAGTGGGTTCAAACTTGTCTCCCATCTTGTAATAGAAAATAATTGGTCTCCTTAGAACTAAAAGAAGCTCTCCTACTTAAAAAACTTTAGGACGGACCAACTTATTATGAGCTTGAATTATTTTATCTTTGAATAACTCAAGGTTCTGGAATGTACATAGAGTCTCTTCTCCAAACCTTCGAGCTCTTCTAATTGTAACTTGGCTTTCTGGTCTGTTGTGATTTTACTACCCACATCTATCCTTAGTGATGGTAGTTAGACCTCTAATAGTAGAATAGCTTCAGACCCATACACTAAGGAGAAATGGGTAGATTGAGTTGGAGTTTTGTATGTGGTTCAGTATGCCCACAAGGCTTCAACTAAATGCTCATTCCGCTATTGCTTGTTATCGTTGAGTGTCTTCTTTAATATTTGGATGAGAGTTTTGTTGAAGGTTTCTACTAAGCCATTTGCCCTCAGATAGTAGATGGTAGAATATCTTCAATCCATGTTGTGTCTCTGGGCAAAACTGTTGATCTTAGTGCTCTTGAATACAATACCATTATCAGATATAATTCGTCGAGGCACCCCAGCATATATATGATATGGGCATGAAAAACTGGAGCACATGTTGAGCTGTGACCTCTTTGAGTGATATCGCCTCTGCCCACTTGGAAAAGTAGTCGGTGGCAGCTAGAATGAACTGATGATCCTTGGAAGAAAAAAGATTTATTGGACCCACTATGTCAGTACCCCAACACTTAAATGGCCATGAGGCCAATGTAGTATAGAAAGTTGGGTGTCTGGTGTAGAACCACACCATGTACTTGACATTGATGATATCTTCTAGCTATGTTCATGCAGTCTGTGATCATCGATGATAAGTAGTATCCTAGTCTATTGATCTTGGCTTTCATCTTTGGATAGTATTGATGAGCTCTGCATAAACCTGAGTGTACCTTGATTATGATCTAATGGGCTTCATGTTTGTACAAACATTGTAACCACATATGATCGAAGGACCATCAGCACAAGGTGTTATCCACGAGAGCATAGGAAAGTGCTCTCTGGTTCACTTGATGTGTCAGGGACTTGGTTGAGGTAGTTTGCAAATATTTAGATTATCCATGAATGGTCAGCTCCAATCTAGCTTGTCATCCTTTTTTGGCAACGGTAACCTCCCTTTCAAGAGAGTACATTTCAATGAGTTTAATGTCAACAAGGGATAAGACTTATCTATTTTGGACCCTTATTGGTATAGCCTTATCTTTTGGACATGCTAACTCCTTGACGAGTTTGGCTACAACAACTACTATAGGCCTTTTCTCCTTGAGGAATCTTGTAAATGGTAACCTTTGAGATTTGGCCAACAACTCCATAGTGTACTTGTGGTAATGATGGAGGTTAGGCTTTAGAACCTTGTAGGACCGATTTGGTTGATGACTATCTGAGAATCCCTAAAGATGTTGATATTTTGGATGCTTAGAGTAACAACTAACTCTAGGACAATCAGAGCCTCATATTCAGTTTTGTTGTTGGTGCATGGATTGGACAGATGATATGAGAATCTCATCACATCACGGTCCGGAGTTAGGAAAACTATTCCTACCTCTGCCTTTCCTGGGATAATAGATCGTGGTTCTTCTCCCCTTTGAGAGGAAACCGCACCATCAAAGTACTTCTCCTAATGATGAATGGTAGTGTACCCTAAGTTCATGATTTATTCATCAGAGAGGTCATCACTAAGCGGAGAATTAATAGAAAGTGGGTGTGATACTAAGAAATCCATCAGTGCTTATCCTTTCACTGCACAGAGGGCTACGAAAGTAATGTCGAACTATGACAAAATCATGGACCAATGCGCCAACTGTCCAGATAACGTCAGCCATTTCATGAGATGTTGCAGTGGATTGATCCTATAGATCAAGTTTATCTTATGAGAAAGCATGTAATGTCATAGCTTTAGGGATGCAAAGATTAAATTTAAGCAATGCTTCTTAATAGGTGAATAGTTTACCTCAACATGAATTAGATAGTGATTGAGGGAATAGAGTGTGTGTTCTTTCCCTTCATCATTGGCTTGGGCCAATAGAGCCTTAAGGGAGTCATCTAATGCAATATTATAAAGGATTAATGGCTTTCCGGGATAGGGGCTACTAGAACTAGCGATGTCATTAGGTAGTGGTTGATGTATTCGAAGGCATGCTGACACTTATCATTCTACTTGAACTTGGCATCCTTTTTGATAAGTGCTGAGAATGGCTGGCATCTTCTTGATAGGTTGAATATGAAGCATCTTGGGTACGCCACCTGCCCTTGAAATGATCTGAGTTGAGTTAAACTTTTAGGTGGTGGAATTTCTAATATTTCCTTGATCTTCTATGGATCAATTTCAATTCTTCAATGTCGGACAACGAACCCAAGGAATTTCCCTAAAGCTACTCCGAATGCACACTTCAGGGGGTTCATTTTGTTGTTAAATTGCTTTAACCGCTCAAAAACTACCCTCAAGTCAAAGAGATGGTCTTCATTTTCTTTACTTTTGATGAATGAGTTCATCGAAGATTTGAGTCATGGCTTGCTGGTAGGTAGCATTGGCATTTTTAAGGCCGAAAGGCATGACCCTATAGCAAATGATTCTGATCGGGGTTCAAAAAATAGTGTTTCTTTCATCCTTAGGGGCCATCTTTATTTGGTTATATCCAGATGAGCCATGCATGAAAGAGAAGACTGCATGATATGAGATAATGCCCACCATCAGTTCTGATATTGGTAGTGGAAATTCATCTTTTAAACATGCCTTATTTATATCTCTAATATCGACGTATATGCGAATTTGGTCATTCTTCATCTTAATTGGGATGACACTGGCCAACGAGGCAGGGTATTTTTCTTCCCTTATAAAAACTAATATCGTTTAATTTCTTAACTTTAGAAATGACATGTTGTTCAATGTCTAATCACATGCATCTAGGAGTTTGCTTGATAGGGTTAGCACTAGGCTCTATTGCTAGTTTGTGGACTACTATGTTAGGAGATAAACTGGGCATTTCTTCATAGCTCCATGCAAAGTAGTCCTTAAACTCAATCAATAGCCTAACTAAGTCATTGGTTTCAATATCATTCAACAAAGAATTGATGTATGTCGGACGTGGATTGTCTTCAATTCCTAAGTTGATTTTTTTGAGCTCATTGATGGTTGATCTGATCTCCTCTTCAAACTCGTTGCATCTTTAACTTCAAAATTATTTGGGGTATCTAAAGTTTCTAAACACACATCCTTATATAAGTTAGCATGATTTAAAAAGAACCTATCAGATTTCAAATGATTGGTGATGACTAAGCAGTAATCATCATCATAGACTGGACCCACCGTACCGAATCTTAGTCCCGCTCTTGATTGAGAGCCTTTGCAATCATTCTTCCATATTCTTTTGAAATAGTCTGACTTATGCTTTGACCAAGCATGTGGGATTAACCATTTCTTTGCTAAGTTTAGAACACACGACGAGTACCAATGAAAAGGTAATTCTATTAATATTTATATGAATCATCCTCAAGTTCTACATCATCTTCTTGACTTGAGGATAATGCTCCCAGAAAGATCCATTGAGTCTTCACATCTATGGATGACTTAGGAGCTTCCTTAACTGCCAAACCCTCAACTTTTTGTGAAAAAAGTGGGGTTAGAGCTAAGTTCCCAACTGATGCCTGACTATTTCACATACAGACTTGGAAACATTTATGCTTTGCTTTAGTGTCTGTTCTTCATCACTATTATGCTCAAGTGTCACTCTAGTGTTTATTTTTATATTTGTTTGTGTGTATATGAGGGGACACCACACAGATCTGAGGATGTACTTATTGAGGTGATCAGGAATGGCACTAAAGAATAATGTACTATCTCTAAAGATTGAAGTCACTACCCTACAATGGACCTATTCACCTAATAAGGACTCTTAAAGCGTGATGGGTCTTGAATATCTAGATTTTTTCCCACTTTACATGATAAAGCGGGTTTATTTTTAGTTAAGTTCCATATGGAGGCAAGCATCCATAGTTAATTACATCCTAAGGAAGTGAATCCCTTAAGAATACTCTCGATTAAAGTAGGTGATTGTTGTCTCCAAAGAATTCAAAGATAGGATTATCAAAGGATTGATTATATTTTAGAAATTAAGTGGGACGAATCAAAAGGGAAGAGTCATTATTGACGACAAAGGGGATAAATAGGGAGTGCTCATGATACTTGAAAACCTACTAAGCACTACAATCTATCATATGGTTGGGCTTTATATATTTGGAATTGAGGAGATTTATTTATTTGATTTAAAATTTTATTAGAAATCTAGGACTTATAATTCCACAATACAAGATTGTTGAAATTCCTAAGAGGTGAGGATTTATGCTTGTAGCCCTGTTGACCTCATTTTAGAATGAGCTCTCAACCCCTCCACCTTAAACATATGATTTCTCTTAAACACTAAAAATTCCTTAGTCATAAGATACTTCTAGTGATTAGGTGAACACTAAACCTAGCCGTAGAGACTTAGAAGAGTTAGCCATAGGAATAGGTCATGCCTTAGGGGTGTTAGCAAAATTTTCCTACCCTATAACTTGAACCAAATCCTCACTTCCTTCTTTCAAGTCAAACTCCAAATTCAAATCAATGGCAATACTAAACCAAATCATGAATCAGTTTCAAATGATTGAAACCCATGATTAAATTCCAATTCAAATCCAAAACCTTTTCTAAGTCACTTTGATTTTATCTTATGGACTTAGCCCAAATCAAATTCAAATCAATTCAAATTCAAGAAATTTTCTCATAACCCATTTATATTCACAAATATAAATGAAATATAAATTCAAATACCCAAAACTAAATCCAAAATTCTAATTTAAATTAAAAAAAGAACCTTTTCTAAGTCACTTTGATTTTATCTTATGGACTTAGCCCAAATTAAATTCAAATCAATTAAAATTCAAGAAATTTTCTCATAACCCATTTATATTCTCATTTATATTCACAAATATAAATGAAATAATAATTCAAATATCCAAAACTAAATCCAAAATTCCAATTCAAATCCAAAAAACCTTTTCAAAGTCACTTTGATTTTATCTTATGGACTTAGCCCAAATCAAATCCAAATCAATTCAAATTCAAGAAATTTTCTCATAACATATTTATATTCTCATTTATATTCACAAATATAAATGAAATATAAATTCAAAATACCCAAAACTAAATTCAAAACTCAAATCCAAATTCAGCCAAAATTCAACCTAAGCCTTTCAAGTCAAATTCATGAACTTAGTCAAATCAAACTTAAATCAAGCCAAAACATTAATTTCTCTTCATGATTCAATCAATCCTTCAATCATGAAACTAAATATACAAATTCAATCATCAAACCAAAACTAAATTCAAAACTAAAATCCAAATTCAACCAAAATTCAACCTAAGCCTTTCAAGTCAAATTCTTGAACTTAGCCAAATCAAACTCAAATCAAGCCAAACCCTTGATTTTTCTTCATGATTCAATCAATATTTAAATCATGAATCCAAATATAAACATAAACTTCAATCCTCAAACCAAAAATAAATTCAAAAAATTAACCCAAGTCAAACTCATGTTCACCCTTTGAACTTGAAATTATCAAATGAATCAAAACTCATTTGACTTCAAATCTCTTGCAAATGGATTTATATTTCAATCATAAGTCCATATGTGAGTTCAACCAAACATGAATCAAACCTTGATCAAGCCAATTGATTCACTTAGACTCACTTGACCTAATGTGACCCAAAGTACCCTTTTTGAGCCAAATTCTAATCCTAACCAAATTGGATTGAACTAAGCCCATCTAAGCCTCACATTGTGAGAAACAATCTTCATAAGATGATCAATCACCCAAATTAGGTCAAACCAAGTTAAACCTAAAGGTTGACCAAGTCAACATTTAGCCAAAATAAAATTTAAACTAGCCAAAATCCACCATTTGCCAAATTGATTGAAACCATTGATCAAAATCAATTCATGATCAATGTTTAAACTTGACCAAGTCATCATTTGAGCCTAACCTAGCCCAATTGATGACTTGACCCAAGTTGACCCAATTTGACCTAAAAAGTCAAAATATGTCAAAACTTGATCTAAGCCAAATCAATTGCAACCAATGGATCAAATTCATTATAAAGTGATTGTTGAACTTGACCAAAGCCTCAATTGGCCAACTAGACCCAACCTAGCCCAATTGACCATGAACCCAATTTGACCTAAAAGGTCAAATTGAGACAAAATCAAACCAAACCAAAATTGATTGAAACCAAAGCTTGCAAAAATATTTGAAATGACCAACCAAACCTAAACCAACCCATGAGCTAACCCAATTAGGTCAAATGGGTCAAATTGGTCAACTTGACCCATTTGACCTAAATGAAATCAAATGAACCAAATCTAAATATAAATCAAATTGAACCAAACCAATGATGCCAACACATTTCAATTGGTCAAATGAACTTGACCCAACCCTTGGTTTGACCCAATTTGACCAATTGGTTAACTTGACCCAAGTTTTGATTTTAACCAAAATGGGTCAATATGAGCCAAACCATATCAAATCAACTCCAAATTCCTTGAAATTTGGACCAACTTAATTTCAAACTATTCTAAATCTACCCAAAGTAAAATTAAAGCTAAATGACCATTTTACCCCTAGGTCAAGGGGTAACCTATGGCCAATTTCACTTAGAATTTGATCATATCCTTTCCATGGCCACTTAGCACCCTCTTAGTGGATCAAGTGGACACTAGTGGTGTGGTGCACTTGACCCAATGGGTATGGGTCATCCAAACCCAACCCAAGTCTAAAATCGACCACCCACTTAGAAATATCCACATGGAATCACTCCCACACTCTTTCTTGCACATGGGCAACACCTCTACTACTCTTCACTACCAAAATTGAACCATGTGCAACCTCTAACAGCCTAACAAAGCCATTCCATGTGATCACTTTGATCAAATGGAAGGATAGCTCATGGCCATCTGATCATAGGGGAGATATACTCCCCCTAATTCCATTTGATTTTCACACACTCACACTCAATTGAAGAAAAGGAAACCAGAGCAAGCAATCCTAAGCTTCTCCAAGCCTCCTTTAGCTCTTTGTATTTCTCCATTTTTTATTTATTTAAGCTGAAAATAGGGGAGGTAGCAAGGAATTCCATCTCACTCAATACTCAATTTTAGCTCAATTCCTCCTTCAAGCACCTTGAGGGGACTCAATCGAGCTCACCCAAGTCTTCATCCAAGTTCTCAAGGCACGGGAGAGGGGAGTTTGATCAAGGCCGCAAGAAATTGAAGCCCACTTTGGTCCATAAGAAGATCCACTCAACCTTAAGCCCTCAAATCTTCAACAGGGCTTTGTTTCTACAAGACAAAGTTACCTCGATGTTTGGGAGCGCTAGTGATAGCCTCCGGTGAGGTATGGATCAAAACTGAGCTTAAATGTAGGATTATTTGGTCCTTTGTCAAAGAAATTTTCACCTCATTGAATTTGACTATTAGATCTTCATCTCCTTGCATGATGATGGTGCGGGTTAAGTTTGAGCTCAATATGAGCTCAATCAAGCTCGGATCAAGCCCTAAAGTGTGGACGGTTGCCATCTCCTATAGGCGAGCTCAAGGATCATGGACCATCCATTCATGCATTTTGGATGGATGTGATTATTCCATGTTAGATCTGAATTTATCCCTTTAATATCATGAGCTTGATCTTGACTGTCCAATCTTTGATTGGATGGTTAAGAAAGCGCAGAGTCATTTGGTGATAATGTGACAACTTAAATAATCAATCATCATGCCACGTGGCGCATACCACATGGTGGCACCGACGGGATTAGTTAATATTTAGGGGTTTTAATTAATTTTTAATCACTAAAACTTTAAAATACATAATTAAATGTAGAAAAATAAAAAAATACAAAATAAAATGCATCTTGAAGATAATTCAAAGGGGAATTCATTAAAATTATTTCCAATTAATTTTGAATAATGAATTTTCCTTAATTAAGGTTTTATTAAAAAATTAATAACCTTAACTACTCCCTAATTACTTCATTAATTGATTTCAAATTTCTCAGATGTATTTAGTGGGATGACCTCTGCCTCCCCTAATTTTTCTTGGAATTTATTGATGAGTTAATTAGGAAATCAATTAATGAATCCTTAATCACTCTCTTAACATAATTAAGCTTAATTAAGCATGTGAATGGTTTAATTCCTTGATTGTTAATCAAAGTTTAAGTAAAGAGGACGTTTATGGAATGGGTTTGGGGTATTTTCCCCAAGTCATTCCCTGAACCCCTTTCCTTCCTTAATCTAAATTTAATTAAGGATTAATCCATTAATGACCTACTTAATTAACTTAATAAAATTTTCAAAACATTCTAGAACTCAATCATTTCCTTCTTGGTAGATACTTAGGTGTTCAATAATCTAAGTAGCTAAAGGAAATCATATCTAACCCATATGTGTGAGAAGGATTATGAAAGTACTTAAATTAAACCCTTTAGCTTAATTAATAATTAATTATGAGCCAAATATATTAGGCCCCTTTCTTTCTTAGGTGCATTACTGATTTAAATTCCTTATGATTTTATGTCATACATTGGCTCATAACTATTTGATTAAATATATTAAAGTGGTGTAGGTAAGGGATAATTAATGAACTTAATCTACACCTTAACCTAACCAAAGCATAAAAATTGATCTAATCACATAAAAATTAAACTAAAAAAATACACACATATGGGAATGGGTTAAGACCAGGAAACCTTTTCACATTTTCTAAATTCAAATCAATCTCAAAACTAAATCAAAATTTTCTTAAACTAATTTTGATTCACTTTAAATAATCTTATTCTATAAGATTGTCTATAGGAATTAATTAGAGTGGATTAAATTACATACTTACATTACTTTATTTTTCCTAGCATGCTAAATGTGTATGTCATATGAAAATCATCATTCATGCCTTTTAAAAATCAAATTAAAATGAAATATTTCCTTTATGTCAAATTGCATGTTTTGGCTAAAATAAGAATATGAATGGCTACTATCACTATTAAATCTAAAACTAATTTCAAAACTTATAAATAAAACATCAAAAATGAAAAGTATGCAATTTACAATTACTTATGATCTTGCATGTGAATAGTATAAAATGTGTTATGTGATTTTCCCTCTCTTTCTTAACATAGGATTGCATAAGATTTGCAAAGTGTATAGACTATTTGAAAAGGACATAACACTTGCTTAAATCCATTCCTATACACTCCTATGTCATGACTTAAGAAATAATTCCACATCACACATATAAACTAAACTATCAAAATAATCAAAATAATCAAAACAAACATAAACTTTTTGCATGATTCCCTTTCCATGCATTTCTTTTTGTACATGCACATGTATTTAAGAAAAGTGGTATATTAGTTTGAACAACCCCAGGGTTATGAGGCTTTAAGTAGCCCTAAGTAGGTCTTATACCTTACCCCCTGGTGCAAATAATGGCGCCATGCTCACTTATGTCTTTTATACTTGTAAATGTGCATATGAAAAATGGATAAAAGAATCACTCTTTCTACTTAACAAAAACATGCATACATGAAACATTCAAATGTTCTTAAGCAACTCTCTTCATCATTAAGGTGTGTTAAATACTTGCATGCATGTATAGATATGCTTAGAATTCATTCATGTGCATGATACACATGTGGGAAAGAAATAAAGTGTTGTGTGTTTTGTGATAGTAATTCACTTTATTAATCTTAAAAATCCCTTTATTATTGAATAAATTTTTTTAAGGAAAATCTAAACTTAGGATTAATTAAAACACATAATAAAACATTCACTAAACAAAAATTGTTAATGAATCTATCTTAGAAATCACTTAAGGTAGGGAGGAAAGAGAAGTTCTCTTCTCTTTTCCCTCTCTTTAGAACTTAGTAATTAAGTGTAGGTTCATTCAAACTAAACAAAATTATCAAATAAAACCAACAAAATCAATTAAACAACTTAAATTAAAATCATCTTCTAAGTTGAACAATTTTATACTTAGAAAATCTAAACCTTAAGGCCTAACTATGCATGCCACACAAACCTTAAATGGCACACAAGACTAAGTCACCATTTTTAGTCCTATGTTAGGGCGGTGCATGGTTTGATGTTTGCTTTTATTTTGTGATGTGATGTTTTAGTCTGGATGTTAGGGTGTATGTGTGTAGACTGAATGGTAGGACAATCTTAGTCTAACCATTATCTTTTGTAGGGGATTGTGCTTAAGGGGCATTGTAATAAAAATATAATTACTTTTGCTATGCAGGTTGCTTATACCCCTAAGCATAATCCAAAATAGGCCAGGTGGACTTAGTTACCCATGTGTGGGGTGCTAAGTCCAATTTATACATATACATGCTTGGGATTGTGTGATTTGTTTAGCTAATCTCTATTTTGTAAGTTTTAGTTAGATTAACATTTCTCTTTTCATGTAATTTTACAATTAAGATTTTGGAATGATTATTATGGCGCATTAGGATGAGCATTGGTTATAAGACTATGTCTTATGTACCATGTGAAGCCTTTGGAGCATCCACATTCCAACCAACCAAAGAAAGAGAAAAGAAGAAAAAAGAAGAAAGAAGAGAGAAGAAAGATGAAATAAGAAAGATGAAAGAAGAGAAGAAGAATGAAGACCCCCATAACATGAATTCCTTTTTGTAATTCATTTGTAATCTGGGTTAAATAAGGGTAGAGCTTGGCTACCCAATTTATTTTCGTGTTTTTGTGGTGGAGCCCGACCACACTTGCCCTCTTATTCTTTTACGCTAGCTTTATAAAATGTTTGATGTTTGTTTAGCTTATGCATTAATATGACATATTTTCATAGTTTATTTCTTACTTTGATGTATGGCCTGGATGACGATTAACCTCTTAGGAAAAAAATAAATCTTCTACCAAATTAATCAACTCAAAACTAAAAGTTAATAACTCATAACCTCATCTAAATCCTAGGTTATAAATTAAGATAAAAATTAGCAACCCACCCTTTGGATGTTGTATTTCTTTTCATCATGCATAAAAAGCATATTATTTCACTCTTGATTTGGAGGGCTTCCACCCTTGCGAGGGAACTTGGCGTGACCTTTGAGAGCCATGGTGAAACATACCTCCTTTATTACTGATTTTGGTTCATAATATAATTTCTCATACATTAGGCATTTGAATCCTATACGAGTCAAATGAATTGTCAAAAAATAAAAATAAAACATATGAGAATTTGCATTAGATTTAAGTCATTTCATGCCTTACATGATCTAGTCTCTTAGAGTGTGTTTAAGGACTTAGTCTCTTTCTAAATAATAACAACCTTTCTATCTTGCATAAGCATAATACTTGTCTACAAGAATTTATAATTATAGGAGGAGTTAGTTGGCGACCACCCCTAGGCAGTTGTAAGTACAACAATCGGGTGATTTACCCTCTCTGGTGGAGGTAAACCATATGCCCATTTTCGCCTTAGATTTAGGTCATGTTTTGGCCCTCGCCAAAGCTCCCTAGATTTAGGTTAAGGTTGCTTCTCCCCTTTGCGGGCTACAAGTATAAATCCTTACCTCTTAGGTATTTTCCATGACCTTGTATTTTGGAATTGTAAGCCTAGATTTCTAATGAAAATTCAACACAAACAAATAAATTAATTCAACTTCAAAAATATAAAGCCCAATCATAGGATAGTTTAGGATGCTTACTAGGCTTTCTAGTATCATAAGCATCCCCTACTTATCTTCTTTTGGCTCTGGAAATAACTCACTCCTCTTTGATTAATCCCAGTTGATCTTCTAAAATTGAACTAATTAATTAATAGTCCTATCTTTGAAATCTTTGAAGACAATGATCATTTACCTTAATCGAGTATTCTAAGGAATCTCACCTTAGGATGTAATTAACTATGGGGCTTGCCTGAGAACAATGAACCCGATTTAAAATAAACTACTTTACTTTTCCATGTAAAGTAGGGAAGAATCTGGTACATATACAAAGACCCATAGTCCTTAGGAGTCTTTTTATTGGTGATTAGGTCCATTGTAGGGGTGGTTACTTCTATCTTTGAGAGATATACCTCTCAATGTTGTACCGATCACCCTAATAAGAACATCTGGATCTACTTGGTGTAAAGGTGTGTATACATTCTTTTATATATATATATATATATATATATATATATATATATATATATATATATATATATATATTTAGATTTTTGGCGACTCAGGGAAGGTTCCTCTCTCCATCTTTGATAAATGATCATTGTCTCCAAGTATCGATAATGGATTTGTACTTTGTATAAGTCCAAGATTATCTTTCATTTTCATTGGCACTTAGTTTATTTCATCCTTAAGTTAAGCTAGCCAACATCCTTTAGGCTTTAGGACCTCACTCAGTGTAGGTCTTAAAACCCTATTGTCCCCAATAGGTGAAAATAAAAATTTAATAAAAAGAAATAACTAAAGACTTCCTTCTTACCATTTCTAGGGTAAGGTAAGGTTCATTCCAAAAAAATAAAGAAAAATATATCCTTCATAAAAACAACAATTTCTATTAAAAAGCACTTTTCAAAATGCACATAATAAAATATTTACAAATTTTTTTTTATAAACCAACCTCATCTAACAATCTTCATGATTGTTATATGAAAATCTTTTTCAAAATTAAAATCATAAAATTTTCAAAAAGCACAAGTGAACTTCCTCATTCAATTTATTGAATAAGGCTTTCACTTTCCAAAAATCAAAATCAACAATCATATTTTCCAAAAAGCATAAATGAACACTTTCATTCAATATACCCAAATTTATTGAATGAAGGTTTTCATTTTCAATCAAAATCAACAATCATATTTTCCAAAAGCACAAATGAACATCTTCATTCAATTTATTGAATGAAGATTTCATTTTCAAAAAAATCAACAAATATTTTCAAAACAAAATCCAAAATCATATTTTCAAAAAGCACAAATGAACATTTCCATTCAATATACCCAATTTATTGAATGAAGATTTCATTTTCAAAATAAAATCAACAAATACCTTTTCAAAAATCAAAATTAACAATCATCTTTCCAAAACTAAAACAACATTTGGATTTTCATTTATCATACCCAAATTTGCTAAGTGAAAATCCTCTTTTTCAAAATCAAAAATCAAAACATCAAAACATGAAACACATGACCTTCCTTTATTTAGCATACCTAAATTTGCTAAGTAAGGACCTTATTTTTAAAAATCACCAAAAATAAAACACCTTAAGATTTTTTTTACTTTAGCATACCTAAATTTGCTAAGTAAAGGATCCTATTTTCAAAAATCATCAAAATAAAACACATTTGGATTTCCTTAGCATACCCAAATTTGCTAAGAATCCACTTTTCAAACAAAAATCAAAATGAAACACATGTGGATTTCCTTAGCATGCCTAAATTTACTTAAAATCCTCCTTTCACAAAAAGAACAAGATCAAAAGTACATTTGGATTTCCTATTTAGCATACTTAAATTTTCTAAGTAGAAATCCTCTTTTCAAAATCAAAAAGAATAAAATTAAAACACAACTTGGATTTCCTTAGCATACCTAACTTTGCTAAGAATCCTCTTTTCAAACAAAAATCAAAATGAAACACATTTGGATTTTCTTAGCATACCTAAATTTGCTAAGAATCCTCTTCTCACAAAAAGAACAAAATTAAAAGCACATTAGGATTTCCAATTTAGCATACCTAAATTTTAAAGTAGGAGCTCTTTTTTCCAAATCAAAAAGAACAAAAACAAAACACATTTGGATTTCCTATTTAGCATACCTAAAATTACTAAGTAGAAATTCTCTTTACAAAATAAAGAAAAGAACAAAATTAAACACCTTAGGATCCTTTATTTAGCATACAAATTTGCTACGTGAAGATCCTCTTTTAAAAAAAAAACTACGAAACATTTGGATTCTTCATTTAGCATACCCAAATTTGCTAAGTGAAGATTCTATTTTCAAAATTCACATGATTCACAATCAAGCAAAAGAAAAAGAAAATTGTTGTCAAACATCACTTAGCATACCCAAATTTGCTAAGTGAATTTTAAAATCAAAATACACAAATAAAATCAAATTGGTCCTTTACTTTAACATACTCAAATTTTTTAAATGAAGGGTCTCCAAACAATCAAAAATCAAAACTCAAATATGAACCTATGGAAGCTTCTATCTCTCCAAAAATTCTTGAACCCATTTTCAACATACTCAAATTTGTTGAAAATGAATTCCAAATTCAAAAATCTCTTCTCAAAATCTAAAGTAAAAAAAAAAATTCTCTCTTCAAAATCAAAGAGCCCCACTTAACATATACAAATTATTGAGTGTGGATTCAAATTCTAAAAAATGAATTTAAGTAGGAATTTGATTCTAACTTGTTTTTGACATTGCAGACTTTCAATCAACTTTTCAAGTCAATTTCAGTCAGTTTCAGTTTATCTCAGTTCAGTTCAATGGCAGCACTAAAGTATGTGTTCACTTTTTCCCATGAGATGGATTTGGCCTTGGATCAGGCCAACCTCCCACGCTCTGATTATGCCCACCTTATCCACTTTGGTTGAGGCTTTGAGGGAGATTACATGTGAGGGGACCACCCTCACCGGTCGGGAGCATGGTGGCCGGACGGTCATCCGTTAAGTCATCGATTAGATCCCGCGAAGAGGTGGCGTTCCCACGGCGTGTATCGTGCGGTGCCCGTTGTTCCCCTTGCTAATTAGAGCTAACACCCACTCATTGGCACCTTCTAAGAGGAAGGCTCCCCTGATTCCAGGGATTGTCTCCTCTACCTTCAAGGTTTGGTCTAGCTCCCATTCTGCTCGACCTACCAAGACTCAGTGCAGGAACAAAAATTGCATGATCAAGTGATATCACACTCATAGAGAAAGAGATAGAGGTAGTGTCTTAGGCTACCGTAGAGGAGTCACCCAAGGTAGTGTCTCCTCTCATTACGAAGAATAGGTTTAACTCCCTCTCTGGTTCTGATAGAGAGGATGTTTGGAGGATTTCAGCTTCACCTTTGCCAACAATTCATTTTTAGGTTCCTATTAGTGTGTGGAGGAGGTGATACGCCAGCCTGAGAATAATATTTTGCCAAGTTGGTAGAACCTACGGATGACAGTGCAGGTCAATTTAATTTAAGTTTGATTATCCCCCGGTGGGAGCGGATATGAGGCAAGGGCCCTACATCAATTCAAATCACTAGCAGGGTACAATAGATAGTCAATGGCCTCTACAGTTGTAGACTTTCCGATCGGTCGCCCGTGATCATCTTGACAACATCTTACTGCGGACTACCCATCATGGAGGAGCTCTATTTAGAGAGTGGTGTACCTCCACCACCACTCTACTCCATGCCCACCATCTCCCACATGTTCCAGATCTACCATTCAAAGGCCAAGGAATCATGGGAGAGAACCCCATTGGTGATCCGACTGACTAAGAGATCCCATTCCATCCACCCTCGTGGTGAGCTCTCCTTGACCGCCATGTTATGGTGAAGAAGGAATGGTGACCTCAGAGTATCGTAGTCATCCCATCACCACCACCACCTCAGCAGGCTATATAGATTGCAGTAGTAGAAGGAGGAGGAGAGAGTTCAGTTCTCCTCATGGCCATAGATCCTCTTAGGAGTACTACTCCATCCAGATCCAGTGATAGCTAGGAGCATTTTTCTTCAAGCGAGTGTAGCCCTCATAGGGTTAGCCCTCCAAGGAGGTCAAATGCATTTCATTCATGTGATTCTACTACTGACTCGATCTTTTATACATGTTAGTTGGCGATCCCTAGATGACATTTTGGCTAAATATCTAGTGGAGAAGGAAATCTTAGGATATGCAGTCTAATTTAGAGGATGAAAATGTCTTTTGAATGAAGATGACATTAGAGGCTTGGTGGGGTGGTAGACACGAGGTTCTCTTCATGAGTAGAACATTGGAAGGTGATTGGCGAAAAGACACAACCTACTCGACCCAACACCTCCTAGCATAAATAAAACAAAAGGATGATCAAATAGATAAGATGGGGAAGAGGCTTAGACTTTGCAATTATTTTAGCAAGAACAAGCAGCTTCATCCTACTATAGAGAATTGGTCCACTTGAGTTGTGCATGTCTTGGATCAAGCCAAGACTTTACCTGAGAAGCGGGGAGCACCAATTTGTATAGAAAGGTAGTGGTACCTCCATATAGAAGGACATCAAGACCATGGTTGAGCGGTAGGTGAGGAAGCATTGGCTCAAGCGGAGGATCATCGGTTCCAAAGGGTAGACCCTACCTAGAGGAAGTTGATGCCATCCAATATCCGAAGGGTTTCGTGACTTCTTTCAAGAGCTTCGATGGTAGCGAAAACCCAAGGCAGCACATAACGCATTTAAGAGCCAATTGTTACAATGCTAGTGGCAGTGATGCTTTACTCTTTGACTTTTTATCAATAGCTTAGTGGGCATAGCCTTCGATTGGTACATTAAACTCCCCAATAGTTCAGTGAAGACTTTTGCTGAGTTGGATCAACTCTTCATCAAGAAGATCGTGGGAGCTCAACAAAGGGTGACTGTAGGTGATCTCATTGTGGCTCAACAACACCATGGTGAGTCCCTCATTGATTACATTCTTAGATGGCATAATTTGAGTATGAATTGTGAACCACAGCTGTTTAAATAGCATGTCGTTGAGATTCTATTAAAGAATATCCATGGCCCAATCACCTTCATGATCAAAGGTTTCACCATCAAAACCTTTGAGAAGTTAATCAACAAGGTAGCTAGTATATAAGGAGGAGCCAAACAGTTGACTTTTCTGAATCAATCAATAAAGTTGAAGTCATAGAAAGCTTATGAGAAGAAGCAGGCGTGGCAGTATACAAGGGGAAATAGCGGAGAGCGTATGAGAGATCTTGTGTTCTCCACATCACTTCCACCTCTTACCACCATCAGAGCATCCCCATCAGCCAGCGACCTGACTCGCCTCCTCCTCGACCATATCCATAGCGGTGACAATACACATACGCATTGGGTAGCTATGGTCCACTACTGGATAAACTTAATAAGCCTTATTCATTTAAGAGGGAGGTAATCAGGAAAATCTTTAAGAATCCCTTAAAGAAGCCTGATTTCTAGCTACCTAAACCTAGAAGGCCAGAGGAAGTCAGCAAAAGCAATAATCCTAACTTTTTCTCCTACCATCGCATGCTAGGTCATGTTTTGAAAGATTGCTTTACATTCAAGGACTGGATTGAACATAGCTTCAAGATCGATGATAAAATTATCCCAAAGGAATACCTTGTAGAACAACTATCCAATTCTATTAGGATAATGCTTGGGGATACTTGTGATCCTTCCAAAACTAAAGAAGGTTGGGATATCTCCTAATCACGTACCTCTAAGAAAATTGTTTCCAAAATCAAGAAACTTTCTGCGGTGCGAGCTCAAACCTCAACATCAAGGAAGGTTTGCAAGTTTTTCATGATAAATTTGGGAAAGGGGAGCTCAAACAATAGTAACTATGCACCCAGGTAGCAAACCGCCAAGAGCTGACCTCCAGTCCGTTGTGCTACTACATCGACTACCTTAGCTAGCTCTTCCTATAGTAGACATCTTGTATTAACGGATGAGGGCATCAAATCCCTCACCCCACTTACTTTACTTGACTTCTACTTTATACCTCCCTCGAAACCCAAGAAATAAAGGAATAAATCTAGCTTGAATATTATCTGTGTCACTTATGATGGGTTGTCTAATTCTAATCTTCAAGAAAATTCTTCAAGTCTAAATAATAATTATAACAACTCTGATCTTCCTTTCTAATTCAAAGTTGGACTTTTCTTCTTTGAATAATATGGGTTCACCTCTTGAGATAGACTTGG
The DNA here is from genome assembly GCA_021442155.1 of Cymbidium sinense. Lineage (NCBI taxonomy): Eukaryota > Viridiplantae > Streptophyta > Magnoliopsida > Asparagales > Orchidaceae > Cymbidium > Cymbidium sinense. The sequence continues at coordinate 189,299,067 of CM038218.1, read as the reverse complement.
AATCATCTAATTTTGAAGGTCCCATAGGAGAAGCTGTAGGTGAGCACGGACAACCTTCCACTTGCCAAGAGATCACCAGAAGTCAACCTCCGTAGTGGCAAGGTTCTACCTCTGGCGCACCTCAAGATAAGGAATAAGTCATTGGTTTGATGAGAAGACCCTCCATGCTCCACCCTTGGATATGCTTGTGGAGGACCAGAAAGTGGATTGTCCTCTCTCACTAAGAAAGTTGCCATCTAAGCTAAGAATATGATGCCCTTATCTTATACAAAGAGATGAGGGAGTCATTAATCAAGACTCTTCTTGATCCTAAAATATGCTTAGCTCAGCTGACCGTTGTTGGAGAGGAGGCACATTATTCCAGAGAAGCCCAAGGGATCACTTTCACAAATGAAGACCTTCTTCTATGGGACATGGAGCACAACCATCCCCTCTATATTATAGTGGACATGGGCTGATTCAGACTTTCTAGAGTTCTCATTATTCTAGGTGAATCGGTAAATATTATTAGTCTAAAGACTCTTGCCTACTTGAGGATCGACATCTCCACACTCTGAGGAGATTGGATGATGTTGAGAGGATTCAATGAGTAAGGTGAGAGGGCTTTAGGTTTCATAGTGTTACCTTTGGAGATAGGTGAATGGAAGACTGAAGCCAAGTTTTATATAATTGATTCAAATACTTCATTCACTACTTTGCTTGGTAAGCCTTAGATACATCAGAATAAGATGATTCCATCCTCCTTCCATTAGTGCATCAAGTTCAGGAAGGATGAAGTTGAATATTATGTCAAAGGTGATGAAAAGCCATTTTCAGTTAGAGGGGTTGAGATATATGAGGATGTGACCTACTATCTTCCTCAAAATACCTTTACTCATGAACTTGATCAAAATTCAAATGCAAAAGAAAATGAAAAATAAGAAAAAGAAAAAAATGAAAGTTCAAGTGAACGAGAAAAGGGCATTGAAGAAGAAGTAGAGTCGCATATCACATTCCACCCACAGTTCATTCCATCATATGGACATATGGGTAGAAAGACCTCCAGGCAGGCGGAGAAAGCAGGTAATTCTAGGTGGAAGACCACTGGTTGGCCAGCACAGGGGTTTTGTTTTAGTTCATAAAAGTACCCCTACTATTCACATAGACTTGGAATCTAGCTTGGAGGATGAGTCTAATGTGATTAGCATACCAACCAACCCGGTTTTGTTGGAGGTGATGCTCGAGCTGGACATCGATGAAGACTAGGCCTCCAGACAAAGCATGAAAGTATTCAAACCAAATTTATGTGAAACTATCAGACAACAGTTAGGAACCTTAGCTCTAACCTCACTTTCTTCTTAAAAGCTGAAGGTTTAGTAGTTAAGGAAGCCCCTAGGTCTTCCATTGATATGAAGCCAAAGACATTTCTATTGGATCATCATCCTCAAGTCCTGAAGCTGATGTAGAACTTGAGGATAATTCATATAAAGAATTGATGGAATTTCCTTTTGATTGGTATTTGCCTTATCTTAATCTAGCAAAGAAAGGTTTGATTCCTTATACATGGTCTAAAGCGGTGTACTTTAAAAAAGCTATGGAACAATAGAGCGGGAAACAATCAAGATCGGGGCTAGGATTTAGTGTGGGTCCGGTTAATGATGGCGATTCTTTGGTTGTCACCAATCATTTTGCGATAGTTTTCTTTTCTTATGAGGATATGTGTTTAGAAACTTTAGATAATCTAGATGATCTCCAAATCAAAGATGCACTGTAAATATTTGAAGAGAAAATACATTCAATAATAGACAAGCTTAAAGTGATCAACCTCGGGATGGAAGAAGATCCATGCCAGACGTACATCAGCTCTTTGCTAAATGAAGAAGAAACCAATAACTTAGTTAGGCTATTGATTGAGTTTAAAGACTGCTTTGCATGGAGATATGAAGAGATGCCCAGATTATCTCACAGCGGTCCACAACAAGCAATAGATCCTAGCTAACTATCAAGCAAGCTCTAGACATGCGATTAGAAATCGAACAAGGTCATTTCTAAAGTCAAGAAATAGATGATGGGTTTCATCAGGAAGAAAAATACCTACAGTTATCGGTGTCATCGGTTAAGAAAAAGAATGGCCAAATTTAGAATTTTTGAGGGACTTAAATTAGGCATGCCCTAAGGATGAGTTTCTCTTCCTATACCAAAATTAATGGTGGAAAATGCCTCATCTCATGTAGTATTCTCCTTCATGGATGGGTCATTTAGCTACAACCAAATCAAGATGGCCCTCGAGGATGAAAGAAACATTGCTTTTTGAACCTCAATCAGAATCTATTATTATAGGGTCATGCCTTTCAGCCTTAAAAATGCTAGTGCTACATACCAATGGGCTATGACTCAAATAATCAATGAACTCATCCATCATCAAGTTGAGTGTTATGTTGATGATCTAGTAGTCAAAAGCAAAAAAAAGAAGACCATCTCTTTGACTTGAGAGTAGTTTTCGAATGGTTAAGATAATATAGCCTCAAAATGAACCCCCTAAAGTATGTATTTGGAGTAGTTTCAGGAAAGTTCTTGGTTTTATTATCCGACATTGGGAATAGAAATAGATCCAGAAAAGATCAAAGCTTTCTTAGAAATGCCACCTCTTAAAAGTCTAACATAACTTAGATCGTTCCAAAGATAATTGGCATATCTAAGATGCTTTATCTCCAACCTATCGAGGAGATGCAAACCATTCTCAGTACTTGTCAAAAAGGATGTCAAGTTCAAGTGGGATATAAGTGCCAGCATGCCTTTGAAGATATCAAGCAGTATTTGGTGAAAGTTTAGCAACCCCATCAGGCAGACCATTCTCTACACATTGGATGACTCCCTTGGCTTTGTTGGCCCAAGATGAGAAGGAAGGAGGCGCTCTACCTCGACCATCATCCATTCCTGAAACAACTATCCACCTATTAAGAAATATTGCCTAGATTTAATCTTTGTATCCCAAAAGCTACGACACTACATGCTTTCTCATAAGGTGGACTTGATTTCTAGAATCAATCCAATACAGTATCTCATGACACAACTGATGTTATCTGGATGGTTGGCATGTTGGTTCATGATTCTCTCATAGTTCGATATCACATTTGTACCCCTTCGTGCGGTGAAAGGACAAGCACTAGCAAATTTCTTAGCAGCACACCTACTTCCTGCTGATTCTCTGCTTAGTGATGATCACCTTGATGAACAAATCATAAACTTAGGGGAGGTTGACAATCATCACTAAGAGATGTATTTTGATAGTTCGGCTTCCTTTCATAAATTAGAAACACCATGATATACTCTTTAGGAAATATAGGGGTAGGAATAGTTCTCTTAACTCTAGACCATGATGTGATGAGATTCTCATACTATCTCTCCAACCCCTACACTAACAAGAAAGCCGAGTATGAGGCTTTGATTGTCGGTCTGGAGTTAGCCATCATAGTGTGTGTCAAAAGCATCAATATTTACGGGAATTCTTAGCTGGTCATCAATCAAATTATTGGGTCATATAAGGTTCTCAAACCCAAGCTTCGCCATTACCATGATTATACCATAAAATTGTTGGCCCAAATCTTGGTGGTCACCATCTACAAGGTCCCCGTGGAGAGAATGCAGTAGCAGATGCTTTGGACAAACTAGCCAAAGAATTGGCATGTCCGAAAGATGAGTCCATTCCAATAAGGGTCCAAAATAGACAAGTCTTGTCCCTTATTGACATTGAACTCATCGAGAGACTTTCTCTTGAAGGGGAGGTAGTCATTGCTAACAAAGATGAGGAGCTAGATTGTAGGCAACCGTTCATAGATTACTTGAACACCAACAAACTACCTTAATAAAGTCACAAGCCCATCAAGTGAAACAGAGAGCTCTCTCATATGCTCTCGTGGATGACACCTTGTATCACCGATCTTTTGATCAAAAGTGGTTATGTTATTTGGATAAGCACGAAGCATGACATTGTAATTGAGGTACATTCAAGTCTATGCGAGCGCATCAATCTGGTCCAAAGATGAAAGCAAAAATTAAGAGACTAGGATACTACTAGCCTTCAATGATACATGCATGAGCAGGAGATGCCATGGTGTCAAGTGTGGTCTATATCATCACAATATTCTACACCCCATTGGCCTCATGTCCATTTTGTGTTGTACCAATATTGTGGGTCTAATCGATCCTCCTTCTTCCAAGGGTCATCGGTTCATTCTAGCTGCCACCGACTATTTTTCCAAATGGGCGGAGGAAATCCCACTCAAAGAGGTCATAGCTCAGCATGTGCTCCAATTTTTTAGGATGATATCATATATAGTTCGGGGTGCCTTGATTAATTATATCTGATAATGGTACTGCATTCAAGAGCATCAAGATCAAGAGCTTTGCTAGAAGACATGATATAGATTGGAGATACTCTATAGTCTACTACCCTAGAGAAAATAGCTTAGCAAAAGTATTCAACAAAACTCTAATCCAGATATTGAAGAAGACTACTGAAGATAACAAATGATATTGGCATGAGCAGTTGGTTGAAGCTTTGTGGGCTTACTACACCACATACATGACTCCAACTAGATCTACTCTGTGCTCCTTAGTTTATGGGTCTGAAGTCATTCTACCATTAGAAGTTCAGCTTCCATCACTAAAGATAATAATGGGTAGTCAAATCACTACAGAGCAGAATGCCAAGTTTCAGTTAGAAGAGCTCAAAGGTTTGGAGGAGAGATGCCTACGGGCATGCTAAAATCTTGAGTTATACTGAGCCAAAATAATTCAGGCTCACAACAAGCTGGTCAGTCCTAAGTCTTTTAAGTAGGAGAACTTGTACTAGTCCAAAGGAGACCAATTATTTCCTGTCGAAAGATGGGAGGCAAGTTTGAACCCACTTGGGAAGTCTCCTATGTCATAGAGAAGGTCTACCAAGGAGGATTATATTAGCTTATTGATTGTAAGGGGAAACACATGATGCTTTTAATTAATGGGCTTTATTTGAAGAAATATTATACATAAAATCATGTTTCAAAATAATTCTATCAATCAAAAAAAATTTCATTCCAATTCATCAAAATCTTCTCTTCATTAGAAGTGTTATTTGCTTGTCTTGCGAATCTGCCATGATGTATTTAGGTTAGGTGTAAGAGAACCCAAGAGGCATCCTATCCTTCTTCATAATATAAACACAAGTTGCACACACTTTCCCCGATGTTACTAGAATAGGTGAGAGAACCCAAGAGGCATCCTATTTCAATTATTGCAACTAAAATAGGTGTAAGAGAACCTAAGCGACATCCTTTCTTGGTGGAATCGCAACTGCCATCTCTATCATCATTTCATCAAAATCCCCAGCGTATTTAAGATAGGTGTAAGAGAACCCAAGAGGCATCCTATTCCCTTTAACACATGCATAATAAGAAACACAAATCTTTTGTCTCAGGTTATTTTGATGTGGGCAAGCCCCCTATGGCACTCACTCATTAGCCGCTCTAGGACGGATTGACATGCTACTTTACTAGTTTGTTGCCCCAGTGATCATTTGTCAGGTGAATGTGAGTTCCTACACTTTCCTCCTGACTTAACCATTGTAAACCAACAGGTGTCTTATTAGTTTGGTAAGCTTCAGTGCACAGCCAGTAAGCTACCTCATGTTGACTTTATTTCCCTGAGCTTTCTTCTTGAACTAGCCATCATGCACTAACTAGGTTGAGTATATTCGAGGTTTAGGATAAGTCCCCTAGAGGCTCCTTTCCTCTTAATTAGGTTTGAGTTGATATAAGTCCCCAGTAGCATTCACTCAGTAGTCGCCCTAGGTGGGATGACACCTAACGAGCAGACTATCACGGCAATCGTTACGTGTAGGATGATGTGAGTCCCGCTTTCTTCTAGGATGATTAGCCGATGGGCACCATAGGTTGGTTGATGTTATCGCAGTGACTCATCCGTGGATACCACTCTTGGCAGATATGAGTCCCTGAGCTTTCTCCTTGAGTTGGACACCAAATACCTTTTTGATATATGACTAGCCATGTCATCTTCTCCAGTATTTTAGATAAAGCCCTTAGTGGCCCCTTCCCCTACGAGCACTCTACTTGGATCACATCTTTTGAGACCCCATTTAGACTATCCAGGTTACTTTTGGATTGGAGTCCCCCTTTCCTAGTAACCACCCTTGTGGTTGGAGAATTTGTTTAGCGGATGTGCAGATTCTCCCTTGGTTCTATAAAACTAAGATTGGTCTAGGCTAATATAAGCTCATTCTTAGTATGATCCCTTACAAACCAATAGGGTCCATGATAAATAAATAAAACAAACAAATTAATTTGCTTGTGGATTAGAAATTCAAGCCCCCAAAGGGCCCCTTTTCCTAAGCAGGCATCTATCTTTAGGCGGTGTCGTGAGAACTCCTTTTAGGAATTGCGATTACACGAGTCGAGATAAGTCCAAAGGTTGGCACTCTCCTTGTAGTCACTCTTAGGTTGGGTTCAATCTGTTTGCCATAAACAGGTTACCTCAGCAATCATTTTTCTTTGGAAGATATAAGTCTACTACGCATTCTTTTTAGCATGACAGTCACAAGCTGACGGGCAACCCTAGGTCGAGTTGACATGTTATCTCGCTAATTTGTCAATTCAATGGTCCTTTGTAGTGGAAGATGTGAGTCCCCAAGCTTTCTTCCCTAAATTAGCCACTGTAAATCAAAGGCACCCCTTTGGTTGGATAGTTCTCCCCTCATCTAGGAAGCTACTCCCTTTGGATTGATAAATCGGTAGGCCATATGACCCCTACCGATTTCTCCATCACAAATCAATTGGATCCATCAAAAATAATTAAAAAATGAAATTAATCTTGACTATCTTTGAGTGATTTAAGTCCCCGCATTCACTCAATAGTCGAGTCAGTTGAGTTGTTACACTAATGTGTCACTCGAGCAATTTTTTGTTCAGGAAGATGTGAGTCCCCATGCTTTCTTCCTTGAGTCCACCATTTGACAAAACTGGTTGGATAGTCCTACTATGTGGTTGGTAGACTACTCCCTTTGGATTGGTAAATCAGCTAGATCAAGGCCACCATTCGGTACCATCACAAACTAATGGGATCCATAAAAAAAACAACTAAAAAATAAAATTAATCTTGAGTATCTTTGAGCTGATTTAAGTCCCCCCCAGCGGCATTCACTCAATAGTTAGCCCTAGGTTGAGTTTAATTTGTTGTCGCATCAATTGATCACCCCAGCAATTGATCCCTACTTTGGAAGATGCAAGTCTACTACACTTTCTTCTTAGTATAGTTGCTACACACCAAAAGGCACACCCTTGGTTGGATAGTCCTACTATGTGGTTGGTAGACTACTCTTTGGATTAGTAAATCTGAGCTTGATTAAGACCACCTCGGCCCTTACTCAGCGCAGTCCATCACAAACTAATGGGATCTATAAAAAATAACTAAATAAAATAAAATTAATCATGACTATCTTTGAGCTGACTTAAGTTTCCCAACAGCATTCACTCAATAGTCAGCCCTAGGTCTTGTTGACATGTTACCTTGCTAATGTGTCACTCCAACAATCTTTGTTCAGGAAGATGTGAGTCCCCATGCTTTCTTCCTTGAATCAACCATTGCAAACTGAAAGGCACAACCTTTGGTTGGATAGTCCTACTATGTGGTTAGTAAGCTAGCCCTTTAGATTGGTAAATCTGAGCCAGATCAAGGCAACCATAGCCTCTACTTAGTGCGGTCCATCGCAAGCCAATAGGGTTCATCTAAAAATTCAAAACTTAAAAATCTGAAGCAAATTCCTTCTAACCTCCCTAGTGGAGTAAAATATAAAACAAATTCAACCCTCCTCCCTTAGTGGAGTCCAAACAAACATATCCAATCAAACTAAACAAACAAATCAAACTGATCTGCTTCTCTTCAGTGAGATGCAAGTCTTTCTAGTTGCCTCAATAGATCTCGAATTATGATCCCTCAGTGGATTTCACAACTCCTTCTCCTCAGTGGATGACTTGGACTTGCACCCCAATGGAGAGGTCACATTTTCATCCCTAATGGACCACCAAACTAATTAAATCAATTTTCTCTCCAGCGTGACTCAAATCAAATTCAAACCTTTCATCCCTCAGCATATGACTTGAACCTTTTCCCTAGTGGAAGGTTTTCATACTTAATCCCTAGTGGATTCCTCCTTCACTCTCTTATGTCTTAGACATGAGTAAGATTCTTTTACACCTTGGGTTAGGGTAGATCATTTATTAGTGCTTGTGATGGTTCAACATGTATCTTGATTATCGGTTGTCACCCATTGCCATTGACCTCATTGAGATCTCAACCCTTAGACATAGGATTTCTCTTAAACACTAAGAATTTCTTAGTCTTAAGACACTTCTAGTGATTAGTGAACCTAATCACAGAGACTTAGAAGAGTTAGCCATAGGAATAGGTTATGCCTTAGGGTGTTAGCAAAATTTGCTACCCTATAGCTTGAATCAAATCCTCACTTCCTTCTTTCAAGTCAAACTCCAAATTCAAATCAACTTCAATACCAAACCAAATCATGAATCAATTCCAAATGATTGAAACCCATGATTGAATTCCAATTCAAATCCAAAACTGTTTCTAAGTCACTTTGATTTTATCTTTGGACTTAGCCCAAATCAAATTCAAATCAATTAAAATTCAAGAAATTTTCTCATAACCCATTTATATTCATAAATATAAATGAAATATAAATTCAAATACCCAAAACTAAATCCAAAATTCCAATTCAAATTCAAAAAAAAAAAACCTTTTCTAAGTCACTTTGATTTTATCTTATAGACTTAGCCCAAATCAAATCCAAATCAATTCAAATTCAAGAAATTTTCTCATAACCCATTTATATTCTCATTTATATTCACAAATATAAATGAAATATAAATTCAAATACCCAAAACTAAATCCAAAATTCCAATTCAAATCCAAAAAACTTTTTCTAAGTCACTTTGATTTTATCTTATGGACTTAGCCCAAATCAAATCCAAATCAATTCAAATTCAAGAAATTTTCTCATAACCCATTTATATTGTCATTTATATTCACAAATATAAATGAAATATAAATTTAAAATACCCAAAACTAAATTCAAAAGTCAAATCCATATTCAACATAAGCCTTTCAAGTCAAATTCTTGAACTTAGCAAAATCAAATCCAAATCAAGCCAAACCATTGATTTTTCTTCATGATTCAATCAATCCTTCAATCATGAAACCAAATATAAACACAAACTTCAATCATCAAACCAAAACTAAATTCAAAACTCAAATCCAAATTCAACCAAAATTCAACTTAAGACTTTCAAGTCAAATTCTTGAACTTAGCCAAATCAAACTCAAATCAAGCCAAACCCTTGATTTTTCTTCATGATTCAATCAATCTTTCAATAATGAATCCAAATATAAACACTAACTTCAATCATCAAACCAATACTAAATTCAAAAAATCTAACCCAAGTTAAACTCATGTTCACCATTTAAACTTGAAATTGTCAAATGAATCAAAACTCATTTGACTTCAAATGTCTTGCAAATGGATTTATATTTCAATCATAAGTCTATATGTTACTTCAACCAAACTTGAATCAAGCCTTGATCAAGCCAATTGACTCACTTAGGCTCACTTGACCCAAAGTGACCTAAAGTACCCTTTTGAGCCAAATTCTAATCCTAACCAAATTGGATTGAACTAAGCCCATCTAAGCCTCATATTGTGAGCAACAATCATTATAAGATGATCAATTACCTGAATTGGATCAAACCAAGTCAAACCTAAGGGTTGACCAAGTCAACACTTAGCCAAAATGAAACTTAAACTAGCCAAAATCCACCATAGGCCAAATTGATTGAAACCATTGATCAAAACTAATTCATGATCAATGTTCGAACTTGACCAAGTCATCATTTGAGCTAACCTAATGGCCAAATCCAAGTTGACCCAACTTGACCTAAAAGGTCAAAAATGTGTCAAAACTTGATCTAAGCCAAATCAATTACAAATAATGGGTCAAATTCATTCTAAAGTGATTGAACTTGTTGAGCCAATTAATAGACCCAATGAATTGAAGAACATAAAGGTCAAATTGAGCCAAAATCATACCAAACCAAAATTGACTAAAACCAAAGCTTGCAAAATATTTAAAATGACCAACCAAACCTAAACCAACCCATGACCTAACCTAATTAGGTCAAATGTGTCAAATTGGTCAACTTGACCCATCTGACCTAAATGAAATCAAATGAACCAAATCTAAATATAAATCAAATTAAACCAAACCAATGATGCCAGCACATTTCAATTGGTCATATGAACTAACCCAACCCTTGGTTTGACCTAATTTGATTAATTGGTCAACTTGACCCCAAGTTGACCCATTTTGACTTAAGTGGGTCAACATGAGCCAAACCATATCAAATCAACTCAAATTTTAAAATTTGGACCAACCTAATTTCAAACTATTCTAAATCTGCCCAAAGTGAGATCAAAGATAAATGACCATTTTACCCCTAGGTCAAGGGGTAACCAATGGCCAATTCTACTTAGAATTTGGTCATATCCTTTCCATGGCCACTTGGCACCCTCTTAGTAGACCAAGTGGACACTAGTGGGTGTGGTGCACATGACCCAATGGGTTTGGGTCAGCCAAACAACCAAAGGCCACCCCAGAAATCTCCACACGGAATCACTCCCACACTCATTCTTGGAAATGGACAACACCTCCACTACTCTACCCTACCAAAATTGAACCATGTGCAACCTCTAACAGCCTTATAAACCCATTCCATGTGATCAATTTGATCAAAATGGAAGGATAGCTCACGACCATCCGATCCTTGTAGGAGGAGATATACTCCCCCTAATTCCATTTGATTTTCACACACTCACACTCGATTGAAGAAAAGAAAGCCAGAGCAAGCAATCCCAAGCTTCTCCAAGCCTCCTCTAGCTCTTTGCATTTCTCCCTTCTCAATTTCTTCAAGCCAAAAATAAGGGGAGGTAGCAAGGAATTTCATCTCACTCAATACATAATTTTAGCTCAATTCCTCCTTCAAGCTCCTTGAAGGGACCCAATAGAGCTCACCCAAGTCTTCATCCAAGTTCTCAAGCACAAGAAAGGTGAGTTTGATCAAGGTCGCAAGCAATTGAAGCCCACTTTTGTCCATAGGAAGATCCACTCAACCTTAAGCCCTTAAATCTTTAATAGGGCTTCATATCCACTCCACGAAGCTACCTCGATGATTGGGAGCGCCGGTGATAGCCTTCAGTGAGGTATGGATCAAAATTGAGCTTAGATGTAGGATTATTTGGTCCTTAATGAAAGAAATTTTCATCCCATGTGAATTTGATCATTAGATCTTCATCTCCTTGCATGATGACGGTGTGGGTTAAGTTTGAACTCAATCCGAGCTCAATCGAGCTCAGATCAAGCTATAAAGGTGGACGGTTGCCCTCTCCTGCAGGCAAGCTCAGGGATGGATCATGGACCATCCATCTGCATGTTTTGGATAGATGATCTTGATTAATCCACCTTAGATCCACTGATTTATCCCTTTAATACCATGGGCTTGATCTTGACCATCCAATCTTTGATCGGACGGTCAAGGAGAAAGTAGCATTGCCGACTAATTGTGCAGCTGATGTGATAACTTAAATAACCAACCCGACGCCATGGCGCACAGCGATCCATGTGGCACCAATGGGATTAGTTAATAATTAGAGGTTTTAATTAATTTTAATCATTGAAACTTCAAAAATATATAACTAAATGTAGAAAAATAAAAAATACAAAATAAAATGCATCTTGAAGATAATTGAGAGGGGAATTCATTAAAATTATTTCCAATTGATTTTGAATAATGAATTTTCTTTAATTAGGGTTTTATTAAAAATTTAATAACCCTAATTACTTCCTAATTACTTCATTAATTGATTCCAAATTTCTCAGATGTATTTAGTGGGATGACCTCTGTCTTTCCTAATTTTTCTTATAATTTATTGATGAGTTAATTAGGGAAATCAATTAATGAATCCTTAATCACTCTCTTAATATAATTAAGTTTAATAAGCATGTGAACAGTGGTTTAATTCCTTGATTAAGTTAATTAAACTTTATTAAGTGAAGAGGAGGTTTATGGAATGGGTTTGGGGTATTTTCCCCAAGTCATTCCCAAAACCCCTTTCCTTCCTTAATCAAAATTTAATTAAGGACTAATCCACTAATGACTTACTTAATTAACTTAATAAAATTTTCAAAACATTCTAGAACTCAATCATTTCCTTCTTGGGTAGATGCTTAGGTGTTCAATAATCTAAGTATCTCAAAGAAATCATATCTAACCCATATGTGTGGGAAGGATTATGAAAGTACTTAAATTAAATCCTTTAGCTTAATTAATCATTAATTGTGAGCCAAATACATTAGGCCCCTTTCTTTCTTAGGTGCATTGCTAATTTAAATTCCTTATGGTTTTATGTCATACATTGGCTCATAATTATTTGATTAAATATGTTAAAATGGTGTAGGTAAGAAGTAATTAATGAACTTAATCTACACCTTAACCTAACCAAAGCATAACAATTGATCTAATCACCCAAAATTAAACTAAAATAATACACACATATGGAAATGGGTTAGGACCAGTAAACCTTTTCACATTTCTTAAATTCAAATCAAACTCAAAACCAAATCAAAATTTTCTTAAACCAACTTTGATTCACTTTAAATAATCATAAATTTTCTTAAACCAACTTTGATTCACTTTAAATAATCTTATTCTATAAGATTGTCTTTAGGAATTAATTAGAGTGGATGAAATTACATACTTGCATCACTTTATTTCTTTCCTAGCATGCTAAATGTGTATGTCATATGAAAATCATACATTCATGCCTTTTAAAAATAAAATTAAAATGAAATATTTCTTTTATGTCAAATTGCATGTTTTGGCTAAAATAAGAATATGAATAACTATTATCACTATTAAATCCAAAACTAATTTCAAAACTTATAGATCAAACATCAAAAATGAAAAGTATGCTATTTACAATTACTTATGAGCTTGCATGTGAATAGTATAAAATGTGTTATGTTATTTTTCCTCTCTTTCTTAACATAGGATTGCATAGGATTTGCAAAGTGTATAGTCCATTTCAAAAGGACATAACAATTGCTTAAATCCATTCCTATACACTCCTATGTCTTCACTTAAGAAAGAATTCCACATCACACATATAAACTAAACAATCAAAACAAACATAAACTTTTTGCATGATTCTCTTTCCATGCATTTCTTTTTGTACATGCACACATATTTTAAGAAAAGTGGTATACTAGTCTAGACAACCTCAGGATAGCGAGGCTTTAAGTAGCCCTAAGTAAGTATTGTACCTTACACCCCTAGTGCTAACAATGGTGTTGTACTCACTTATGTCTTTTATACTTGTAAATGTGCATATGAATGGATAAAAGAATCACTCTCTTCTTAACAAAATCATGCATACATGAAACATTCCAAATTTCCTTAAGCAACCTCTCTTAGCATTAATCATTAAGGTGTGCTAAATACTTGCATCACATGTATATATATGCTTAGGATTCATTCGTGTGCATGATACACATGTGGGAAAGAAATAAAGTGTTGTGTGTTTTGTGATAGTAATTCACTTTACTTAATCTTAAAAATGTTTTTCTTATTGAATAGGTTCGTTTAGAGAAAATCTAAACTTAAGATTAATTAAAAAACATAATAAAACATTCATCGGATAAAAATCATTAATGAATCTACCTTAGAAATCACTTAAGGTAGGGATGAAAGAGAAGTTCTCTTCTCTTTTCCCTCTCCTTAAAACTTAGTAATTAAGAGTAGGTTCATTGAAACTAAACAAAATCATCAAATAAAACCAATAAATCAATTAAACAACTTAAATTGAAACCATCCTCTAAGTTGAACATTTTTATACTTATAAAATCTAAACCTTAAGGGCAGCACAAATCTTAAATGGCACACATATTAGACTAAGTCACCATTTCTAGTCCTATGTTAAGGCAGTGCATGGTTTGATGTTTGCTTTTATTTTGTTGTGATATTTTAGTCTGGATATTAGGGTGTATGTGCATAGACTGAATGGTAGGGCGATCTTAGTCTAACCATTGTCTCTGCAAGGGATTGTGCTTAAGGGGCGCTGTAATAAAATATAACTAGTTTTATTGTGCAGGTTGCTTATACCGCTAAGAATAATCCAAAATAGGCCTGGATTTGGTTTCCCATGTGTGGGGTGCTAAGTCCAATTTATGCATATACATGCTTGAGATTATATGGTTTGTTTAGCTAATCTCTATTTTGATTTTAATTAGATTTACTTTTCCCTTTTCATGTAATTTTGTAATTAGGATTTTAGAATGATGTTATGAGGAATTAGGATGAGCATTGGTTATAGGACTATGTCTTATGTACCATGTGAAGCCTTTGGAGCATCCACATTCCAACCAGCCAAAAGAAAGAGCCAAAAGAAGAAAAGAAGAAAGAAGAGAGAAGAAAGAAGAAAGAAGAAAGAAGAAAGAAGAGAAGAAGAATGAAGACTCCCATAACATGAATTCCTTTTTGTAATTCATTTGTAATCTGGGTTGTATAAGGGTAGAGATCGGCTACCTAATTTATTTTCGGGTTTGTGTGGTAGAGCCCGACCACACTTCGCCTCTTATTCTTTTATGTTAGCTTTATAAAATGTTTGATGTTTGTTTAGCTTGTGCATTAAGATGACATATTTATCTAGTTTTTTCATTGCTTTGATGTATGGCATGAATGATGATTAGGCTCTTAGGAAAAAATAAATCTTCTACCAAATTAATCAACTCAAAATGAAAAATTAATAACTCATAACCTCATCTAAAGCTTAAGTTATAAATCAAGATAAAAGAATTAGCAACCCTTTAGCTGGATGTTGTATTTTCTTTCTCACAACATGCATAAAAACAT
This sequence comes from Cymbidium sinense, assembly GCA_021442155.1. Taxonomy (NCBI): domain Eukaryota; kingdom Viridiplantae; phylum Streptophyta; class Magnoliopsida; order Asparagales; family Orchidaceae; genus Cymbidium; species Cymbidium sinense. The sequence goes on along the minus strand of CM038218.1, from coordinate 189,284,058 downwards.
ATTATTTCACTCTTGATTTGGATGGCCTCCACCTTTGCTAGGGAACTTGGCTTGACCTTTAAGAGCCATGGTGGAAACACACCTCCTTTCTTGCTGATTTTGGCCCATAATCCAATTTCTCATGCATTATGCATATGAATCATATAGCCTGAGTCAAAATGAATTGTCCAAAATAAAAATAAAACTTATGAATAATTTGCATTATATTTAAGTCATTAATCATGCCCTTCATGATCTAGTCTCTTAGGGAGTGTGTTTAAGGACTTACTCTCATTCTAAATAAACAACAACCTTGTTATCTCGCATAAACATAAGACTTTCCTACATGAATTTAAAATCGTAGGAGGAGTTAGTTGGCGACCCCCAAGCGGTTATAAGTCCAATAGTCGGGTGGTTTACCCTCTATGGAGAAGGTAAATCATATGCCCATTTTTTCCTTAGATTTAAGTCATGCTTTGGCCCTCGCCAAAGCTCCCTAGATTTAGGTTCTAAGATTGCTTCTCCCCTTTTCAGGTCACAAGTATAAATCCTCACCTCTTAAATTTCCATGACCTTGTATTGTAGATTTGTAAGCCCTAAATTTTTAATGAAAATTCAACTCAAACAAATAAATTAATTCAACTTCAAAAATATAAAGCCCAACCATAGGATAGTTTGGGATGCTTACTAGCTTCCTAGTATCATAAGCATCCCCGACTTATCTCCTTTTGGCTCTGGAAATAGCTCCCTCCTGTTTGATCAATCACACTTGATCTTCTAAAATTAAACCAATTGATTGATAGTCCTTTCTTTGAAATCTTTGAAGACAATGATCATTTACCTGAATTGAGAGTATTCCTAAAGAATCTCATTCCTTAAAATATAATTTACTATGGGCTTGCCTCCATATTGAACTTAATGAACTCTGTTTAAAATAAACCCTACATTACTTTTCCATATAAAGTAGGGGAAGAATCTCTTGTATATACGAAGACCCATAGTCCTCAGGAGTCTTTATTCAAGTGATTAGGTCCATTGTAGAGTGGTGACTTCTATCTTTCAAGATAGTACACCTCTTTTCAATGTCATACCCGATCACCTTAATAAGAACATCTGTGAATCTACGTGGTGTCCCAAAAAGGTGTGTCTATATTTTCATGTTCTTTATTTTATTTCTTTTTTGAAAAGATTAGAATGAAGATCGAGAGAATATATATATATATATATATATATATATATATATACCCACAAGCCCATAAAAGGAAACAACAATCTCGAATCCTAAATCTAGGGAGCTTTGGCGAGGGCCAAAGCATGACCTAAATCTAAGGCAAAAGTTGGTATATGGTTTAGCTCCATAAGTGAGGGTAAACCACCCGAGCAAACTCCTCCTACGCTTTAAATCAATGTAGGTAAGTTTTATGCTTTTGTAAGATGGCTAGGTTGTTATTATTTAGAAAAGAATCTAAGTCCTTAAACTCACTTCCTAAGAGACTATAGCACGAGGGGTATGAATAATGACTTAAATATAATGCAAATCTTTATCAAATTTCATTTAGTTTGGGACTCTTTATTTTGACACAGGCTATGGGATTTTGTATTCCTAAATGCATGAGAAGTTGATTATAGGCCAAATTAAAAGGAAAAGAGGTGTTCTTCCATCATAGGCTCTTAAAGGTTATGCTCATTCTATCTGGCAAAGTTGAAAGCCCTCTCTTAAGAAGAGCGAAATAAGATGGTTATGCATGATATTAAACATACAACATCCAGCTAAAGGGGTTGCTAAATTTTTTATTATCTTGATTTAATACTTAGGCTTTTATGTTAGATTTTGAGTTATTTTAAAATTTTAGTTATGAGTTGTTAATAAAATAAAAAATTTATTTTTATCCTAAGAGCCTAATCGTATGCAGGCCATACAACAATCACCAATCATAAACAAGCTATAAAAATGCATACCTTTTTTAATGCACAAGCTAAACAAAATATCAAACAATTTTATAAATATATCACAAAAGAATTAAAGGCTAATGAGGTCGGGTGCTGCCGTATAACCCGAAAAAAAATATAGGTAGCCGAAGCTCTACCCTTATACAACCCGGATTACAAGAAAATGATTATAATTAAGAATAATGAATGTTATGGGGATCTTCATTCTTTACTTCTCCATCTTTTATTTCTTTATTTTTTTATGTGCTCACTTTCCTTCTTCCTTTTGGTTTGATTTGAATGTGGTTGCCCCAAAGGCATCGCATGTTACATAATACTTAGTCTTATAATCAATGCTCATCATAATCCCCCCATAACATTCATCCTAATCCTAATGCAAAATTACATTAAAAGAAGGAAAGAAAATCTAGCTACACCTGGAAAATAAATTTTAGCTAAATACATAATACAACCCAAGTAATTATATGAAAAATTTGGACTTAACACCCCACACATGGGTAACCAAGCCCACCTACCCTAACAGGTTAAGCTTAAGGGTTAAGCAACATGCACAACAAAAAGCATTTATATATATATTTTATTTATGATGACCCCTTTAAGCACAACCCATTGCTAAAAACATGATTAGGCTAATATCGCCTAACATAGACAACAAGGCATACACCTTAACATCCAGTCTAAAATAATACACCACAAAATAAACATACATCAAATCATACACCGCCCTAACATAAAGCTAGAAATAGTGACTTAGTCTAATGTGTGTGAATTAAAGCTTGTGTGGTATGTCCTAACTAAGCTTTAGAGTTGTAATTTGCTAAGTATGAGGGGTTTAATTTGTAAAGGGGTTGATTTCTTTTAAGTGATTTAATTAATTTGAAGATTTTAGTTAGTATTTTCTTTTAATTCATATGGCCTACACTTAGCAACTAAGTGTTATAAAGAGAAGAAAGAGATGGATCTCTCTTTCACCCCTACTATAAGTCACTTCTAAAGCAAGTTAATTAATCAATTTCTTTTAGTGAATGGCTTATTATGTGTTTTAATTAATCCTAAGTTTAGGTTCACTCTAAATGACCTTATTCAATAAGAAATACATCTTAAGATTAATTAGGATGAATTACTATCACATAACACATATTTATTCATTTCTTTCCATCATGTATAACATGCATATGAGTAAATCCTAAGCATACCTATACATGCATTTTATATTTTTAGCATACTTGAATGATGAATGCAAAGAAGTATGTTTGGAATTTAAATATTTCATTTGATTGAATTATGAATGCATGCCTTTCTAATAGAAAAGAGGAATTTTTTTATCCATTAGCTAAATACACATTCACATGTATAAAAGTTTTAAGTAAGTATGCCGCCATTATTTTCTACACCAGGGGAATAAGTACAAGACCTACTTTGGGCTACTTAAAGCCTCGACTCAGCTCTCAGGCTTTTCTTAGATACATGTAGATGTATAAGCAACTATAAGAATAGGAAAACCCATGCAAAAGTTGTGTTTGATTTGTTTAACTTATGATTCTTATTCATTGGCCACATCACATATACACATGTATTAGATTTTTAAGTGAGTATGATACCATTATTTTTTACACCAAGGGCATAAGGTATAAGACCTACTTAGGGCTACTTAAAGCCTTGCAGCCCAGAGGTGTCTAAACTAATATATCACTTTCTTAGATACAGATGTATGTATAAAAAAAGAACCACTTGAAGAAGACAGAGTCTTACAAGAAGTCATATTTGATTTGATTATATGATTTACATATGTGATATGAAATTCTTCCTAAGTCTTAACATGGAAATGCATAGGAATAGATTTAGACAAATGTTGTGTTCTTTTCAAATGAATTATACATTTGTAATTCCTATGTGAATCCATGTAAGGTAAGCAAAGAGAGCTTCATATTGCATATTTTATATTATCAACACATGCAAACTTATAACTCTTTGTAATTAACACTCATTTATTATAATTGACTTATGGGCTTTTGAAAATAACATTTGATTTAATAGTAGTAATAGCCACAAATATTTTTAATTTAAATCACCACATGCAATTTGATATGAAAGAAACCATTTCATTTAGTTAATTTTAAAAGAAATGAATGCATGATTACATATGACAAGCAACATTTAACATGATTGGAAAGAAATAAAGGAACATAAGCACATGATCTAATTCATTCCAATTAATTCCTAAGGACAATCATACTAAATAAGGCTACTTAAAATATGCCAAAGTTCTTCAATGTCATTTCATTTTTTTGAGTTAAACTTGATTTAGGAAATGTGAAAGAAGTTTGCTGGTCCTAATCCCATTCCCCATGTATGAGTTAATTTTAGTTTAATGAAAAGCAATTAGGTTGATTTTATAGATTGATTAAGTTAAGCATGGATTAAATCAATTAATTAACCCTTGCCTATGTCACCTTAAGGTAATTAATTAAATAATTATGAGCTAATATGATATGCAACCATATAGAAAAGTAAATAGCAATGCTCCTATGAAATGAAAGGGGCCTAATGCAATTAGCTCATAATTATTAATTAATTAAGCTTAAGGAGCTCACTTAATTGCTCTAACAGTTTTCACACACATGTGAGCTAACCATAATTTAATTAGCTTTATTTTTAAGTTATTGAACACCCAAAGAGCTATCCAAGAAATGAAATCAGACAAGTTCTGGAATTATTATGATTTCAATTTAATGAATTAAACCATTTAATTAATGAATTAAACTATTAATTAATCCAAATTAATTAATTTCAAGTCATGTGAAATGAACTTAGGGAAAAGAGTAGGAAAGAGGTCACAATCTCATTCCCCATGCCCCTTCACTATTCCACAATTATTAACAAACTTAATTAATGATTTTCTTACTATTTATCATGTTAATTAATCACCTAATTAATTAAGAAAGTAATTAAGGCTAAGATAACTAATTTTCCTAATTAACCAAGCAATAAATCCCAAGAAAATTATGAGAGGCAGAGGTCATCCCATTAATCAACCTCAAAATATTAGAAATTAACTACTTGGGTAATTAGGGAGTAATTAAGCTAGTTAAGTTTTTAGTTAAACCTAAATTAATCCTTAATTACTATTCATAATTAATTAGAATTAATTTTAAGTTAATCTCCTCAGAAATACCTTTAAAATAAGTATTTATTTATATTTTTTTGGATTCTCCCATAATTAGTTATTATTTTTCAAAGTTTTAGTTGATTAAGATAATTTTCATGAAGTTTGTTAATTTATTTTATTAAAATAAATCATTTGAACTTCAAAATCCAATATCTTTCAATCCAGAAGTGATTTTGATTTGGAATTTTTATGGCAGGTAGATTTCTGCTTCAACTTCAATCTCTAGAAATTTCAACTTAAAATAAAATTTTATTTTTACCAAAACTTAAATTAAGCTCAAATTAGTTAGTTGAATTCCACCCAAAAAGATGAATCCAATGATTTCTTATTTGTAATTTTTCATTAAGTATTTTATTTTTTTAACATTTTTTGAAATTTTAGGTGTTTTAGATAATTTTAAAATCAGAAAATATAAATTTTCCCACTTAACCCAATCAGCATTGCGCATGGTGCCGCGCAATTAGATGTGCGGTGTCACGTGGTACGCAGCTACACGCCATAGGCGCCAGAAGGCCGATGTGGCACGTGAGCGGGAAAATGCGAGATTGGGGAAAATGATCGTGGTTTGATCCGTACCGTCTGATTACGGATTGAATGGTCTAGATCCAACCTACACATCTAAAGAGCCAAAATGCATGATTTGTGTGATCTGAGCCGTCCGATCTCATGAATCATGGGATCAGGCGATTATTGTGCACTCGATGGAAGAAACCGATGGGAATAGTGGAAATCAAGCAATTTTTACAAAATCTATATGAAATCAGCTTTTTCATTGTGATTCACACTGAAAAACATTTATTTTATATTAGGATTGTATAAAATAAAGATTGTGGGGGATTCTAAGGAAAAAATTCTAAAATCACACAAAAAATAAGAAATCATAAGGCCAGTTATAGGTTTTTTGAAGATTACCTCACTAGGGATGATTTTCGACGGAGGAGATGATCCAACATGCTTTTGAGTGGGGAAGAAGCCTTGAATGAGCCTAGATCTTCGACTTCACTTCAGAATGATGAATTCTCCAATCGTCACCACTTCCTCAGCTGAAATATAGTTATTTTTGGTGTTTTTCACCCCAAAATCAAGTGGAAATGATTGCTGGTTGGTTTGGGAGCTCTATGGGGTGGAAATGAGAGTGGGAGAAGAAGTTTTGCTGCCACTAATGCCTTGGTTCCAAAAGTGGCTGAAAATCCCTCATTTGTTTGATTTTTAGCTCCAAAATATTATCATTTGGGTTAGGGTTGTTGGGAAGGAAGAGAATCATCCTAGGTGGCTCATTTTAGTTGGCTAAGGCATGAAAAGTGTCTTCCATGAAGGACAAATGGGTGTCCTAGCATGGGAGGTGGGAGTCCTTCATGCCAAGTGTTCCAATGGGAGAGGTGAGGTGAATTCACCTCCCCATGAGTCATGGCTGCCCCAACCACTTATTAGGTCAGATAATCAATATCCTTGGTGCCTATGTGGACCAATGGATAACTGTCAAGTGGCCAAGGAAGAGAAATGACCACTTGGGCAAGTGTCTTTTCTCATGGGATGCCCTTGACCCATGGGCAAAGTGGTCATTTAGCATTGAATTAGATTTGAGCTGATTTGAAATGATTCAAAAGTGAGTTGACCCAAATTTCATATCATTTGGAGTTCATTTTGTTTAATTTGAGTCAATTTGGGTCAAAATGGGTCAAAATGAGTTAGGTTGACCAATTAGTCAAATTGGGTCAAACCAAGGGTTGGGTCAAGTTTAAATGATCATTTAGAGTATATTTATTCAATTAGTTTGAATCAATTTAGTTTAATTTGGATTTGATTTGATTTTGGCCAATTTGATCCTTTAGGTCAATTTGGGCTAAGTTGACCAATTTGACTCAATTGACCAAATTGGCTTGAATCATGGCTTGGTTTGGTTGATCATTTGGAATATATTGGCTTTGGTTAAGTTCAATTTGGATTGATTTTAGATTGATTTAAGGTCAAATTGGGCTAAGTTGGGTTAGGTTGTTCAATTGGTCAAATTGGGCTCAATTGAGGCTTTGGTCAAGTTCAATAATCAATTTGGAGTAAACTTGAGCCATTGGTTGTAGTCAATTTGGTTTATGTTACAATTTGGCTAGTTTGGGTTCATATGGGTCAAAGGGTTGACTTGGTCAATGAGCTAGGTTGACTTAGTTTGACCCAATTCATGGCAATTGATTAACCTATGATGATCAGCAATCATGACATGAAGTTTGGATTGGCTTAATTCACTTTAATTTGAATTGAATTGGATTTTGGTTTGATTTTGGATTTAGTTTTGGTTATTTGAATTTATACCCCATTTATATTTAGAAATAGAAATGAAAATATAAATGATTCATGAGAAAATCACTTAGGTTTGGAGTGATTTGGATTTAGTTAAGGCTAAGTCCATAAGATAAAATCAAAGAGCTTAGGAAGGGATTTGGAGTTTGAGTTTAATCTTGGGTTTCAATCATTTGATAGTTGGATTTGATTTTAGAATTTGGATTTAAATTTGAGATTTGATTTGATATTTGAGAAAATCAATTGAATTGGGGTTGAATTGAATTTGGTTAAGGTTAAGTCCATAAGATTAAATCAAAGTGCTTAGAAAGGGTTTTGAATTTGAATTTGATCATGGGATTGAATCATTTGATATGAAATTTGATTTGTGATTTGAAATTTGAATTTAATCATGGGTTTCAATCATTGAACTTGGAATTGATTTGGAATTTGGATTTGAATTTGTAGCTTTGTTTGAAAGAAGGAAACAAGATTGAGTTTAGGCTATAGGGTAGACATGTCCTCCTAATTCCCAAAGGCATAACCTATTCCTATGGCTAACTCTTCTAAGTCTCTAGTATTAAGTTAAGTGTTCACCTAATCACTAAAAGTGTCTTAAGACTAAGAAACTCTTAATGTCTATAAGAGTCCTAGATCTATGATAAGAAAGTCGAGAGCTCACTCTAAAAGTGAGGTCAACAATCACCTTGAAAGGGATCTACTGTTGAGAAGAGCTGGTTGGTGTGCTAACCACATAAAACTCCTTTAAACTAGATTCTAAGTGTATTTGGATAGCAGGTTTGCTTCTGGTGGCTGGGATATACCTCTTGTTGGGTGGCCAATAGGGAAGCTTTCCAGCTTGGGAGCTACCTCTGAACTATCCTCTTCCTCTTCCTAGTGGAGGTTAGGTCATCCTACCCATATGTTCAAATGGAGTAATGAACTATGAGTGGAATCTATTATCAAGGTCTACATCTTCCCCTGAGTCCATGTCTCGCTCCCTTTTATTTTCTTTTTCATTCTCTTTTTTCTTTTCTTTTTCTTTTTGTCCCTCATGGGGATCTTGACTAAGTTCATGAGAATGGACTTGTTGGTTTTGGGGGAGAAAATAGGTTGCATCCTCATATATCCCAACCTCATGAATTGTGAATGGTTTGAGATCTCCTTTGATGCAATACTCAATCCCACCTCTCATAAACTTCATGCACTTATGTAGAGAAGATGGAACTGTGTTGTTTTTATGTATCCACGACCTCCCCAGCAAAGCATTGAAAGATGTATTCGAGTTTATGATGTGAAACTTGGCTTCAGTGTTTCAATCATCTATCTCCAATGGAAACACTATGGAGCCTAAGGCCCTCTCACCTTGTTCATTGAATCTTCTCAACATCATCCTTTTCTTTTAGAGTTTGTAGATGTCAATCCTTAAGTAAGCAAGGGTTCTTAGACTCATAATGTTGATTGATGCACTTTGGTCAACTAGAACTCTTGATAACTTGTATCTGCCAACATCCACTGTAATATAAATAGGGCAGTTCTACTCAATTATCCTTAGTAATAGGTCTTCATTATTGAATGTAACTCCTAAAATGTCCTTTGAGTGGTGTTCCTCATCTTCAGTAGCTGTCAGCTGAGCTAAGCATATCTCTAGATCAAGTAGAGCCTTGATTAGAGATTCCCTCATCTCTTTGGATAAGACAAGGGCATCATATATGCTTAACTTAGCTGACAGCTTTCTAAGATGAGCTAGGACGTTATAATCAACTCTAACTTGGTCTGCCACAAGCATATCCATAGGTGGAGCATCCATAGGTGGAGCATCCTATGGAGGGGCTAACTGCTCACCATAACTATTGACTTGTTTACCCTTATCCTGAGGTGTTATCCTAAGATGTAGAACTTTTCCACTATGCAGGTTGACTTATGGATAGTGAATTTATGGAATGATGATGGAATGATGAATGAAAAGTTATACCTTCTCATCGGGCATACCTACAGCTTCTCCTATGGGATCCTCGGAGTCGGTTGACTCCCAATCAATCTCAAGAAGTAAACTTGATTGATTTAGAAAAGGAAAGTTTTATTCTGAATTAGAAGAGAAGGGGTTGGAATTACTAGAGCTATTATTACTTTCTAGACTTGGAGAGTTTTCAATAGGAATAAAATCAAGAGTATCAGAAGTGGATAAGATGTAAGTAAAATTTTCTTTCTTCATTGATTTCTTTTTGGGTGGAGGTACATGGTAGAAATCAAGTAAGCAGAGTAAGGGATTTAATGCCCTTATCTGCAAAACATCGCTCCTGCCCATAGAAGAGGAGCTAGCAAAAGTAGAAGTAGCTACAATGATGGATGGAGCGCTGGGCTCGGATGGTGGTTGTGCTACTAGAGTATCCCGGGCAAGTGTGGTGAGTTGCTATTGCTATTAGGCTGTCACCTTCCCTGAGTTGTCCTTTGCAACTAGCTAACTTTTCTTGGTTTGGAAGTTTGAGCTGCTTCAGGCACCTGTAAGAAAAGATTCTTGATCTTAGTAATGATCTTTTTGGAGGTTCAGGATAAGGAGATATCCCAACCTTCCTTCATCTTAAGAGGATAGCAAGTGTCCCCAAAGATTACCCTAATAGAACTAGATGGTTGTTCCAAGAAGCATTCCTTAGGAATAATTATGATGCTTGACTTGTGGCTACACCCAAGCCAGTCCTTAAAAGTAATATAATCTTCTAAGATATGGCCTAACATATGGTGGTAATAATAATAGCTAGGATCATTGCTCTTGCCCACTTCCTTCATCCTCTTAGACACTGGTAACTGAAAGTCAGGTTTTTTTAAGAGATTCTTAAAGATTTACTTCCCTCTTGAATGAATATGGCTTATTCAATCTATCCACAAGAGTAGGTGGGTAGTAACTACCTGGCGGTGGATATGAGTACCGCTGAGTATATTACTGAGGTGGTGGAAATGGATGGAGTTGAAGTGGCTGGTATGATGACCGAGGTTGTGGCAGAGGCGGTGAAAAAGGAGGCTACTGAGCTCGGGGTCTCTTATACAGACTCTGGCTAGCTGCTTCTCTATCCACTGACACAACTGTCCCTGGCTTCTTCTCGAACACCTTCTGCAGCTTGGGTCAAGATGATTGGTCGAGAGAGGGCAACTGTTTGGCTTCCTCTTGTAGGCTATCCACCTTGTTGATTAATTTCTCAAATATTTTGATAGTAAATCCCTTAAGCATGAAGTTGACCAGGTCATGAATATTCTTACGAAGAATCGTTGTTCGAATAGCTGTGACTTGCATTTCATGTTTAGATTGGGCTACCTGAGAATGTAATCAACAAGGGACTCATTGAGATTTTATTTTGCTGCAATGAGGTCACCTACAGTCACTCTCTATTGAGCTTCAGTAAATATCTTGACAAAGTGGTGCTCCAACTTAGCAAAAGTCTTCATCAAACTATTGGGCAAATTGGCTTATCAATCAAATGCAACCTGCTAAGCTACTGATGAAAAGTCTGAATAGGAGTGCATTGCTATCACCAACGTTACAACAGTTAGCTCTGAAGTGTGCAATATGCTATCGTGGGTTCTCACTACCATCAAAGATCTTGAAGGAAGGTGGCACAAAACCCTTGGGGTATTGAACTACATTGAATTCCTCCGGGTATGGTCTACCCTTTGGAATGGATGAGCTCCCCCTAGCTTGCATCATCGCTTCCCTCACCTTCTGTTCCACCATATACTTGATGTCCTTTTCATGCATGAAGGTTCCATCTGTGACCTTCCTATGCAAGATACCAACATCATCATCTAAGGGAGTGCACTAGGATGGTCTAAAGTATGTGCCAACTCTAGTTGGTGGCTATCATAGGAGAAGGTTGCAAGACTGGGGTTAAATTCTGTAATGTTAAAACCATTACCATAAACTCTCTACCTTCTTCTCCATCCTATATATATGATCATCATTCTGCCTGAGCTGGTGGAGGAGATACTGAGTCGAGTGAGAAGTGTCACCTTTCTTGAGCATGACACCTTCTTGGCTATGCTGATCCTGCTGTAAGGACCCTCATGTGTTGACCATGTGGACCTCGACTATGTCATCCAACATGTCATATTCATCAGGATCAAAGTGAACTTTATTCTCCTCTTGATCTAAATGATCACTCTTGAGAAGTTATTTCTTCTTGGAAAATTAGTTTTCTAAGATGTCATCTAATGGTTGATCTCCTACTCTACCTGGCTGGACTGCACAAACACTTGTTGAATGCTGACCGTAGAACTGTTCTCATCTGACTCTATGCACTAGATAATTCCTATTGATAAGACTCTCTCACTAGAAGAATCAACTATCATGGGGACTATGTCTGTGTCCCTCCCTCTCTCCCTCTGTCTGTGGTGGAGGTGGTGCGACCATGACACTTTTGGGTCGCCACTCCTTCCTAGCCATGGTTGAGGTAGAGGGTTGAGCAGGGGAGCTTTATCTCACCTCAATAGGTGGATTGAAAGGAGTGGGATCCTTAGGCCATAGTCGGATCACTAGTGGGGTTGGTCTTTCCCTAGATGGGAGCTTTTGAGGCTTGGCAGGGGTGGTAGATGTTGTAAGTTGAATGGGTGATGGTGGGCGGTAAGTGGAGTGGTTTGATAATAAAGACACTGACTGCCTCTCAGCTGAAGATCTCCTCCTACATCAAATCATTCCTGTGAGAACAATATTTTCTGAATGATCAGCCTTGATAGGGCAAAGATCAAGGAAATCCATCAGGGCAGAGGTCGTCGGTTGTCTGGCATACCTCTGTCTCTCCTTCTTTCCTTCTTGGGCTGATACTCAAGCCTCGATGACTCTCTCCCTATGGATCTGATCACTGACACTCCTGGGAATCATGGACCTCAAATCAAATCACCAGACTTTGAGCGTCCATATGCTCTGCCAACTTGGTGAAGAACTGTCCCAAGAATAGCATAGGGCCTCCTACGCTCCCTAGCCGGTACCTCAAAGTATGCTGGTGGAGGCGATGCAGCGATCCTTCTGTATTCCTCCTCTCCATCTAAGGTTGATAGGTGGTGAAACCTACTGCAGCTAAAGAGTAGAGAGGTCTCATAGGGAGAACCCTCCTTAGCGACGTGGGAGGCAGCATCGATCTCCTTGGCTGCTCACTCATGGTGTCGCTTGACCTATTTTTATTGTGGCACTGGGTGTGGGTGAGTAAAGTAGAGTGAGAGCTGGAACCTACCTCAAAGGTAGGGGAGACTATCTCAGAGGCCAAGATAGCCTTCCCCTTTGGGGTGACCAAAGAGGAGGTAGTAGCCCTCACCGAGCTATGGCAAGGAGAATTGATTGAACTTGTGCTAAAGCAACTGGTACAACCACTGATACTGATCGGGGAGTGGGAACCATGGTAATGTTCCTCTTTAGTTAGAGGAACTCAGGGTCAGACAGGATGTCAAAGAGAAGTGGCATCTGTCCCACCACCTCCTCTCTGCTAATAGTCATGAGAGTTGTCCCCTTACAAGTAACTCGGACAACCTCAAACCACAGCCAAACTGAATAAGATGAGTGGCGGTCGGGCAATGTAAGGCCTGATCAAAGCAATAGATGAACTTGCCAGAATCCATAATAACTGTACTAACTGAAGACTGAGAAGACTGACTGTGCTGAAATCACCGCATTTATTGAAACATAACTAAGTCAGACCCTTGCTTCGATATTTATATTCAATCATTGACTTCTAGATAAGAATTTGAATTTGAACCCACACTTAATAAATTTAGGTATGCTAAGTGGGGTTCATTAAATTTTGGAGAGATTTTTTATATTCAAGGAGAGACTTTGCCATATGATTTTGATTTGGAACCCATACTTAACCAATTTAGGTAGGTTGAGCGGGGTTCAAGTTTTTGGAGAGACTTTGGAGAGATATATGTTGCATGGTTATTTGAAGATTTGATTTGAAAAACTTTTTCTTAGCAAATTTAGGTATGCTAAAAGGTTTTCAATTATATGTTTAAAAATCTTATGAAAACTTCTTTATTTGAAATGATTGTTTGTTATGTGTGTGATGCCTATTGATTTGATTTGGAAGTGGGGCTCTTACTTAATAAATTTAGGTACGTTAAGTAGAGGCCAAATGTGTTTGATATATGTTAATTTGATATAATTTGGGGAACTATCATTTAATAAAAGGTATATTAAATGGAGTTCAATGTAAATGTGTTTGATATTTGTTGATTTGATTTCTCTTTTTGAAAAAGAGGGGAACTCTTATTTGAAAAATATGATATGTCAAATAGAGTTCAAATGTGTTGTGATTTTGAAAGTGGGAAATCTATTTAACAAATTTAGGTATGTTAAATAGAGTTCAATTTATTTTTGATTTTTGAAAGTGAGAGACTCATTTGACAATTGGGTATGTAAAATGGAGTCCAAATGTGTTTTAATTTTCAAGACTTTAGAAAAGAAAATTTCTACTTAACAGATGTGGATATGTTAAATAAAATTCAATTTATTTTGATTTTCCAAAAAGAAAGGGAACTATCATAAATTTGGGTATATCAAATGGTGTTCAAATATGTCTTGATTTTGTGTGTGATTTTGGCTTTTGAAAAGAAGGAACTCCAACTTTAGCACATATGGAATATGTTAAGTGGAGTTTCAATTTTATGTCATGATTTTATTTGAAAATAGAATCTTCATTCAACAAACCTAGGTATGTTAAAGTAGAGATAGCTATTTTCAAAATAGTTCTTTTGAAAAAGGGATTTTAAAATTATTGATTTTAATTTTGAAAAGAACCTACATGTAATAATTGTAGGTATTGTTAAATGAGTTTTGGTTATTTTTATACTTTTTGAAAACTTCTTATGAATTTTGTACAAATCTTTTGTTATGTGAATTTTGAAAAGTGCTTTTGAAAAGTGCCAATTTTGCAAAAAAGTTTAATTTCTTAAGTATAAGATGAACCTTGCCTTACCAAGCTGGTGGTAAAGAGGTTCTAAATTTTTAGTCATCTCCTTTCATCTGTTAATTTTATTTTTTACCTATTGGGGGATCCAATAGGGGTTTCAAGACCTATATGGAGTGAGGTCCTAAAACCTAAAGGATGTTGGAAAGCTTTGTGTGGTGTTTGTTTTCGATTATATGTATAGGGACACCATGCAAATCTGAGGGTGTACTTATTGAGGTGATCAGGTGTGACATCAAGGAATAGTGCACTATCTCAAAAGATAGAATCACTACCCTACAATGGACCTAATCATCTAATAAGAAATTCTAAGACATGATGGGTCTTGAAATATACTAGAGATTTTTCCCTTACTTTATATGGATGAATAAAGCTGAGTTTATATAAACTAAGTTCTAAAGTTCCTATGGGGGAAATCCTCATAGTTAATTATATCCTAAGGAAGGTGAGTTCCTTAAGAATACTCTCGATTAAAGTAGATAATTGTTATCTCCAAAGATTTCAATGATATGACTATAAATAAATTGGCTATGTTTGGAAAATCAATAGAGATAGATAAAACATGACAGACTTATTATTAAAGCCAAAGGGAGATGAGTAAGGAATGCTCATGATGCTAGAAAACCTAGTAAGCATTCTAGCTTATTCTATGGTTGGGCTTTATATATTTGAGGTTGAGGAGAATTATATATTTAAATTAGAATTTTATTATAAAGCTAGGACTTATAATCCCATAATACAAGATTGTGAAAATACCTAAGAGATGAGGATTTATGTTCGTTGCCCGAGGGAAAATAACAACCTCATGTCCTAAATCTAGGGCCAAAGCACATCTTAAATCTAAGTGAAGATGGGTATATAGTTTACCTCCACAAGAGAGGATAAACCACCTGACTGTTGGACTTATAACTGCCTAGAGTGTCAGCCAGCTAACTCCTCCTATGCTTTAAAACCATGTGATCAAGTAATATATTTTGCAACATGGTTAAGTCATTATTATTAGAAAGAAACTAAATTACTTAAACCCACTCCCTAAGAGATTAGAGTATGAGTGTTATGAATAATGACTTAGTCTGATGCAAATCTTATCAATTTTTATTTGATTTTTGACTCTTTATTTTGACAAAGGTTATATGACATTTTATATATCTAAATACATGATGAAATAAGGTTATTAGCTAAATTAGAAAGAAAGAGGTGTTTTCCACCATAGAGGAGACCCTCAAAGGTCAAGTTTTTCACTATTGTGCAAGGATGGAAACCCTCTCTTAATAAAAGTGAAACAAGATGACATGCATGATATTAAGCATACAACATCCAGCTAAGGGGTTACTAAATCTTTTAATTATCTTGATTTAATGCCTAGGCTTTATATGAGGTTATGAGTTATTTATAAAATTTAGTTATAAGTTGTAGTTATGGTAGAAAAAATTAATTTTTCCTAAGAGCCTAATCGAATCCAAGCCACACATTAAATCATCATATATAAAGAAACTATAAAACACATATCATTTTTATTGTGCAATTATAAAAAATATCAAACAATTTATAAACCCAACGTAAAAGATTAAAAGGTCAGTGTGGTCGGGTAATCGCGTACAACTCAAAAAGAGAAATGGGTAGTCGAGCTCTACTCTTATACAACCCGATATATGAAAGAATAGTTACAATTTTATAAATGAATAAATGCTATGGGGTGGTCTTTCTTATCTTCTTTCTCCATATCTCCTCCATTTCTTCACTTGGGTTTGCTTGCTCCAAAGGCATCATGGGGGCCTCCTAGGACAAAGCCTTCTAACCTCCGCTCATCCTAATCCCCCCATAACACTAATCATAATTTCTAATGCAAAATTACATTAAAAATAGAAAAAGTAAATCTAACTACACCTGGAAAAATAAGTATTAACTAAATACAATATAGTTATATCCGCTATTCCTAAATACATATGGATGTATAAACAACTATAAGAATAGAAAATCATGCAAAAATTGTATATTTTTTTTTTTGAATTATGCACATGGAATAAGGTGAGATTTTTATTCATTATCCAAATGCACACACGAGTGTATAAAAGTTACAAGCAAGTACTTCGCCATTGCTTGCCCAAGGGAATGAGGTAGGAACCTCCTTGGGGCTACTTAAAGTTGTGCATTCCTAGGTGTCCAGACTAGTTATACCCACTATTCTTAAATACTGATGAGTGTACAAACAACTATAAGAATGGAAATCATACAAGAATTGTATTTTAATTTATTTATACATGTGAGCTATAATTCTGTCTAAATTCT
Source organism: Cymbidium sinense (assembly GCA_021442155.1). Taxonomy (NCBI): domain Eukaryota; kingdom Viridiplantae; phylum Streptophyta; class Magnoliopsida; order Asparagales; family Orchidaceae; genus Cymbidium; species Cymbidium sinense. The sequence goes on along the minus strand of CM038218.1, from coordinate 189,267,450 downwards.
AACATGGATATAAATAAGAATTAACCCAAGAAAGTGTTGTGTCTATTTCAAATGAACTATACACTTGTTACTACTCATATCCTTATGTAAATTAATGAAGATTATGGAAAGGAGAACTTCATATCACATGTTCTAAGTTTTAAGCACATACAAGCTTATAAATACTTCTAATTAGCATTACTTCATGTGTTATAGTTGATTTATATACTTTTCAAATAATTTTGTATTTAATAGTGATAATAGCCACACATTTTTAATTAAGTCAACACATGCAAATTTGACATAAAGGAAATCATTTATTTTTAATTAATTTTTGAAAGAAATGAATACATGAATCAAGTGGCATGAAATATTTTAATATGATTGGAAAGAAATAAAGAAACACAAGCATGTAATTTCATTCAATCTAATTAATTTGTAAGGAAATCACATTAAATAAACTTATTTATGATAAACTAAAGTTTATTAAAGTCATTTTTTATTTTATGTTTAATTTGATTTAAGAGAGATGTAAGAAAGAGGTGCTCACCTAATCCCATTCCCCATATGTGTGAATTAATTTGATTTAATAAGAAACAATTAAATGTTTTCTTTTATTTATTCATTAAGTTAGGCATGGATTAAATCAATTAATAAACCCTTACCTATGTTACCTTAAGAGAATTGATTAAACAATTATGAGCTAATATAATATGCAAATAAATTGAAAAGTAAATAGCAATGCTCCTATGAAATGAAAGGGGCTTAATGCAATTAGCTCATAATCATTAATTAATTAAGCTTAAAGAACTCACTTAATTATTTGTATAGTTTTCTCACGCATGTGAGGTGACCATAATTTCATTAGCTCTCTTTAGATTATTGAGCACCCAAAGAACTACCCAAGGATTAATTAGGAAAATCAAATTTAATTAGTTTTTTAATTTAATTGACCAAAGGATTAAACCAATAATTCAATTTTTTTCTTAATTTTCAAATTTGATTTTCTTTTGAAAATGAAATGGACTTAAGGGAAAAAAGGTTAGAAAAGAGGTCCCAACCTAATTCCATAAGCCATCTATTTAATCAAGCATGAATTCATATAATTTGAGTTTTAATTTAGCCAATTAAGTCATTGATCAATTAATTAATCATTAATTAGCATTTTTGGTTAAAAAGAGAGGAAAAATTAGGGAAAGGATTAGGGGAGAAGCCCCAATCTAATTCCCTAAGCCTCCTTACAATTCAATAGTAAATCCCAAATAATTAAATAATATTCATATACTTAATTATCACTTAATTAAATTAAGAAGGTAATTAGGCTTAATCAAATAATTTCCCTAATTAAGCAACCAATAAATTCCAAGAAAAATAGGGGAGGTAGAAGTCATCCCCCTAAACATCCTCAGAAAGTTTGAAATCAATTGGATGATTAATTAAAGATTAATTAAGCTAATTAAGTTTTTAATTAAACTTTAATTAAGCCAAATTTACTATTCAAAATTAATTAAAGATAATTTTAATGGATTCCTCTCTAAAATACTATTAAAATGAACCCTCATTTGCATTTTTTGGATTTTCTATAATTAGTTATAAATTTTGGGAGTTTCAACATTAAAAATGGATTAATTAACCTAATTAAAGCCCTAATCCCATCGACGCCATGTAGCATGCTTTCTACGTGGCACGATGGGATTGGGTATTAAAGTTGTCACATTGCGTGATTGAGTCAGCCGACGGTGGATGCGCTTTCTCGTGGACCATCCGATCTCATATCTGATGGCCACAATTAATCTCGTGATTTAGAGGGAACAATCAGGGGAACTTAGCGTGATTTAATCACGATCGTCTATTTCGATCATGCAAAATGGATGGCCCGTGATCTATCTCCTTCGAGAGCAGAGAAAGATGGATGCCTTCCATCTTTCTTCATTCAATTTGAGCTCACTAGAACTTGAATTGATTCCAAACTGATCTCACACCATCAAGGAAAGGAAAAGAATAATATAATGGCTAAGATTGCATGAAATACACATTTCTTTCATAAATGACCAACCCCAAAATCACCTAAGCTACAATTTTGAAGAATTACCTCATCGGAGCTCAAGATCGATGGTGGGATTGACGGAGGTAGCTTTGTCTAGTAGAGACGAAGCCCTGTTGAGAAGTTTGGGCCTTGATTTGGAGTAGATCCTGGAAGACCAATCCATGCACTTTGGACCTTCAGTCTTGACCGAACTCAAGTTTCCCGTGGCTTTGGAGCTTGAGAAATAATTTGGATGGCTTTGATATCATGCGTGGAAGGTGTGTGCAAAAGGAATTGAAGTTTGGTGGTGAAATGAGAAAGCTTGAATCAAAATCAACCTCCCCTATTTCGGTTTGATGTAAAATTGAGAAGGGAGAAGAATGAGAGAGCTTAGGAGCTTGGGGAATGGTTGTGGGAGACTCTCCTTCACTCTCTCTAGCTCAAACAAAGATGAATGATGCAATTCCAATTCGAATTGAGGGGGTATACCCCCTCAATTGTTGAGGTATATGAACAAGATTCAATCCCATTTTCTTAACGGCCAATCACCGTCAGACTGCCAAAATTATCTCCATCAGGTCCACATGGCTCGCCAGGAGTGGGGGAAGGCTTGGGAGGTGGCTCAAGGTCTGATATGGAGAGATTTCCTTTCCTTTGTACATGGGGTGCTCAGTTTGCATGGGAGGTGAGTTAACTCACCTCTCCTTGGTTCATGGCAAGTCCTAATGTGCTTAGAGTGGGCTAGGAAGGTTAAGCATGCTTCATATAGCAATTGGATGGCTGCCCAAGTGATGGGAGGGTGGACTTTGCCAAATGGGGGAAGGAATCCAATGCAAAGAGGTTTGTTCAATGGCTAATCCCCTTGGATGGGGCCCGCTTAGCTTATGGGAAAACTTTGGGCTGATCTAGGGTCAATTTGGGTTGGGTTTGGTAGCCATCAAAGTCTCGTGAGTTGATTTTGAGTGCTTAGGCTTCATTTGGTCAAATAGGTTCATATGGGTTCATGTTGGATTGGGTTGATCAATCGATCAAATTGGATCAAACCAAAGCTTGGGTCATGTTCAAATGATGATTTGAAGAGTTTTGGTTCAAATGATTTGGGATGGTTTGGCTTAGGTTTGATTTTAGCTCATTTGAAATCAAATGGGTCAAATGGGTCAAGTTGATCAATTTGACCAAATTAGGTTGGGTTAGGTGTTGGTTCATGTTCAAATGGTTAATTAGAAATGATTATAGACTTTGGTTTGATTTGATTTGGATCTAATTTGAATTTTGGCTAATTTGACCATTTAGCTCAATTAGAGCTAGGTTGGATCAAGTTGACCAATTGGTCAAATTTGGCTCAATTATGGCTTTGGTTGAGTTCAATAATTAATTTGGAATGAACTTGAGCCATTGGTTGCAATCAATTTGGGTTGATTTGACCCATTTAGGCTTTTTAGACCAATTTGGGTCAACTTGGGTTAAATTGTCAATTGGACTTGGTTTGGCTCAATTGAGGGTTTGGTCATGTTCAATCATTGATTATGAGTTGGTTTGGATCAAATGTTTCAATTAATTTGGTATATGGTAGTTTTGGCTAGTTTAGATTTCATTTGGGATAAAGGTTGACTTGGTCAAAGGACCAAGTTGTCTTGGTTTGACCCAATTGAGATGATTGATCATCCAAGGGTGATTATTGATCATGATATGAAGTTTGGATGGCCTTGGTTCAATCCAATTTGGGTTGGATTAGAATTTGGTTCAAAAAGAATTCTTTAGGTTACTTTGGGTCAAGTGGACCTAAATAGGTCAATTGGTTTGGTTTTGGTTTGGTTTTGGTTGATTCAAGTTTAGTTGAACTCATATATGAGCTTATGATTGAAATATAAATCCAACTACAATCAATTTGGAGTATAGTGATTTTGGCTCATTTGAAGTTTTCAAGTCAAAAAGGCTAACTTGGGCTTGACTTGGGTTGACTTGAGTTTGGTTTGGTAATTGTAGCTTCTGTTTATATTTGGATAAGTGATTGAAGGAATGATTGATTCAAGAGAAAATCCTTTGGTTTTGGGTTGATTTAGATAGGATTTAGCCAAGTCTAGGAAATTGGCTAAAAAAGGATTCAATTGGGTTTTGGTTTAATTTTGGATTTGATTTTGTCTATTTTGATTTATATTTCATTTATATTTGGGGATATAAATGAAGATATAAATGAGTCAAGAGAAAATCATTTGAGCTTGGAGTGATTTGGAAGCAAATTTGACCAAGCTCATGGAGGTAGGTCAATAAGGCTTAAAGAGGAGATTAATTTAGTTTGAATTATTTTTGATCATTAGAAGGTGGGTTCCATTTATATTTGTGAATATAAATTAAGGAGTGATTGATTTATAAAGAAACTAATTTATTTTGGGTTGATTTGTATGAGATTTGATTAAGCTTATGGAGATAGGTCCATATGGCTTAAAGGGAGATTTGGCTTAGTTTGATTTATTTTGATTTGGTTTGGGTCATTTGGGTTTGGATTTCATTATATTTGTGAATATAAATGAAGGAATAATTGATTTATAAAAAAATTAATTGAGTTTGGGATAATTTTGGTGGAGATTTTGCTAAGCTTATGAGAGTGGGTCATACGGCTTATAGAAGAATTTTGATTTCAGATTTGATCTTGGGGTTGAATTATTTGATTTGGAATTTGGATTCAAATTTGGTAAATGATTGAGGGATTGAATTTATCTTTGAGAACATAAGATGAATTGTGATTGATTTGAATTTGGTTGAGGCTAAGTCAATAGGATGAAATCAAAGGGCTTAGGAAGAATGTTAATATTGGATTTCATTATGGGTTTTAATTATTTGGTTTGGAATTTAGATTTAGATTTGGTATTTGAGTTGTATTTGAGGTTTGGTTTGAGGAAGAAAGCATGGATTGGGTTTAGGCTACAGGGTAGGCAAGTTTTCCTAAGTCCCTAAGGCATAACCTATTCCTATGGCTAACCCTTCTAAGTCTCTGGGCTTAGGTTAAGTGTTCACCTAATCGCTAGAAGTGTCTTAAGACTAAAGAGCTCTTAGTGTCTACAAGAGTTCTAGATTTATGATGAGGAAGTTAAGAACTCACTCCAAAAGTGAGGTCAACACTTTACTTAAAGATGAAAGGAGATAACAAATTGTCTACTAGAGATCGAGAAAGGAGCCATCCCAATGAAAAAAAAAAGATAGTCTCAAAATTTATATAAAATATAAGTCCACTATCGATGCTTGGAGATAACAAATTGTCTACTAGAGATTGAGAAAGGAGCCATCCCCAGCGGACTCGCCAGAAAAAATATGTGGTGTTTATTTTTTGATGTATATGGGGGACACCATGTAGATCTGAGGGGGTACTCATTAAAGTGATCGGGTATGACATTGTGGTATGATATATTATCTCAAAAGATATGGATATCACCCTTCGGTGACCTAATCACCTAATAAAGACTCCTAAGGAATGATGGGTCTTCGAATATATCAGAGATTTTTCCCTACTTTACATGGATGAATAAAACAGGGTTTTTATTAAACTAGGTTCTAAACTTTCCTATGGGGGCAAGCCTCCATAGTTAATTACATCCTAAGAAAGGTGAATTCTTTAGAAATACTTTCAATTAAATTATGCAATTGTTGTCTCCAAAGATTTCAAAGATAGGCTATTAATAAATTGGCTACACTTGAAAATCAAGTGGGAAGGATCAAGGAGAAGACTTATTTTGGAGGCAAAGGAGATGAGTAGGGAATGCTCATGATACTAGGAAGCCTAGTAAGCATTCCAATATATCTTATGATTAGGATTTATATATTTGAAAGTGAAGAGAATTATTTTATTAGAGTTGACATTTTATTAGATTACTAAGGCTTATAATCCATCAACACAAGGTTGTGAAAATACCTAAGAGGTGAGGATGCTTGTAGCCTGAAGGAAACAACTACCTTGGATCCCAAATTTTGGGAGTTTTAGTAAGAGAAAAAGCATGACCTAAATCTAAGCGAAGATGGGTATAAGGATTACCTCCATAAGAGAGAGAGTAAATTGCCCGACTATTGGACTTATAATCGCCTGGAGTGGCAGCCAGCTAACATCTCCTACACTTTAAATTCATGTGATCAAGTCTTATGAAATTGTATGATAGTTGGACTATTATTAATTTAGAAAGAGACTAAAGTCCTTAAACCCACTCCCTAAGAGACTAGAGCATGAGTGGTAAGTGTAATAACTTAATCTATAAATGCAAATCTTTTCATATTTTAGACACTTCATTTTGACAAAGGTTATAGGATTTCTTATGCCTAAATTCATGATGAAAATGGATTATGGTGGAATCAACAAGAAAGAGGTGTTTTCCACCACAGAGGAGACCCTCAAAGGTCAAGTCTTCCCCTATCGTGCAAGAATGGAAATCCTATCTTAGTAAGAGTGAAGTAATATATATGCCTGATGTGAGACATATAACATTCAGCTAAGGGGTTGCTAAATCTTTTAATTATCTTGATTTAATTCCTATCTTTATGTGAGGTTATGAATTATTTAAAACTTTAGTTATGAGTTATAGTTGGGTAGAAGATTTATTTTTCCTAAGAGCCTAATCGCATCCAGACCATACAACAAACACCAATCATAAAGAAACTATAAAGAGGCATGCTATTATATTGCACAATTTAAACATAACAGTAATCAATTTTATAAATCTAACTCAAAAGAATAAAAGATCAGTGCAGTTGGGCACCACCATACAACCTAAAAAGAGAAAATGGATAGCTGAGCTCTACCCTTATACAACCCGAAATATGAAAGAGTAATTACAATTTACAAATGATAAATGCTATGGGGGGTCTTCAAAATATCTTTCTTCATGTCTCCTTCATTTCTTCATGTCTCTTCTCCTTTGATTTGATGGGCTTCAAGGCATCAAATGGCACCTCAAGACTAAGCCTTCTGCCAATGCTCATCCTGAACCCCCATAGCACTAATCCTAATTCTTAATATAAAATTATATTAAAAATAGGAAAAGTAAATCTAACTATACCTGCAAAATAAGTGTTAGCAAACAGGCATATAATCCCAAGAAGTAATATTTATAATTTGGACTTAGCACCGCACGTGGGTAACCAAGTGTACCTATCCTAATTTAGATTGTACTTAGGGGTTGAAGAAACCTACAAAAGTGAGCATTTATATTTATTTTAAGCACCCCTTAAGCATAATCTCTTGCAGAAAATATGATTAGGATAATCACAGCCTTATATCCAGTCTATGAAGCATACACCCTAACATCCGGTCTAAAATAATAAATCACAAACAAAACATATATCCAGTCATTTAACCAGGGAAGCGAGGTAATCAAATGACCTCCTTAGGGCTAGCTAAAGCCTCGTATTCCCGGGATATCAGACTATATACCATTTTCATTCAAATCAAATGTAAATTTGCATACATGAACATAAGAAAGAGAGCTCCAAATCACATGATCAATTAATTCAATCACTAAGCCAATTATGGATGCATGTATCTTTGATAAAATAAAAGGGGTTCTAATTCCATAATTAAATACCCTCACAAGTAGACATGTTAGTACCTGTCATTAAACTAGGAAGTGAGGTAATCAAATGACCTCCTTGGGGCTACTTAAAGCCTCATATTCTCGAGATGTCCAGAATAAATATTTGCTTTTCTCAAATACATATCCATATATACATAAATAAAAGAAGAAGAACCATGCATAGTTTTATTTTTATTTTATTGAAACATTTATGCATATGGAGTAAAGTCTAATCCAAATTCTAATATTGAAATACATAAAAATGAAATCAAATGGAGTGTGTGCCATTGTTAAACCAAGGAAGTGAGTTAATCAAATGAACTCCTTGGGATTAGCTAAAACCTCATATTCTCGGGATGTCCAGGCTATATACCCATTAACATTCATACTTACATAAATCTATACATGAATAAAAGGAAAGAAACTTCACTTCATTCACTTAAGCTATAATCACATGCATCTCCTATGTATTTATAACTAGAATTCATAGCATGTGTAATCATTCATTTATAAGCTTTGAAAAAAATACATTTGGATTTAACAGTGATAGTAGCCATACATATATTAAATTAAATCAACACATGCAAGCTTGACATAATGGAAACCATTTGATTTAATCAATTTTTTGAAAGTTGAATGCATGAATCAAATAACATACAACATTTAATATGATTGGAGATGAATAAATAAAGATAAACATATGATTTCATTCAATCAAATTAATTCCTAAGGACAATCATATCAAATAAAAATATTTAAAGGAAATCAAAGCTTTTTAATGTCATTTTTAATTTGATGTTTGATTTCATTTAAGGAAAGCGAGAAAGTGGTTTGCTAATCATAATCCCATCCTATGTTTGTATGTTAATTTGATTTAATGAAAGGTAATTAGGTTGATTTTATGGATTAATTAAGTTAAGGTATGAATTAAATCAATTAATTAACCCTTACCTATGTTACCTTAAAGTAATTAACTAAATAATTATGAGCCAACATGAAATACAAATGAATTGAAAAGTAAATTAGCAATGGTCCTAGGAAATGAAAGGGTCTAATGCAATTGACTCACAATTAATAGTTAATTAAGCTAAATGAACTTAATTAAGTACATTTATGATTTTTCCACACATGTGAGCTAACCATAATTTTCTTAAATATCTTTAGGTTATTAAACACTTTTAGATATATTTTTAAATTTTAATTAAATTAATTAAGCAATTAATTAATCCATTAATCCTTAATTAATTTCTCTTGGAAAAGTGAAGAAAACTTAGGAAAAATATTAGGAGAGAGGCCCCAATCCAATTCTCTAACTCTCCTCACTGTTAAACAGTGATAAATGAACCAAATAATTAATTAAGTTACTATTCATATAGTTAATTAACACTTAATTAAGTTAAGAAGGTAATTAGGGCTTAATCAATCAATTTCCCTATTTAATTAACTAATAAAACCCAAAAAAAATAGGAGAGGGAGAGGTCATCCAATTAAATAATCTCAGAAAGTTTGAGGTTAAATAGTTAATTAATTAGGGAGTAATTAGGTAATTAATTTTTAAATTAAACCATAATTAAACTATGATTACTACTCTAAATCAATTAAGGATATTTTTAATGAATTTCTTTATGAAATATCTTTAAAATGAGCCTTTATTTGTATTTTTTAGATTTTTCTATGATTTATTATGAAATTTTAAAGTTTCAGCCTTAAAAACTAGTTAATTTGCTTTAATTAAGCCTAATCCCATCGATGCCATGTGGCACATTGACTCAGCATGTTATTCACATGGCATCATAGGATTGGCTATTTAAGTTGTCACATCCCGTGGCTGAGTTAGCGGTGGGACACTGTATTGATCTCTATTATTTGATCTCGGATCGAATGGTGTAGATCAAACTTGCAATTAATAACGGCTCGAATCATATGGATCTAGCATGATCTAATCACGATCATCCATTTTGATCATGTGAAATGGACGACACGTGATCTATCATCTCACGAACAACGAAAGATGGAGGTTGTCCGCCCTTGAGCATTCGATCCGAGCTCACCCAAGGTCAGATTGGCTCCAAATGGAACCCACACCATTGTACGAGGGATCTAGGAAGATCCAACGATTAAGATCAGCTCACATGCACATTTTCTCACAAAGCTCCAACACATTTTAAGCTAGAGGTCAATTTTCTTGGAATTACCTCACCGGAGCTAAGACTAGTAGCTTACATGTTTGAGGTAGCTTTGTCTAGTAGTGATGAAGTCTGTTGAGCAACAATTATATTTGTTCCACATAGATTGCTTGGGAGGCTAAGAATGGTGCTTTGGAGCTTCTACTTTGATCGAACTCTTTGCTCCGGTGGGTTTAGAACTTGGGGGAAGCTTTGGGTAGCCTCAACGAGGTGTGTGGAAGGTGTTGGAATGAGCAGTTGAATTTTGGTTGAGGATTAGAGAAGTTGGGGTTGAAGAGAAGCTCCATATTTTGGCTATGCTCATGAAGGAGGAATCTGAAGTGGGGAGGCCTTAGGAGTGCTCGAGAGCTTGCTAAGGAGTTTTGTTTCTCTCTTGGAAGCTTAGACGAGTTGAATGGTGTCATTTTCCATTCAAATTGAGGTGGTATAACCCTCAATTGGCTAAGGGGGATGGACGGGATCAATCCCCCATTTTTGACCGGCCAGTTGCCACCAGACCATCGGAGTTGTTCCCCATCAAGTCCACGTGGCTCAATTTGAGTGGAGGAAAGCTTGGGAGGTGGCTCAAGGTGGGATGTGGGCTAATGGCTCTTCCTTTATCCATGGGGTTCTCAGCTTCTAAGGGAGGTGAGTTAACTCACCTCCTTTTGGTTCATGGCAAGCCTAGCTCACTTAAGGTGAGCTAGGTGGCTAGTCAAAACCCCAAATGTGTGCATGATGACTGCCAAGGGTGATAGGAAAGTGGGCTTTGCCAATTTTGGTAAAATCCCACATATGGAGGCATATCCAAGAGAGATTTACCTTGGGTTTGGGCTAGGTTTGGGCTAACCTAGGATGGGTTTGGGTCAGGTTTGGTCAGGTTCCAAGATCCCTTGGGTTAGTTTCAAGGGTTTTGGCTCAATTTGATCAAATTGGGTCAATTTGGGTCAATTTAGGTTAGGTTGACCAATCGGTTAAATTTGTTCAAACCAAGGCTTGGGTTAGGTTTAAATGATGATTTGAAGTATTTTGGTTCAAGTGGTTTCAATCAATTTATCCTAGGTTTGATTTTGGCTCATTTGGAATCAAATGGGTCAAAGGGGTCAAGTTGATCAATTTGACCAATTTGACCAATTTGACCAAATTAGCTTAGGTTGGGTGTTGGTTCAAGTTCAATTGGTTAATTAAAAATGATTGTAAGCTTTGGTTTGAATTAATTTGGAATTAATTTGGATTTTGGCCACTTTGACCATTTAGGTCAATTTGGGTTAAGGTTGGTTAGGTTGACTGATTGGTCAAATTGGGTTCAATTATGATTTGGTCAAGTTCAATAATCAATTTGAAATGAACTTGAGCCATCAGTTGCGATCAATTTGGGTTGGATCTTGATTTGGGCTATTTTGGCCTTTTAGGCTAATTTGGGTCAACTTGAGTCAAATGGTCAATTGGGTTTGGTTTGGCTCAATTGATGGTCAAGTCATGTTTAATTATTGATTATGAGTTGGTGTGAATCAATAGTTTCAATTGATTTGATGTAGGATGAGTTTTGGCTAGTTTGGGTTTCATACTAGTCAAGTCAAATGGCTGGCCAAGTTGACTTGGTTTGACCCAATTTGAGGCAATTGATCATTATAGGGAGATCAATGATCATGGTTTGAGGCTTTAATGGGCTTGGTTCAATACAATTTGTGTTGGATTAGAACTTGGTTCAAATGTGTTCTTTAGGCCACTTTGGGTTAAGTGGACCTAAATGGGTGCTTGGTTTTAGTTTGATTAAAGTTTAGTTGAATTTATATATGAGTTTAGGATTGAAATATAAATCCAACTGCAATCAATTTGGGCTCTGATGGATTTTGGTTCATTTGGAATTTTCAAGTCAAAAGGGCAAAGTTAAGCTTGACTTTAGTTGGTTTTAATTTGATTTGATGATTGTAGGTTTCATTTATATTTGGGTATATGATTGAAGAAATGATTGATTCAAGAGAAAATCTATTGATTTTGGTTTGATTTAGGTGAGTTTTGGTTAAGTCTAAGGAATTAGCTTAAAGGGTTTAAATCGGGTTTTAATTTGATTTTGGATTTAGTTTTGGCTATTTGAGTTATATTTCATTTATATTTGTGAATATAAATGAAGCTATAAATGACTCATGAGAAAATCACTTGAGTTTGGAGTGATTTTGAGACAAATTTGACTAAGCTCATGGAGATAGGTCCATATGGCTTAGAAGAGAATTAATTTAGTTTGATTTTATTTTGGTTATTTTAATTTATATTCTATTTATATTTGTGAATATAAATAAAAATATGATTGATTCATGAAGAGATCAATCAAGTTTGGATTGAATTGGGTGGAGATTTGGCTTTAAGAAGGATTCTGAAGGATTCAATCATAAGGCTTTAAGAAGGATTCATAAGTTTAAATTTGACATTGGGTTTCAATCATTTAGAATTGAGTTTGGACTTGAATTTGATAAATGATTGAGGGATTGAATTGATCTTGGAGAAGATCAATTAAATTTGGATTGAATTGGATTTTGCTAAGGTTAAAGCCATGGAATTCAATCATAAGGCTTATGAAGAGTTTTGAGCTAGGATATGATCATGGGATTGATTGTGAATTTTGGAAATTTGATTTTGAATTTGAATTTGAAGTTGGTTTGAAGGTAAGCATATATTGGGTTTAGGCCACAGGATCGGCAAGTCTCCCCAAATCCCTAAGGCATAACCTACCCCTATGAATAACCCTTCTAAGTCTCTAGGCTTAGGTTAAGTGTTCACCTAATCACTAGAAGTGTCTTAAGACTAAGGAGCTCTTAGTGTCTATAAGAGTCCTAGATCTATGACGAGGAGGTTGAGAACTCACTCTAAAAGTGAGGTCAACACATATATGTAGTGCTTTATGGAGGTCAGATGCTACGAGTCGTGAAGTATTTCTTCAGTATACGTCGGGTTGGTTGTGTTACAGGTTTGGTTAGTTGATTATTTTAGAGGGCTGTCAGCCCAACCGAGTGGCTCGTCAAGTTAGCTTTTTGCTGGCTACAACATATGATGGTAGACCATTGATTCTAGGTATTGTAGATGCTCAAAATACAAATAATGCAGATTGAGACTCATTTCTTTGTTGCTTCAGTAGTTTATTTGCACTTGTTATGCCTTGGGACTGGCTCCAGCTTCAGGATAACTCATCCATAAAGTCGCATTGGAGTTAGTTATACTCACCTTACTTGGGATCAGTCCTTTCTTAGAGCATGGTGCTAGAAAGTATGAACAAAAGGTGAGAGCTTAAGGAGTACCTCAAAGTCGAGGACTCATCGTAGGTCACTATCGATAAAAGACAACAACACCAGAGGTATGATCCATATATTTTCTCTATTTTCTTACTTTTGTCATCTCTTTTTGTTATATTATTAAGATATATTTAACATGTCTGATATTTGATTTGATTTGTGGCAGATGCGCTAGTTGACAAGCAGGCCAGGGCTGAGAACACCACTTCTCCCAGTAGAGTGTGAGCTAGGGATTCTTCTCCTAGCTATGCTATGAATCTTTCACCAACTCACAGAAATAGACACAGTCAGCCTACGGAGCCTGCTCGAGCTTCAATTGATTGGTCAATGAGTCCACTTCCACAATGACTTTTGATTCCTGACGAGGTGCAATAGATGTCAGCTAGCACTAGATATGTGACTAAGGACCTTAGAGTTGGGGCTTCGAGTGTACCCATCTTTGATACTACCACCTTAGATTTTACTGATTCTTTTATGGAGTCACTTTTCCCTACAGAGTCTTACTCTGTCCACTTTCCTGGGACACTTTTGATGTGAGAGACCTTGTACCTAGTGAAGCTTTTATCGAGCCATCATAAATCCTTAGAGTTTATCAGATAGTGAGGGTCACGGAGGACTTTTCCACTTATGCTACACCGATTCAGTCAGATTCATCATGTTCAGGTACTTTTTTTTTTATTTTCTCGCACTTCCTTACATTTTTTTTAGCTTATACTGATCATTTTCATTTATTTCTTGTAGTGCTTGAGGTGGGTAATGAGTTTTAGATCTACCACTGATATCCATCTGCACTAGATCCATGTGACAGGGGTATGTAGGATTACAGCCTGATATTTTTAAGAGATATGATTTCTAGGCTTACTCCAGGATCACCAGAGTCACTAGACCACTTTACATCATATGCAAACAACATTCTAGAACTCTAGCTCACACTAGTTTGGAGGAGCAGTTTCTCAGGTACTAGGAGGCTCTTTGTAGAGATGTAGAGTTTTTGATCCACTAGATGAGACTGCTCAGTATTGTCCACTCCAGCACTTCACTGGCAGAGCATTAGAAGCAGGTCAAGCTCTATAGAGAGGCTACTGATCTGGCACATGATGAGTTTGAGAAGAATGTTGAGGCTCTTTAACACTACCACTAGAGATAGATAGATGCAACTTTAGAATTAGACAGGTTGACTACCTGGATCAGGGAGTTATGGAGGGACCTCATAAGCGTGATATCCTGCAAGTTGGACTTGTAGACTAAGAGGGATAGGAGAGCTCAGGCTATAGAGTAGGAGCAGCACCGTTACTAGACACGCCACCGAGCCATGGTGGATGTTGAGGCCACTTTGATTAGAGCTGTGGAGGCTTATAGTTAGTTGAGAGTGAGCATGAGTCTTTGATAGCTTTTTCAGCACAGCTTCAGGAGCTACAGTCTAGGCTTCCTTGATGTACATTTTTCCCTTTTTTTCTCTCTCTTTTTTATCAGTCATGTGCCATATTATTGTATTAGTGAAAAATCAATGTTCCTCTCTTCTTTTTATTTTATACTACACTTGAGACATCATATCTTCAACTTTGCATATCTCTGAGGTATTTTTATATAGTTGTTGTTTTAAGGATAAAGCATTTTGTATAATCTTGTTTATAGTCCATTAGTTAGTTAAGAGAAATTTTAATTATGAATCACTTGGGTATGTCAAGTCAAGTCAGTTTTAGATACAATAATTATTATTATCAAACTAGCAAGTGGGGATTCTACCACTACAACCTTTTCTTATGACTTATTGAGTGAGAAGAGAAGTCAGCAACTCGGCCATATTTAGGCTTATTGAGCCTGATGGTTAGGACCCACTTGAGTCTTAGACTTGAGCTGTGGACAGACTTGCACTTCCCTAACTTAATAATATCAAAGTTTATAAATTTAAAATCCTCTCACTTGACTTTTAGAATTACTATAAGTATAGAAGATGAATCTTTCAACTGTAGAATCATCTTGTGTGCAGCTTGTTTAAAGATACATTTTTACTATTTAGGATAGCTAAAAGTATCTTTACTACTAGGATATTAGAGTAATCAAATGGGGATCTCAACTCAAAGTATGATGTCTACCCTAATTAGAGTATATTCAAGGATCTCATCTTATAGCACGATGTCAACCCATATGAAAATAAAATAGAATAAAAAAATGTTCCTTGTCTTGAAGGGGGAATTCTAAATCACTTTGCAAGAATTCTGAAACAAGTTAGGAAAATATATCAATCATTGAGTTGGCATATTTTACCTTAAGAGAGCTTAACATATAATATTGATTTCATCTATATATAAAATCTAAAATTCCCTCTATGTAATAGGGGGATTTTTACGGTGTTTTAAGAAAATGTTTATCATCTATTATCATAGATCATTTTCTCTTAATTATGTATATTTATTTAGGGATCTCATATATATATATATATATATATATATATATATATATATATATATATATATATATATATATATATATATATATATATATATATATATATATATATATATACATATATGCCCCCTATCTTGCAGGGAAATTTTTATAGCACCTCAAAAATATATTTATCATGTATAGTATTTTTTTAGGTATCGACCATTAATTGGCGGCATTGGACTTTTGTCATTTAGGTCAATGAGTTAGTATGCCCTCCTTGATACACCTTCTCAATGACAAAAGGGCCCTCCCAATTAAGCTCAAATTTGTCACCAATTTTTTTATTAGGAATAATTGGTCTTCTCAGCATCAAGACTAATTCTCCATCTTGGAATGTCTGAGGCTACACTGTATGATCAAAAGCCCTGGACATCTTTGCTTGATAAGCTTCTAAATTTTGATGAGCTTGCAATCTAGCTTCATCAAGTGCATCGAGTTCCTCCATTCTCAAATGAGCATTTTGATCATCTGTTAGGTTGTATTGGATGGCTACTCAAAGTGATGTGAACTCAACTTCAAGCGAAAGAACCGCTTCAACTCTAAATACTAATGAATAGGGATTGGCTTTAGTTGGTGATGTCTTGTAGGTAGTTCACGCACATAATACCTCTATCAATTTAGTAGGCCATTCTCTCTTATTTTTAGTATGAATTTTCTTGAGCATCTTGATCAATGTCTTGTTGAAAGATTCTGCCAAACCATTTACCCTTGGATTATATATTGAAGAGTATTTCCAATCAAATTTATGGCAATCGATGAATCTATAAATCTTTGTACTTTTAAAAGCTGGGCCATTATTAGAAATTATTCAATGTGACACTCCAAATCTATAGACCACATTATGCGTAAAGAAGTAGATCACTCGATCAGTAATAACTTCTTTAAATGAGGTAGCTTCACCACTTAGAGAAATAATTAGTCATTACTAGAATGAAGTGGTGACCAATTGATGATGGCAAATCAATCAGTCTAATTATATATTACCCCAACATTCAAATGTCCAAGATGCTATTGTTGGGTATAGTGGATTTGGAGGTTGGTGTATTATATTCCTATGTACTTGACATTCATGGCACTTCTTGGCATGATCAATACAATCTCTCACCATAGATGGCTAATAATAGCCCATCCATTTGATCTTTACTGCCATCTTGGGACCTGAATGATGTGCACCACAAAGCCCTTCATGAATTTCAACCATTACTTTGTTAACTTCATTTGTACCTAGGCATCATAGCCATATTTGTTCAAATGATCTACGATATAAGAGTATTATTGAAGAAAGCATAGCACAATATCCTCTTCTCAATTTGAGCTAACAATGATTTATTATTTAGTAATTTGCCTTTTTTAAAGTAATTGATGAATGACTACCTTCAATCATTTGGCTCTTCTACTATAAAAGTTTTTCATTACTTTTCTGAAGTAATGTTATGCTTAGCTCTTCTTGGTATAACTTCTTATTGATTTTGGGGAGGATGAGGAGCAACTTGAGTCACATCCTTTTGGGTCAAATTTGATAACCGCTCTACCTACAGGAATTGTAACTTTGTTGGCTCTAAAACTCATATAGTAAATATCTCAATCATGATATAATCGTCATTCATACTTGTCATCTCCTTAGCCAATTTTATTAAGCAATCTGCTTTGCTATTCTAGGATCGATAGATTCAACTTAGTGTGACATTTGGTATTTGCTTTATAAGCTCAAGAACTCACTTGTGATAAAAAGCTAACTTAAGCTTGTTCATTTTATAGATGCCAAGTACTTGATTTATAATAAGCTGAGAATCACCAAAAAAAATATATAGGGTTTGAATGCCTATGAAAATAGCTTCTTCAACACCTGCCACCAATGCTTCATACCATTCATTATTAGTTCTTGGCTTGGTCAACCCATATGATCGTCTCATTATCCCTCCTTCTAGGGTTGTGAAGATAATTTCGATGCCTTCTCTTGCCCTTAGAAGATTTGGAGGTTAGACAAGTTTGATTGATGAGGCTCCATTAAAATACTTTTTTCCAAATCTATGATTTTTCTCTTTCATGGATGAGCATAATTTGTTCATCAAGAAAATCATCATTAAGAGGTGAGTCCATAGGAATAGGATGTGCAGCAAGAAAATCTACTAAAATTTGTCATTTCACTATTTTATGCATAACATATGTGATATCAAATTATAAAAGCAATATTACCCATCTTGCCAAGAAACCTGCCCATGCTGGTTTCAATGGATCGAACCTTAAGATGAGAGTAATTTTATGAGATAACATGTAATGGCAAAGCTTTTGGACTACAAAGATCAATGTCAAACAGTGCTTCTCTATTAAAGAGTATCTCTTTTTTGCTTCTATCTGCCTCCAACTGATATAATAGAGAGCATTTTCTTTGCCTTCTTCATTTTGTTGTGCCAATAATGCTCTGAGGGACTCTTCTAATGTAGCCATGTATAGAATAAAAGGCTTCCCTGGAGTAGGTGTTGCAGGATTGATAGATTTAATAGATATCTTTTAATGCTATTGAAGGCTTCTTGGCACTCCTTATCCCATTTGAATGGAACGTTCTTTTCATCAGCTTTGAAAATGGTTGATAGAACCCTCATAGGTTTGACATAAATCGACGGATGAACACAAGTTATCCTTGTGAAGAAGGAAGCTGACGCAAATTCTTCGGGAGGCATCTCAATAGTCTCCTTAATTTTAGCAGGATCAATCTCAATTCCTCTATGGCGTACAATATATCCAAAGAATCTTTTGTAGGACACCCAAATGCATATTTTAGGGGATTCATCTTGAGATTGTATTTTTTTATTCTTTCAAACACAATTTTTAAGTCTTCAAAGTGATTGCCATGACTTAAGCTCTTAACCACCAAATCATCAATATAACACTCCACCTTCTAGTGAATCAGCTCATCAAAAATATTATGTCATAGCCCTTTGGTATGTAGCTCCAGTATTTTTTAAGCCAAAAGGCATGACTATGTAGTAATAGATGTCAATAAGTGTTCTGAAGGATGTATGTCTTCCATCATCAAGTGCCATCTTGATATGATTATATCCTAATGATCCATCCATAAAAGAAAACATGTCATAGTTGGATGTATCTTCAATCAATAATTCTGATATAGGGAGCAAAACATCATCTTTTGGGCAAGCTTTATTAAGATCTCGAAAGGCAATACAGATAAGAATCTGATCATTTTTCTTCTTCACAGAAATAATATTGGCTATCCAATCAAGATACTTTTTTTCTCGTATGAATCCTACTTCAATTAGCTTTTTAATTTTAATGATCACCTATTCTTCAATTTCTAATCTCATTCACCTCGGAGCTTGTTCAATATGTGCTGCCTCTGGTTTGATTACCAATTTATGAACTACCACATCATGGGATAAGCGACATTTTAGCATATATCCAAGCAAAGCAATCCCTGAATTCACAAAGTAGTAATTTTAGTTATTCAACTTTCACATCAGAAAGAAGGGCACTGATGAAAGTTGGACGGGGATCATCCTTAGTTCCTAGGTTGACTTCTTTGAGCTCATCCATATTGTCTGCCCACCATCTTCGAGTTCTTCAGGTGCAAGCTTGGCTTCTACTTCCCCATCATTTGTAAGGAGAACTTTAGAAAAGTCATTCTTCTCATCACTACTAGTTTCAATCTTAGCTTCTAGTATATTATAATAAGCTTTATTTTGATGAGATTTGTATTGGATGAACCCAAGACTAGTGACAAACTTATCACTTCTTCATGATATTTGAGGAATTCCCTGTCTCCACATCTTGTTAAAGACTTGAGTTCTATGCTTAGTAGTTTCAATATGAATTCCAAGCTTATGCATCATTTTTTGTAATTTTGGTGGATAGTATACGGGTATTCTCGTTAGCGCCATCTCATCAAAATCATCGTGTTGAGTAGGCCAATCAAAATTATGAGGCTGAGACTCCTCAGACTTATAAAATAAAGTTCATGTTTTGCCACTCTCAGGCAATGGTGGCACATAGAATGTTATCAATTCTTCAATATTATAAATCTCCAGTTGGGTAATTTCTTTGAAGCACTACTGTGAGGTGAGTATAATTGTGAAGGAGTCATCTAACACTGCCAAGTGAGCTATGCTTCTTGAGACAACTCTTTGTACCCATTTTTCATAGGTAAATTTAAAATCATAGTTTGAATCAGACTCGCTTATTTTATACTTTTCCTTCTTGAAAGCTTATAAATTCTCTTAGGTTTGACAGGATGTCTTCTTCTTCTTCTTGTGTGCCACTTCTTAAATGAGGAACTAGCCTTCTTAATTTAGATGTAGAATCAAGTACTTTAGGGTGATGCTATTTAGGGATGAAATATTTTGCATCTTCATAAATATTTATTTTATGAATAGAGAATGGTTGTAGGTTTCCATGAATTTGGAGCTCTTATCCTTCTCTCAGATACTTCATACACTGATGCATAGTTGATGGGACCATATCGTACCCATGCAGCCATGACCGACCCAAAAGAGCTATGAATGATATATCAGCATCGATCACATGAAACTTTGCTTCTGTATACAAATTTTGAAATTTGAGTGGAGGATAAAAGAACCTAGAGTTTTTACCCTTTCTCATTGAAACCATGAACCATCAACTTATCCATCCCAAGATGTTGAATATCAAGTGATAATCCTCTTAGTACTTTCATACTCATAACATTGATAGAAGAACCTGGATTAATTAATATTCGATTGATCAAGATACCATCACTCTTTGTGGTAAGATATAGATGACGGTTGTGATATGTTGCTCCCAACATAAGATCTTCCTCATAAAATATGATTGCTGAGAGATCTTGAGTTTGCAATGATTTAGTCATATATTTTTTGCAAAGTAAGCTTCATATCTCTCTAGATATTTGAGAGCCTGTATTAAGGTTTTTCAGAAATTTTTTGACATTAAGAGAGCCATGTACAAACTTAATTATTCAGGAATCTTTCTTAGATGTGATAAGATATTGTAATATATCTTTTCACTTGATCTAAGTTTCTTTTTAGAATCTTTAAGAATGATATCTTCATTGACTTCAATTTGTTTATCTTTATCTTTATTTGAATTTCTCTTCTTTGATGGTGGAAAAAAGACTTTACCACTCCTCAACTGAACTTGAATTACCTTGTCTTATTCAGATTTGTCTGAAGAAGTAGTTTCTTTCAATTCACCTTTCCTTTTAGAGGATTGGCCAAAAGAGCTAGAGTCACTTTTCAACTTCATACATTTCATACGTGATGTTGTTGATAAGCCTAACTCTTATCCATAAGGAAAACATAAATTTTCATCTAAAATGTTATCTTTCTATTGAGTCATTAGACAAAATTTAAATGTTAACTCCTCAGACTCTTCTTTCATTTCTACGAAGAATCCTAATGCTTGGTCAAGTCTGTTTAACTGTCATTATCATTTTGGAGTGAGTTATGCTGAAGAACATCCGATATCACATAGATGATTCAGCATGTCTCTATTGGGCAAAATTCTCTATCATCTTCTTCATCCAACTCAACAATATGAAGTTTAGAAATAAAGTTTACAAGCCAAAGTGGTTGTCTTGTCGGCTGGTGATACTCCTATAAATTATTAATAATCTTTTGAGTTATAATCTTCTTCTTATTCTTTATTTTATTTGATTTGATTGGCTTCTTTGAGAGCTCTGATGGAATTTATGGTAATTGCACTTCTCTTTGGGATGAGTAAACAGTATTGGAGTGTCTCTGAGTCGATGACGTGGAGTTTGACACATACGATCTCGACACTACTTTAAGATCAATCACTGGTTCAATAGGTGATTTTCAACACGAGGAACTCATTCAAGTTATTTCAACATCTTTATTATCTTTTTAGAGATTACAGTTTACCATTATTCAATTTGAATTGATTTTTCTTTCTTCTTATCTTTAATTGATGATATAAAAGAGGACGTAATCATTCATGTAGACTCTTTTTGGGTTGATTAGAACACTATTAGATAATGTAAATTCACCTCATCGATACTTCTTTTCTAGCCAATCTTTGAAGACATAGCAATCCTTAATAGAATGACTGATCACTCGATGATACGGACAATAATTTGGATTATTAACTTGACCAACTTCTTCACGCTTTTTACTTTCTGGTAATTGTAGACCGGCTTTAATTGCTTGTCAAAATAGATTGGCAACGTTGTCCCTTCTAAAGGAATATTCTTTATTCATCTTTTTCTTAAGAGATGGCTGCATTCTCTCATCATCTATTGTTGCTTAGTTTGGACGCTCTCCATTGCCTATAAAAGTCTGTGGCTTATCATTGCCTCTTAACACCAATTTTGGCTATGGATTCGGATGAACAAGCTTCTTTCTTTTAGCATCACTATACATGGGCTGTTTTCCTTTATCTACATTATAGATCACCCATTTTTTGCCACTTGAGTTATAGGAAGCGGCATGAGTTTTATTTTTCTTGAATCGAAAGGCTTACTTTTCTTTGATTATCTGTATAAATTTCAGATATAAATTCAACTTTTTCAAATTTTGTCACCCTATCAAGCAAGTCTTGGAATGTGGTGATTAATGTCATACATAAAAATAGTGTCATTTTATCATCCATATTTCCCATTAACAATTGGATCGCATGCTCTTCATCCAATTTTGTTCTCATTTCATGCTTAGGTTATGCCAACGACTTATGAATTTGGTCACTGACTCATCTTTTCTCCTCTTTAGCAAGGCTAGGTCAGCGATCGTTATTTTTTTGATTGCACTGGAGAACCTTTTTATGAACATTATCTTCAACTCAGTAAAGGTTTTGACATAATCATTCAGCAATTCTGTATACCACTCAAATGCAGTTGAAATTAAGCTGCTGATAAACTGGCAAAAAAGTAGTGCATCATTCCCTCTAGTGTTACCACAAGTAGCCTTGAATTGGGTTATATGTTGTTTTGGATTACCATACCCACTAAAAGTATTGAATTTTGGTATTGAGTAACCTTTCGGATATGACACTTCATCATATTTAGTTGGGTAAGGGAAACCCTTACTCACCAGCTTTTCAGCTTGCTCTAAAGCTATAATTGTCCTAATCTTTTCATTGATTATCATTTCCAGCTGAGCAGCTATTACTATTCTAGATGTACTAACCACATTTTGAATTATAGGATGAAGAGCTACTTGGTTAACTTCTATCCTCCCTTCAAGTATAGCATGTGTTATAGGAGCTTGAGGTATCAAAGTGACTGGTGGAATAGAAGTTGTATCATTAACTACTTATTGATTAGCAAGAAAAATAGGTGCAACATTTGATGTGATATTCTTCTACATCATATCCATCATAATATTAATTTGTGTCATCATCTCATTCATCTTAGCACAACAACAACAACAACAAGCCTTAATCCCACTAGGTGGGGTCGGCTACATGAATCCTTCTCCATTGTGTCCTATTATGTGTCAAATTCTCATTTTAATTCAAGTATACTAAGATCATTTTTATACATCTTAACCAAAATCTTTTAGGTCTACCTCTACCTTTCTTAACTTTAGGTAAATCTAATACATCTACTCTCCCAATCGGGTCATTGGACGGCCGATGCTTTATGTGGCCAAACCATCTAAGCGACTCTCCCTAATCTTATCTACCACCTGGACTCCAACTTTTTTCCCGAACATACTCATTTTGCATTCTATCTCTAAGAGTAAAGCCACTCATCCACGAGCATCCTCATCTCGTAACACTTAACTTAGTCTTATGCTTCTCTTTTATTGGCCAACATTTTGCACCATAAGTCATTGCAAGTCTTACCACCATCTTATAAAATTTTCCTTAAGTTTAAGTGGAACTTTTCTATCACATAATAGGCGGATGCATTTCTCCACTTTAACCATCCAACTACTAATAACATCTCCATCTATTTCACCATCACTTTGAACAATAGAACCTAAATATCTAAATCTCACTCTTATTAATGACTTGATCACCTAAAGTCACAACACTACCACTAAAACTTCTACAACTAAAATTACACTCCATATATTCAGTTTTAGATCTACTTAAACAAAAACCTTTAAACTCTAAAGTTGACCTCCATAATTCAAGTTTCTATTAGACTCCCTCTCTAGTCTTATCAACAAGAAGAATGTCATTAGCAAAAAGCATACACCAAGGTACATCTTCTTGTAAATGCCTTGTAAGAACATCCATAACTAAAGTAAAAAAGATAAGGGCTTAATGTTGATCCTTGATGTAATCCAACCAAATAGGAAAATATTTTGTCAATCCTCCTTATGTTTGGACACAAGTACTCTAGTATACATATCCTTAATGACTTGAATATAACCAATATTAACTCCTTTCTATTCTAGAACTCTCCAATGAACATCTCTTAAGACTTTATCATAAGCTTTCTCTAAATCAATAAATATCATATGTAGATCCTTCTTACTTTCTCTATGCTTCTCCATCAAACCTCTTAACAAATGTATAGCATCCATAGTAGATCTACCTGGCATGAAACCAAATTGATTGTGAGAAACTTTTATCACATCGTAACCTATGCTCAATTACTCTCTCCCATAATTTTAATGAATGACACATTAACTTAATTCCTCTATAATTTGCTCACTCTTGTGCATCACCTTTATTCTTAAATATAGGAACCAACAAACTCTTTCTCCACTCATCCGGCATATTTTTAGTCTTTAAAATAACATTAAAAAGATTTGTTAGCCAAGAAATTCTTTGATCTCCTAAACATTTCCACACTTCTATTGGAATATTATTCTGTCCTACTGCTTTTCCACATTTCATTTTCTTTAAGGCTTCACTAACTTAAGATTTACTAATACGATGATAAAAATGAAATTCTCTATTTTTGTTTAGGGTATTAAGGTTGCTAAAATTAATCATACTTTCAGATCCTTCATTGAAAAGTTTATCAAAATACCTCATCCACCTATTTTCAATATATTTTTCTAAGAAAAGCACTTTATTATTTTCATCCTTAATACCCCTCACTTGAACTATGTCTTTACTTCTCCTATCTCTTTGGTTGGCTAACTTATACATACATCTTTCACCTTCTTTGGTATCTAATCTATTGTATAAATCACTAAAAGCTAAATTTTTGCATCACATATTGCTTTTTTAGAATCTCTACAGGCCACTTTATATCTTTCCCAATTCTCCAAGTTTTTATATCTAAACCAAGTTTTATAACAATGCTTCTTATTTCTTATCTTTTCTTGCACACTCTGACTCCACCACCAACTATTCTTATTAAAAGAAGTTTTTCCTTTTGATTCTCCAAGCACATCTTTAGCAACTTGCTTAATTTCACTTGATATTTTTCCCACATAACGTTAACTTCCTTTTGAACATCTCAAATTCTAATTTCTTGTAGCTTGCTCTTAAAAATATTTCACTTGATATTTTTTTCCCACATAACCAAGCTGTAAAATTTCCTTGTCTTTAGATTCCAGTTGATGTTGCATTTATCATTGCTCTCTAGCTAATGCCACAATGTCAATAAATATGTGCTCTTCTTCTTCCTCTATTTCTTTGTTGTTCTCTTCCTTGCTCATCTTTGGAGGAAAAACTTGACTGTCCTCTTCTTTGTCCATTTGTAGGGATAGTTATTATTGGGTCTGAACAATAATGTTGGTTATAAAAGTGTGTACGAGACTGATCATTTCTTGGTTCAATCATATAACAACTTCAACTCCCATGATTTCCATTTCATTTTTATCTTCTTCTTCTTCTTCCTCTTCAATAGAGATTGAAGATCCATCTTCTACTCGCTTTTGTGATGACTCTCCTTCATAAATATCAAATTTAAGTTCAGGTTCGCTAGATTCCTGTTGATGATGATGTTGAGCAGAAGGTTCATCTATATATCTCACTTTATATACGACTTCTACATTCATGGTGTCATATTCAACATCCTCTTCTTGCACATGAATTTATGATCGACACCTCCACTAAATCTCAAGTTTAGTATGCGGAATAAAAAATTCTTCAATTGGGGGACTGCGATCAAAGTCAACTTTCTCCCACGGAGATGAATCTGATTTATGATGAGATCCCCTAGAGGATTCTCCAAAGCGTCGACCATCATAAATTTTATCACCAACATCCCTTCTTTTAGGTATCACTTCTTATGAGTTATTTTTGAGGTGGATTTTGAGTATGTACATCAGATGTCACACCTCTTCCTTCTTTCAATATGATTTCATCACGAGGATTTGGCCTCCATATCTGCTCACCCTTTCATCGAGACCTTTTAGCAATGGATTCTTAGACATGTAGTCCAAGTGTCATGCTCTGATACTCACCATGAAAACATACTTGGTTTGGTGACTAGTTACCATAAGAGATGATAATCTCATTGATGGAGCTTTGTGGTGTTTATTTTTTTGAGTATGTGTTGTGTGTGTTTTTTTTTTTTTTTTTTGGGAGGTACCACAGATCTAAGGATGTACTTATTGAGGTGATCGAGTATGACATCAAAGAATAGTACACTATCTCGAAAGATATAAATCACTATTATACGATGGACCTAATCACCTAATAAGGACTCCTAAGGAATAATGGGTCATCAAATATACCAAGAATTTTTCCCTACTTTACATGGGTGAATAAAGTAGGGTTTATTTTAATCGGGTTCTAAAGTCCCTATGGGGGTAAGCCCCCATAGTTAATTACATCCTAAGGAATGTGAGTTCCTTAGGAATACTCTCAACTAAAGTAGGCAATTATTGTCTCTAAAGAATTTAAGGATAGGACTATCAATAAATTGGCTATGCTTAAAAGATTAAATGGGATAGATCGAAAGGAAAGATAAGAGGAGTTGGCTGGCTGCCACTCCAGGCATTATAAGTCTAGCAGTTGGGTGGTTTATCCTCTCTTGTGGAGGTAAAAAATATACTCATTTTCACCTTAGATTTAGGTCGTGCTTTGGCCCTTGCTAAAGTTCTCTAGATTTAAGATCCGAGGTTGCTATTTCCCTTTGAGCTATAAGCATAAATCCTCACCTCTTAAGCATTTTCATAATATTGTATTATGGGATTATAAGCCATAGATTTCTAATAAAATTTTAACTCAAACATATAATTCTTCTCAATTTCAAACATATAAAACCCAATCATAAGATAATTTTTTGGATGCTCACTAGATTTCTTAGTATCATGAGCATCCCTAACTCATCTTCTTTTGGCTTCGATAATAAATGTTTTAAAACCATGTGATCAAGTCATATATTTTACAAGATGGTTAGAATGTTGTTATTTAGAAAGAAACTAAAGTCTTTAAACCCACTCTCTAAGAGACAAGAGCATGAGTGGTATAAATAATGACTTAATCTATAAATGCAAAATCTTTTCAAATTTTATTTTAATTTTGACACTTCATTTTGACAAAGGCTTTGGGATTTTGATGCATATATACATGGTGAAAATAGGTCATGGGTTAAATCAGCTAGAAGAAGGTGTTCTTCACCACAAGGGATGCCCTCACAGGTCAAGCATTCTCCTATCGTGCAAGGATGGAGATCCTTCATGTTCAAAAGAGGAAGAATATGCATGCATGTTATGAGATATTCAATAATACAACTAAGGGGTTATTAAATCTTTTAATTTTCTTGATTTAATACCTAGGCTTTAAATGAGGTTATGAATTATTTTAGAAAAATTTAGTTATGAGTTATGATGAGGGTAAAAAGTTTATTTTTCCTTAAGAGCCTAAGCGGATCTAGGCCATACATTAAATCATCATACATGAAGGAACTATGAAAATACATACTATTTCTAATGCATAATGTGAACAAATCATCGATCAATTTATAAACTCAACGTGAAAGAATAATGGTGCGATCGGGTATCGTTGTACAACCTAGAAAAGAAATGGATAGCCGACCTCTACCCTTATACATCCTGGTATATGAAAGAATAATTAGAAATTATAAAATGATAAGTGTTATGGTGTGTGTGTGTGTGTGTGTGTGGGTTCTTCAAGTCTTTATGCTTCCTCCATTTCTTCTTTTGATTTGCTCTATTTGATTTAGTAGGCTTCTAGGCATCACATGGCACCCTAGGATCAAACATTATGGCCAATGCTCATCCTTAACCCCCATAACACTTAACTAAATCCCTAATGCATAATTATATTAAAAGAATAAAAAAGTAAATCTAACTACATCTGCAAAAATAAGTGTTAGCTAAACACACCATACCACCTAAGTAATTATATGAATAATTTAGACTTAGCACCTTGCACATGGGTAACCCAGTCCACCTGTCCTAATTTAGATTATGCTTAGAGGTTAAGTGACCTAAAGAGTGCATTTATATTTATTTTAAGTGCCCTTAAACCCAATCTTCTGTAGAAAATATGATTGGCCTAATCACGGCCTAACATCCAATCTACGAAGCATACACCCTACATCCAATCTACAATAATACATCATAAAATAAACATACATCAAACTATGCACCGCCCTAACATAAAGCTAGAAGTGATGACTTAACCTAATGTGTTTGTTAGGGCTTGTGTGATATGTCCTAGTTTGGCTTTATAGTTAAGATTTTATTAAGTATGAATGACATTTAATTATAAAGAGTGGTTTAACTTTAAATAGTTTAATTAATTTACAAATTTTACTTAACATTTTATTTTGTTTCACTTGACCTACACTAAACAACTAAGTGTTATGAAGTAAAAGAAAGAGAGGATCACTCTCTTTTATCCCTATCTTAAATCACATCTAAAGCAAATTTATTAATCATTCCCTTTAGTGAATGCCTTATTACATGTTTTAATTAGTCCCAAGTTTAGGCTCTCTTTAAATAAACTCATTCAATAAAAAAAGGCAATTTAAGATTAGTTGGAATGAATTACTATCACATAACACATGTTTATTCATTTCTTTCCATTATGTATATCATGCATATGATTAAATCCTAAGCATAGCTATACATGCAGTTTATATCTTAGCACACTTAAATGATGAATATGAGTAAATGTATTTGGAATTAATATTTTATTTGATTGAATGATTTTGTCATATTAATTTAAAGTTCTATCTAAATTCTCATCAAAAGCATAAGGAAAGAACCTTAAATCACATGACTAATCTCAACCAATTAAATAAGGTATGAATGCTTATCTTTTTAATATAAAAAGGGGGTTTTCATTCATTAGCTAAGTACACATTCACACATATAAAAGTTTTAAGTAATTACGTTACCATTATTCTGCACCAAGGGAATGAGGTAGGAACCTCCTTAGGGCTACTTAAAGTCGTGTGTCCCTAGGATGTCCAGACTAATATGCCTATTATCCTTAAATATATATGGATGTATAAGCAACTATAAGAATAAAGAAAACAATATAAAAAGTTGTATTTAATATGTTTGCTTTATTTGTGTGAATGAATTAAAATTCTATCTAAATTCTAATGTACAAATGCATAAGAATGAAATCAAGCAGGTATGCCACCTTTGTTTCATACCAATGGAATGAGGTAGGAACCTCCTTAGGGCTACCTAATGCCGCATCCCTAGGATGTCCAGACTAATATACCCACTAACATTCTTACTTATACAAATCAACACATGAATATAAGAAAAAAATTTCTTCATACACTAGACTTATATTCACATGCATTTTCTATGTATATATAACTAAAGTCATAATATATATGTATATCCATTCATTAATAAACTTTTGAAAATATGTTTGAGGTTTAATAATGATAATAGCCACACATATTTCTAATTAAGTCAACACATGCAAATTGACATAAAAGAAATCATTTTTATTTGATAAATTTGAAAGACATGAATGCATGAATACAAGTTGCATACAACATTTTAGCAAGATTAGAAAGAAATAAAGAAAACAAATATGTAATTTCATTCAATCCAATTAAGTCCTAAGGACAATCATATTAAACAAACTCATTTAAGATGAACCAAAATTTCTTAAAGCCATCTTTTATCTTTATGTTTAATTTGATTTAGGAAATGTGAAAGAGGTTTGCTAATCCTAATCCCATCCCCCATGTGTGGGTTAATTTGGTTTAATGAAGAGCAATTAGGTTGATTTTATGTCTTAATTAGATTGAGGTATGAATTACCTACATCCCCTTAAGCTAATTAACTAAGTAATGATGAGCCAATATGAGATGCAACCAGATGAAAATTAAATTGGCAATGCTCCTAAGAAATGAAAGGGGCCTAATGCAATTGGCTCATAATTAATAGTTAATTAAGCTTAAGGAGTTCACTTAATTACTTTCATGGTTCTTAATTAGCTCTCTCTCTATAGGTTATTAAACACCCAAAGAGCTACCCAAGTTTGGTTAAACAAAGTTAGGTTGTAAATGAATGGATTTTAAATTAACTTCATTAAGCCTTCGCTTAATTAGTTAGATTCTTTGATTATGTTTTAATTAGAATGGTGAAATTAACTTTTAAGGCCTCAAGTCATTTTAAACACTTAATTTGGCTCTAAAATAATTAGGTTCCCTTTTGTTTTAATTGGTTAATTAAATGGTTAATTATTTATTTAAACTTTTTAATTAACTTGAAATAAATGAAAAGGCTTAATGAAATGGTTATAAGGAATGAACCCAAACCACTTCCCCAAGACTTCCCACTGTTAATAGAAGATAATGATCTTAATTAATTAATTAAACCAATCTTATTTTGCTTAACTTTTACTAATTAAGGTTGGAGAGTAATTAAGGTTTAATCCATTGATTTCCCTAATTAACTATCCAATAAATTCCAAGAAAAATAGGGGAGGTAGACGTCATCCCCCTAAACATCTCTAAAAATTTTGAAATTAATTAAACAACTAATTAGATAGTAATTAAGCTAATTAAATTTTTAATTAAACTTTAATTAAGCAGAAATTACTATTCCAAATTAATTAATCATAATTCTACTCTGAAATATCTTTAAAATGAGTCCTCATTTTGTAATTTGTTGGATTTTCTAAGATTATTTATGATTTTAGGAAGATTCAGCCTTAAAAATTAATTAAAATAGCCCTAATTAACTCTTAATCTTGTCAGCGCCACGTGGCTGCTGACACGGCATGTGCTTTCCATGTGACATGATGGGATTTAATATTTAAGTTGTCATGTAAGAATGCTGACTCGGATTACGACGAATGCACTTTCTCATAGACCGTCCGACCTAAGATCAAATGACCATGATCAGATCCTGCTATTAAGAAAAAAATAGAGACTGATTTAGCATGATTTGATCATGGCCGTCCATTCTGATCACGCAGAACGGACGGCCTGTGATCTATCTCCTCTTGAGTGATAAGAGATGGAGACCGTCCATCGTTCGTTGCTTGATTCAAGCTCACCCTAGCTTGAATGGAGATCAAATTGATCCCACACCTTCAGGGAAGCAAAACAAGGAAATCCAACGAAGGAAATTTTTGGAAATGGAATTTTCCTTCACAAAGGACTAAACAATTTTCATACAAAATCAATTTTCAATGGCATACCTCATCGAAGCTTGTGTCAGGTGGTTCCAACGGTTGAGGAAGCTTTATTTGGTATAAACAAAGCTGTTGAACTGCACGAGCTTTGATTTGAGGTGGATTGCTCGGTTGATCAAACTCCTCCTATTTAGCGATCGGTCTTGGTCGAACTCCTATCTTTGGCATCTTGGAAGCTTGGGAAATGATTCATTTAGCTTTGATTGAGTAGAGAAAGAGTATTGATCAAAAGAAGGCTACTTTATTTCGGTTTCGCACGTAGAGAAGAAATCTAAATAAGGGAGGCTTCGAGAATGCTTGGGAAAGGTCTCAGGGGTTTCGAAATGGCTTAGGAAACTCTCACAATGCTGATTGTGTCAATTCCCACTCGAATTGGAGGAGTATACCCCGAAATGATGCATGGAGGATGGACAGGATGGGTTGGCTTATTTCGGCCAGTAGGCCTCCATCAGGGTTCCAGAGGTCATGTCCAACTTCATGTGGCTCGACTTGAGTGGGGGGAGCTGTGGGAGGCTGCCAGGGCTGTTGTGCAAAGATCTCTTAACTTGAATCCATGGGTTTTTAGTTTTGGCTTGAATGAGGAAGAGTTGAACTCCCATTGGTCCTTGGCCAACCTAGGAGAATTAGGAAAGCTAGGTGGATCAGGTGGAGCCTCACTTGAGTGCTTGGGGGTTGCCATGGTGATGGGAAGTCAACTTTGCTTGTTAATGTGAAGGTCCAATGAAAAGAAGGTTTATCCAAAGGCCCATTGCTTGGGTGTGGTCCATAATGGATTTGGGCTAGTTTGGGAATGAGTTAGGACTGGTCTGGGTCAGGTTAAGCCAGGTCCTAGGGTCCCATAGGTTGATTTTGGGTGATTTGACTTCATATGATCAAAATAGGCTCATTTGGGCAAGGTTGGTTTGGGTTGACCAATTGGTCAAATTTGGTCAAACCAAGACTTGGGTTAGGTTTAAATGATGATTTGAAGAGTTTTGGTTCAAGTGGTTTTGATTAATTTGGCTTAGGTTTGATTTTGACTCATTTGGATTCAAATAGGTCAAATGGGCTAAGTTGACCAATTTGACCAATTTGACCAAATTGGGTTGGGTTAGGTGTTGGTTCATATTCAATTGGTTGATTCAAAATAATTGTAAGTTTAGGTTTGGTTTAATTTAGAATTGATTTGGATTTTAGGCAATTTGATCTTTTAGGTCAATTTGGGCTAGGTTAGGTAAAGTTGACCAATTGATCAATATCGACTCAATCATGACTTTGGTTAAGTTCAATAAATGATTATGAGTTGGTTTGGATCAAATGTCTCAATCAATTTGGCACATGATGAGTTTTGGCTTGTTTATGTTTCATTTGGGCTAAAGGTTGACTTGGTCAAAGGACCAGGTTGACTTGGTTTGACCCAATTCAAAGTAGTTGATCACCTTAGGATGATTGTTGATCATGATATGAGAATTGAAAGGGCTTAGTTCAATTCAATTTGAGTTGGATTAGAGCTTGGCTCAAAAAGGTTTTTTAGGTCACTTTGGATCAAGTGGACCTAAATGGATCAATTGGTTAGATTTTGGCTTGATTCAAGTTTAATTGAACTCACATATGAGCCTAGGATGACGATATAAATCCATTTTGCAATTGGTTTGGAGTCAAATGGATTTTGGTTCATATGATAATTTCAAGTCAAAAGGGGTCAACATGGGCTTGACTTGGGTTAACTTGGATTTAGTTTGATAATTATAGTTTGTGTTTATGTTTATAACAATGATTGAAGGAATAAATGAATCATGCCATGGGTTTTGAATTAATTTGGATATCATTTAGCCAAGTTCAAAAAATTGGCTAAAAGGGCCAAAATTGGGAATTTGATTTGATTTGGGTTTGATTTGGCTATTTGGATTTATATTTCATTTATATTTGTGAATATGAATGAAGATATAAATGATTCATGAGAAAATCCCTTGAGTTTGGAGTGATTTGGAAGCAAAATTGACTAAATTTAATGATGTAGGTCAAAAGGGCTTACATAGAGAATTGATTTGGTTTAATTTATTTTTGGTCATTGGAGGGTGGGCTTCATTTATATTTATGAATATAAATTAAGGAATTATTGATTTATAAGGAAATCAATTGAGTTTGGGTTGATTAGATTGAGATTTGGTTAAGCTTATGAAGGTGGGTCCATATGGCTTAAGAAAGGTCTTGATTCATTCTGATTTAGTTTGATTTGATTTGAATGGTTGGAATTTGGGTTTTATTTATGTTTGTGAATAGAAATGAAGGAATGATTGATTTATAAGGAAATCAACCAAGTTTGATTTGGTTTAAAGGAAATTTTGACTAAGCATATGAAGGTAGTTCATATGGCTTAGAAAGGAGTTTTGGAGTTTGAATTTAACCATAGGTTTCAATCATTTGGAGTTGGATTTGATTTGGAATTTGGGTTGGGATTTGGGTTGAGATTGAATTTGATATTTGAGAAAGTCAATTGAATTGGGGTTGATTTGAATTTGGTTAAGGATAAGTCTATAAGATAAAATCAAAGGCTTAGGAAGGGATTTGGAATTTGAATTTAATCATGGGTTTCAATCATTTGATTTGGGATTGGATTTATGATCTTGGATTTGAATTTGAGATTTGGTTTGAAGAAGGAAGCAAGGATTGGGTTTAAGGCTATAGGGTAGGCAAGTCTTCCTAAATCCCTAAGGCATGACCTATTCCCATGGCTAATCCTTCTAAGTCTCTAGGATTAGGTTAAGTATTCATCTAATCACTAGAAGTGTCTTAAGACTAAGAAGCTCTTAAGTGTCTACTAGAGTCCTAAATCTATGATGAGGAAGTTGAGAGCTCACTCTAAAAGAGAGGTCAACAGACTTCAAATGAATTAAAGAAAGTTTCAAATGAATTTAGGATTGTAGTATATGGGACCTACAATATGCTGATGAATGTCTACTTTCAAGCAAGTCTAGAACCCAAATGCAATCATTGCAACACCTAATTACAAAATTAGGATGTGAATATAGTGGTGGATTGAGCCACTCACATCTCACTTCATCCTTAACTTTTGACTTTGCCTCTGCTTTCGCCTCCACCCTGCTTTGCCACCAAACCCGCAATACTCAAGTGCAAGCAAACAGATGGAACTATTTGAAAATTTAAAGTAATTCGCCATTGAATCTGTAACTTTTCATACAAGCAGACAGAAGAAGATACTAAATTAAATTATGCACGAATTATGGAACTTCCTTCAATCCAAAAATTAGAAAATTGTTATTCTAATTATGATTTTCAAAATCAATGATTTCATTAATTAGATGAAATTATCTAAAATAAAAATACCTGCATATGCTCGGATATAGAGATTTAGAGTGTAAATTTTAATATCTTAAAAAGCTGCATAGGCTAAGTTGGGATTAAATAAAAATAGAAAATTAATCTCATAATTTAGAAATAAAATTATTTAAATTATTAAATACCCACATGGGCCCCGACACAGTATTGAATGTTTAAATTCAGATGTTTGAGGATGCTGTGCGGGTTAAAAATAAATAAATTTAGAATTTATTTTGTATTTGAGAATATTTTGCAAATTCATGATTATATCTCATAAATACAAATATTTGAAAGAATTAATCATTGAAATTTTAAAATATAAATACATTTTTTGAAACACAAAAGATATTCGATTGCAAAGTCATGAAATAAAGCTATGAGCTTTAACTTACAGATATGATCATTTGTTATGAGCTAAATAGAGTTGGCAGAGTCTAAAGTGCTCAAATATATTCAATTTAATCAATTAACTTCTCAGTGATGGCTGTGGCGAGCGTAGATTTCAACCGGATGGAATTACTATTATTCAAATTTCTAAATTATTGTATATCAAATTCAAATGTCTAAATGCAAGTTGTAAACTCAATCTTCTGCTAACAAAAGAGCGGAGTTGACAAGGTCTACCCCGATGATGACTGTGTTGATTGAGAATATCAACCAGAGGGGTTTACTTTATCAAAAATTATTAAAATCTTCAATGTTAAGTGAAATTTCTATTAATTATCAAATATTTAAGATAATTTAAAAATAAGAAAATTAATTAAATGAAGATTCATCATAGAAAATAATAATAATAATAAATTCATCCATCCGCCTTTCGTAATTATTTGTCAGGGGTGATAAATTTAATGTTAACCTAACCTCACAAAAAAGCTAATGTCATATTATATACACTTCTATATTCACACTCAAAATATTCTACACTAGTAAGACATGACCCGTGTCTCGTCACATGGTTTGGCCATGAATAGTAAACGAGAGCCTCCCAGCGTGGTTTGGCCAAGAACTATATTACGGTCATGGCTGTAGCCCGTATGCTCTCCAATGGTTTTCTACCCATTTGAGTTGTGGATCATAAGGTATACCTAATAGGGCATAAAACCCGCTATTAGATAGGGTGGTTGTCCCCTTTAACAAATATCAAACTTAGTCTACAAGGTCTCCTTGAATGATGCAACCCATGTCTACAATGTCTCCTTGAACGATGCAACCCATGACTGCTGACAAGGATCCTTAGTTAGGTCTACTCATCTAAGTAGATCGAGGATCATGATATGAACCATGGGATCTTGATCGGGCGCATCATATTCCCTCAACCATAAGCTTCAAGCATTAAAAGCATAAAAAATGATGAATTTTATTATATTTCAAATCCGAAATGTTGCTACTATATGCTAAGCAATTAGCAACATATGACTAACCTTAATCTAAAGTTCTCTCTAAATGATTGGGGTGGGGTAATTAACTATAGGTGATTGCGCCTATAGAAAATATAGAATCATATCTAAAGTCTTCACCAAATGAGGGCGAAATCTCTCGGTAGTGTCTTATTAATCCACTACAAACAATCATCTGCCTTTTGAAAATTTCTTTCGGCACAAAATCTATACTCTCGTTTCATCGAGAGGTCGGGTGCAATTTTTTGGAGCCCACACCAACTTTCAATTATTGCTTTTAAATAACATTTTTAGAATTATGTACTAATAATTATTGGTAGTAATCTGCATTAATCGTAAGTCAGTATTTAAAAAAATTTTAGACCAATAAACTCTCTTTAATTTTAAGTCAATGATCTCTTCATTTAGAGAATACAAGTTTATTTATAATTGACGCATCTTATGTCATTCTTAATATTTACTCTTATATAACTATATAAGAGGAAATATTATAATATAAATATTTTGCATAAATTTAACATTTCCTCTCACTTAAATCTTAATTCCATCAATATTATCTAACAACAAAGAGACAAAGCATAAAAATAATTGAGTATCAGAACATGAAATCAATCTTAATATTTTAAAAATAATTATAAAAATTTTTATCAACGAAATTAATTTACAACTTCACTACCTTCAAAATTTAGATAATCACAGCTACGGCTAAATATTCCCGGCATCAGACACCAACGGTTTCCTCCAAAATAAGAAACTCTGCCACCTCTCCATTCTAAACCCCGGGCCGCGCCACCAGGTCCGCCTCTCCTTCCCCTCCACATTCTATTAACCTCCCAACTCCCCCCCACCCTATTCCTTGATCCCGCCTTCTTCCCTCACCTTTCCCCAGCCTCCAAGATGTTAACTGGCGGCGGCGGGTACTACCCTTCCCCGCCGCCGTTCCCCTTCGACTTCCACCTCCTCGAAGTCACCATCATCTCCGCGCAAGACCTCTTTCAATCTTCCCGATCCATGCGCACCTACGCCGTCGCATGGCTCCACCCCAACCACCGCCTCCGCACGCGCCTCGACGGCGTCGGCCACACCGACCCAACCTGGAACGACAAGTTCGTTTTCCGCGTCGACGATTTGACTCTCCGCTCCGACACCTCCGCTGTCCACGTCGACATATACACGCCGCCCGCCCACGATATCTTCTCGGCCCCGACACATTGCTCGGCACTTCTCGCGCCATTCTCAGCACTCTCCGGCCCTCTCCTGCCACGACTTCGTCGCCCTGCAGATCCGCCGCCCCAACTCTCTCCGCCCACAGGGCATTCTCAACATCGGCGTCGCTCTCATTGATGCTTACGTCAGAAGCCTCCCCATTTACGCCGATCTCGGCGCTTCTGCTTTCGCCTACCACGACCTTATGGCCAAGCCTGGTAAGAAAAGCAGCAAAGCTTTGTTCTTGCCGCAGCAGCAGGGCGAGGCGGGGCTGGATAGGAGCGGTTCGGTCGGCGGGTTGGGAGAGAAGGAGCGGTTGGTGTTGGAGAAGAAGTTGAAGAAGTGGAGGACGGAGATTCCGGCGGCGGAGGCTAAGGAGACCGAAGCAGCGAACGAGGAGGGGGGTCCGAGGGGAAAGCAGAGGCGCCCTAGGACAATATCTTGCTTCAGTATTGCAGGGCAGCACACCGATGACATCGACGAGGACGGCGATAGCGCCTGCGCTAGTAGCCAGAGTAGCAGTAGCCGCCGACGAAGAGGCTAGAGGTTTCGTTCTCTTCCGGCACTGGGGAATTCATACAATGAAATGTCCCTCTGTGTGGAGCTTTGAAATGAAAAATTAATCGCTTCATAATTAACTATTTCCGTGTGATGATGAAGAAATGGGAGGGAGTTTTTTTTGTTTTTTTCATTTTAGTTTTTTCTAAGCTTTGGGAACAAAAAATTTTATAAGGAATTATTCTTGTTTTTTTATAGAGATTTGTGACTGTATATTTCGTTGTGAGAATCATAAAGGTTCAAAACACATATGCATCTCATGTAAGTAGTTCTTAGAACAAAATCTTATACTTCAACAAAAAGACTTTTAGTAGTTCATTAATTACTGTTTTGGAATATATATATATATATATATATATATATATATATATATATATATATATATATATATATATATATATATTGGTTTAGACCAGTTCAATAAATTTTTTTTTAAATTATTTTGTCGCAGGATCGAGCACTATAAATAATTTTTTCATATAGAAATGATTAAATAAAGATTTTTTTTTAAAACAAAATATTTAGTATGGCTAGATTTATTGGCTTTGGGATTCATTTTTTTTATTATGGTTTTCATTGTTTTTTATCATAAAATATTATAGAAGACAAAAAATTGAAGTATAAAAAAAATGATTTAATTAATTAAGATTCAACTATACAGCATACATGCATGGATTGTAATGAGATGATAGTAGTGGATTTATATTAGAATTTGGACTAATAGTTTAAAGTTATAGTAAAATTTTATTAAAGTATGTGTTTAGTATAAATTCTTGAGTTTCATCTAAAATTTTCTATTGAAAGTTCACTGACACTATGCAAGATATCTAAGCCTAGTGATTAATATTAAATAAAATATACAATTATACATTCAATGTAGAAGAAATGATATTCTAAATGTGGATAAACTAACATTAGTGATTGTATTATTTTCAACTACAATTGCTTCTATATTACTCAAATATATCATAGAAATATGCACCACAAAAAAACAACTACAAAAATAAGCTTATTCTATATGTTATGATAAAATAAGTAACTTAACTATTAAACATAATTGAATTGTTAACTCACTTCACTAATAATGATAGTTAAGTAATTATCTAACAACTTAAGCTATTTAAGTGTCAATCTTTAAATATAAATTAGGATGAATAAAATAGATTATGCAAAGTGTGAGGTTTGCAACATAAGGCACAATTAAATAAATTACTATACACTAACCCATATTAACACAAATTGCAATATTCACAATTTAGAATTTTTAGCATGAGATCAATTATTATGAGAACTACTAAATTAATTTTTTTAACTAAAATGATTTCATAAATAATGAATAAAGTGCTAGAATTAAAAATTATAAAGTATAAAGTAATTAAGATATGATAGTTCTTACTTATTTCAACCCACTCCAAGGCATATATTCTTACCAAAATTCCTTCATGGAATTAGGGTTTCATTACCACAAGCTTGCACAATGAGACCAATTTCTTGAAGGCAAGGAGATTTTAAATTACAGTCATCTTTTGGGTTAGCACAACTCGAACATATAATCTTAACTAGCTTAAAATGTCACACCCTTCTCATCAGGGCTAAAAAAAATAAGCCAGTAGGAAGGTGTGAGTGTAACATTGGAAAATAATTCAGATCAATATAAACATGATTTCAAAAATATTAATTCACCAATAAAACCATCAAAACATCTAAATATAATATAATCATATATTAATATGTCTACCAAAATGTAAGTTAAAGTTAATTACACTATTTAAATAAATAAATACTTTAACCTTAAACATCTCCAATGGCATGCTCGAAGCTTAAGCATAAAACTCTTTTCTAAGTGAGACACAAATAATAACCTAAAAAATAAAAAGAGGTTCGAGTTTGCAAAAAACAAACTTAGAATGAGAAGCCACACTAAGTAAAGTTTAAATGATAAGGCATAGGGCATAAATATGAATAAAGAAGTAGGAAAAGGAGTATGAATAAATATTATAATATAACTTTTTAATATAATACATCAAAGTTAGATTTTCAAACATGGGATTCCTTTAATAATGCTTACTATGTAAAATAATTCATAAAAATTTTATTTTAAAATAGGTGTTTATACACTCAATGTTAAAGCATTTACTTGCATGCATATCATATTCATGTTCCATAATAGACTCATTAGTCTCTTTTTTTTGTGATTAAATATATTATCGGCTTACTATGATGCCTTTAAATTAGGAAACACTAATCCTGAGAAAATTCAATAATTTTTATGGAGTCATCACTTTGTGGGCATACCTGACTAGCATTAGTCCAAATGAGCTTTATACCAATAATACATATATAATACACACCAACATGCACTATATAAACTTTTAGTTATAAAAAGATTTTTTTAATGCATATTATAATATGATTAAATTAATTTACATCTCATAATAATTCATTACTTAACCAAGCAATAGAAACTTTTCAATAATCAGAGCAAAAAAATGCAATTTCTCTAAGAGTTTACGCAACAATTAAGATGGCAAAGCTAACTATCAAATCAAGTTTGAAATGATCATAGAAATACTACAAATAAATAAACACAATCAACAACAAGTTATAAATAATTTAAGCATATCATAAAGTAGCAAAGAATACACCCTTAACAAAGATGGGTTGGTTTAATCTAAAAGGGAAGAAATAAAAGGAAAGGGCTATTGCATAGACAACCCAAACACTTAAATAAGTGTAAAATATCAAGCTGAAATTTTCATCAATTATGATTGATATTTAATTATTTCCACTTAAAAAAAATAAAATAATACAATCTCTAAAGTACGAGAAAGAGAATTTAAAAATATTACGTAAAACCTAGAGATTGAAATAGAAGCCATAAAAAAATGAAGCCAATAAACATGAAAGGTTTGATGAACATAGTTGGTGTTGAAATAGGGCTGGGTTAGGCTGCAAGCCTACAATTTTAATACCTAGAAGAATGAGCGCGGATCTGAACCGTCAAGTTCTTTGGCTACTAGAGAAATGCACTCGCCTCTCTCAACTCAAGCAGCTTCAGGCCTTCCTCACAACCCTCGGCCATAGCCAGACCCAGTTCTTCGCCTTCAAGCTTGCCCGATTCTGCTCCATGGAACTTGCCGACCTCTCCTACTCTCGCCTCATCTTCGACAGTCTTCATTCTCCCAATGTCTACCTCTACACCGCCATGCTCACCGCCTACTCGTCTCTCCCCTACCCAACGCCAGCCTTCCATCTCTTCGCTCTCATGCTTCGCCGCGGATGCCCCAAACCCAACGAGTTCATCTATCCTCACGTCCTCAAAGCCTGCTCCGATCGGTCAGCTTTCCAATTCGCAAAATCTGTTCATGCCCATGCGTCAAAATTGGGTTTTGATCGGCTTGCCGTTGTGCAGACCTCCGTGCTTGATGCATATGCGCGGTTCTCGGATCTTGATACAGCTCGAAAGATATTTGATGAATTGTCTGACCGAAATGTTGTTTCTTGGACGGCTATGATATCTGGTCTTGCTCGAGTAGGGAGGGTTGGGAATGCCATTGCTCTGTTCGAGGAAATGCCTGAGCGGGATGTCCCGTCCTGGAATGCTATGATTGCTGGATGCACTCAGAATGGGATGTTCTCAGAGGCAGTGACTCTATTCCGAAGGATGCAGATGGAGAATGTCCGGCCGAATGATACTACTGTGACATGCATGCTTTCAGCTTATGGGCATCTTGGCGTTCTTCGGCTAGGAAAATGGATCCATGGCTACGTGATAAAGAAACAGATCAATATTAGTTCTTTTGTCTTGAACGCTCTCATTGATATGTATGGAAAATGTGGAAGCTTGAAGGAAGCCGGATTTGTTTTTCGAACATTGTTTGAGCCAAGCTTGACGGCATGGAATTCTATGATCAACTGTCTTGCACTTCATGGTCATAGTCAGTGTGCAATTGCAGTCTTCAAAGACATGGAACATCAAGGACCTAGGCCTGATGAGATTACCTTCGTGGGGCTCCTGAATGCTTGTACTCACGCAGGATTGGTTGATGAAGGGATGGGTTATTTTAACTCCATGAGAAGAGATTATGGGATTGAACTAAAGATCGAACATTATGGATGTGCGGTAGATCTTCTTTGTCGAGCTGGGAAATTTGAAGAGGCAATGGGGGTAGTGAGGGATATGAAGATTGAACCTGATGAGGTTATTTGGGGTTCTTTTCTGAATGGCTGCAAGGTTCATGGAAATTTCAATTTGGCAGAGTTCTCAGTTAAAAAGCTTATTGATATTGATCCAAATAATGTCGGGTATGGTGTGATGTTAGCTAACTTATACAGCAAACATGGAATGTGGGAAGAGGTGGGACAGGTTAGGAAGCTGTTGAAAGATGGTGGAGGGAAGAAATTACCAGGTTGTAGCTGGATTGAGGTGGATAACAGAGTTCACCAATTTTATTCAGGTGATAAGTTTCATCCAGAAGCTGATGATATTTGTGGATTATTAGAAGAGTTAGCTGGGCTCTTAGAAGCTTGATAAGAACTATTTAATTGGGTGTTCAGATTTCAATTGATCCAGGCCTTGCAGCTGAGTTTTCCTTGATTGGTTTTCTCCAGTGAAAGATTAGCTCTCCTTCAAAACATGGAGCTCATCTATTGATAAATCTGAATGAGAGTTAATTTAACCGATGACATTGCTGGATCAGAAGAAATGGAAGCCATCTTCTACACAGCATAAAAAATCCATTACCAGGATACTTACGAGATTTGCAAGTCACGGTACTTATCTTCAGTATCACGTTCCTCATTATATCAAGTTTGAATTTTGACACATGATTCATACATTGAGAGCACACCCGCACTAGAAGAATAATGTAGCTAGTGCTCATACTTCTGCATTTGTACTCAACCCGAAGAGCATTCGTCTAGTTCAATCTGAAGGAAATAATTTGATGATCAAGATGATTCTTACAAGATCAAGGCTTTTGACTTGAATTCTAAAACTAAAGGGCCTTTTTCTTTAGTGGCAGATTATGGTGGACAGTAAATGCTATTCAGTTATTTTGGGCTGTTGTAACAAAATAGTCTTTTTGCAGCCTTCATATATATATATATATATATAGATATGTGTTATTTTCCTGAACAAGCACTAGTCGGAGAAGAAGGCACTGTTTTCCCCCAAACAGGTAGTTTACATTTCTGGCTTATATATCTCTTATTCTTCCACTGGTTTATTAATACAGTGATTTGAAACTTTTTTGTTCTTTCAATTATAAGGAAATTTCGACGGTTGCTCTCAGAGCCTTTTATTGCAAGTGCTTTACGCTTCTGGTAATCCATATTAAATGGCAGTTACTTGCTGAAACGTCACATAATTGTAAGAATTTTGATCGCAATTCCAATGAAATATCGTAAACGGTTCCAGCACTCTGTGTATTGCTATTTTATAGTTCTTAACACGAGAAAGCTTTGGGCTTGGGATATTTGGTTTGCTCAAAAAGAAATGCAATGTAACAAGAATTTAATGTAATGTATTTGAAAAACTTTAGAATTGTTTGGGTAGATGTAAAGTTAATGAAAGAAATTACTTTTTTTTATATTTGGTTGAGGTAAAAGAAATCAATGTAAAACTCAAAAGTGGAGACCAATGGTGGCTGTGGCGTAGCTTGGCAGTGATGGTAACAGACAGGCGGTGGGGCGGCAACAGATAGCGACGATTGGATGGTGGCGATGATTGACATTCCTCTTAATCTTTGTAATTGGGATTCTTAATCCTAGATTAAGAGCTTCTTATTTAAACACTTAGGATAATGCATTTAATGAGTAGGTGTATAATCAAATCAAAATAAAATAATAAATTAAAACAAACATAGAATTTGAAATTAAAGCTAATCCTAAAGTCAACACTTTAGGATGAGACTCAAGTCAACCTAGTGGGCCTCACTAGGCTCTAATGTAACCCAATTGGACTCACTCACCTAATCAAACTCAAACTTAATAAAATCCAACAAAAAATAAAATTAAGTAAATATGAATCAAAATTTAAATTAAATTGGGCCTTAATTGAGTTGATTAACACAATTAATCTATTTACACTGGTTCGTCCATGAGCTCCATCTCTCGTCGACAAGGTAGAAATGAAGCCCTGGCCATTGATTCAATTTAAATCAAATTAATGGTCGGCATCAACGCAACTAGTGTATATGATTAATTCCCTTAATTCACAGGATTAACCATAATGATTAATCCCTTATCCAAACATGTGCTGCTTTATGCGTCGGATATATATGATCTGATGCGGGCTAATAGCCTCCCAAAATGTGGAAACCAAAGTCGAGTCCGCTGCTGACACAACTAAGGGCCCGTTTGGGGTCGCATCACAGGTCCGACATCGCCAAATGCGACGCAACGGCATTTTTTTACTGCGGCAGTGCCGCTTTCGGCTTCGTTTCAAGTTTGAAAACCCCATTTTTTATCCGAGAGCCTTCGACCG
Organism: Cymbidium sinense; assembly: GCA_021442155.1. Taxonomy (NCBI): domain Eukaryota; kingdom Viridiplantae; phylum Streptophyta; class Magnoliopsida; order Asparagales; family Orchidaceae; genus Cymbidium; species Cymbidium sinense. The sequence continues at coordinate 189,223,496 of CM038218.1, read as the reverse complement.
CATTCCGCTTTTTATCCTCGTGGATTGCTCTCGCCTCAAACTGTGACCCTGAAATTTTCGATCATCTATTTGCTGCCTTCTCTTATGTCGTCTTTCGTCCCTCAAGCAGGTGTGTTCTACCTATCGTCTTCACTTGTTTACGGTATCATCTATGATCTATGACTTCCTTATTTTTATATGATTTCACTATTACGGTGTGTTCTATATCACCATTTCCTTAGTTTCGCCCTACATTTGTGGTTCCTAGTGAACAATATGTTTCTTCTCTTCTTTATCCTCTCTTACAGTAGTTATCAAGTGAGCACTGCCTATTTTGTTTACGATTTCTATTAGCTGTTCTCAGGCTGAGCTCTTTTCGCTGGATTTGGGGAAGCTGCATTCTTTGTGGGTTTACACTGAATACAACATACTTATTGTTGCTCTCATTTGGATCTGGTGAATGTTTTTTTAAAGTTTAATTAAAACATGATTTAGGGATGGAGTCCCTTTTCGTTTCTAGTTTTGAATTTTGTTGTTATGGGCTGAGCTATGAACTCCGAATTTGAGAACTCTGCATACTTCGATATCTTGTTTGTGAGTTTAGGGTGACTGCAACATGCTTCATCTTAGGGCCAATTGGATCTGGTTAATGTTTTTCTTTGGTTTCATTAAAACATTGTGTATTAAGAGTTTCCATTTTTGGTGGTAGCTTGGTGTCCGATTTGCTTTAGATTTATATTCGGGTCACTTCCTAATAGATGTTATCCTCGCCGCATTTAGCTTCTCCGTATTATGGGAAGCTCATTCTCATTTTACTTCTCCGTATTTTTTTTTTTCATTTTGTTTCATAACATTCAACACATGACATTTAGTTTTTTTTTTCACAACATCTGACGATTCGAATTGAGTTTTCCAAATAGAATTACGAAGAATGTTAACTTTTGCCATTTCTTTACAAGAAGCTTCTCTCTTCAAAACAACTATATCAAACAAGCCTTAAGAAAATATGAAATTTTTTTATTTACAAAATTAATAAAAATTGCTTATAACCTTAAAAATTTACAAAAATTAAAATACTCAACCAAAAAATACAAATAAAATCTATGTAGAATATCATCAAGGAGAATCCATTAAACTAAAAAGCCTCACTTTTTATCAAGTAATTTTGGTTTAGTTTGAATTTCAATGAAATAATAAAATCTTAATTAATCTGGAAATTTTAGTGAGTGAAATTAATGTTAAGATCTACCTATCATAAAAATTTCATACTTAAATGGTAACTAGATGAAAAGATATGTAATTTTTTAAGTACAAATCCTAATTTAATTAATTTAAAATTTAAAAATAGAAAATTCATGAAAATGATTTCAAAAATCTTAAATAACATCGTTAAACATTAGGAAATTGTTCAAACCCTCTAAAGCATCTTAAGCCTCAAAATCACTTAATTAAATCATTTGATTAGGTTGAATTTAAAAAATTGTAATAAATCAACTAATATATCAAAAATATAAATAATGCCTCTCTGGATTCATATATTCCAAAAAAAAAAAATTAAAAGCCCTAAAACATACTCAGTATTTTAAAACTAATTGGGGTTTTATTAGAATAATATATCCTTAATTATTCTTTTAGACATTATTCTAATTACGATGAAAATTTTAAGGAATGAAAACTCCATTCAGTATAAAAATTTCTAAGTCAAAATAAACTCTGCATCAAAAATTATGAATTTTTTAAAAATAAATAATATAAAATAATTAAAAGTATAAAATACCTTAAATTGTCTTAAAACACTTTGATTGACACCAAAGAATTTAGAAATTTTTTCTAAGTTTTCTAAAGTTAATGAAATCCAAAAGTCATATACTTGGAGCTTAATAATTAATTCTAATTAAAAGTTAATCAAATCATTAAAGGTGAAAATAAAAAATGCATAATAAATCAAGTAATAAGCTGAAAATTGCAATTAATATTTCACTGAACTTAACATTCAAATCGAAGTCTATGAAAATTGGAATCATACAAATTTACTAAACATTTTAGGAGTAATTAATTTTTTGTCAAAAATAAATAATTTACTAATTATTATTGATATGTTATTGAAAACTCTATTAGTTGAAGCATAAATCTTCGAGATCGATTACGAGTTGACGCTCGGTCAAGACTTAAAATATAATTGAGAAACTTGGGATATCAACCAGATCCCTAAATAGCTCATAAATATAGAGTATTTATAATCAAATTGAATGTCTTGACGAGCTAGATCTAACAAGCCTAAGATCTATTAATTCTGACTTCATTTGAATATTCAAATACTTAAAATACATCAGATGATCGAACGAACCATTTTGAGCCGTCCGATGGAGTGGTTTGGATTTTGCCTGTATTTACAAAAATATCACTCCCATAATCTATAAATAGCTCATCATTCTTCACATGAAGGGACCCCAAAGCTAAAGAGAGGAGAGAGCTCTGAGACTCGAAGAATCTCAAAGCATAATCGGGTCCATCACCGAATCATCCACCGCCGCCATTTGTCGCCACCACCGCGTCTGCCGTGCCACACCGCCGCGTCGTCGGCCACCACGCTGGTCATCCGCTGACCACCACCGACCACGCTGCGCCGACCACTATCGCGGTCATCGCGTATTGCTCCACCGCCGTTGTCGACCACCACCGTCCTGCTGCTGCCAGCCGGTTCTTTTGCGCCACCATCATTGGTCATCGCTGGATCCGCCACGAATCACCGTAGGTCAATGAGGTCGCTGCGTTACCACTGCTGGTCATCCGCCGACCTCGCCGGTCACCACCTCAGCTACCATCGCCCGTGGTCGTGAATCACCGACGTCGTTCACCATTGCAAGCTACTACCAACCGCCACTCGACCATCTTTTGATAGTTTTCATCAGATCATCAGACAATCACCTCAAGCAAGGCCTCGTCGCTAATCCAATGAAGCTTGTCAAAAACTTATTCTTGTAAGCTATCCTTCTCCAACTTTGGAGAAAGGATAATAATTATAACAAAAATTGATATAGTGAAATTATTTTTAAGTAGGCTAGGCCTTGTGATTTTTCTTTTTTTGGGTTTTCAACGTAAAAATTTTATGGTATTTCAAACTCTTTTGCCATGTGCGTAGAACTTTTGTGCAACGCTAAGACATCGAATTCTCTTACTCTATCAACCTGAATCTTCTTGCACGCAACAGTTTGGCGCCATCTATGGGAAAGGGAATCCCATAATTGCAATTTTATTAATTGTGCATTATGGCCACACAATACTGCAACAGAGCCTCCTCTCAAACTCGCGCTCCACGAAACTAATCCTTAAAGTAAGGATGCCAAGCTTCTGCATCACTTCCCCTTTATAGGCGTCACCCTATCGGTGAAGGTGCAATGAGAACCTCTCTAGAAGATCGTGTTCGCCGAATGAAAAAGTCTCAAAATGAGATAATTCAACTTTTACAAGAAACACGATAGCCACTATTGCAACAAACACATCTCTCCCAAGATCGATCATTAGCCATGGGAGGTCAAAATGCTTACACGAGGCTTTCTCACCATCAGGCTGAAGTTCCTCCGCTTCCAGATCATGATGCCGACCTCCTTGATACTGCTAGTTCTACTCATCCATCACTTGTGACTTAACCGATTGCTAATCCACCAATTATTGTTGATGGCTTGGCACGTTCTTGCCATATTGATTCCACCTTTCATGTTATACGTGAAGAATTACAATGATTAATGCGAGAAGAATTTCATCATAAAGATAGAAATCATCTTTCCTCTCACCGTGGCTATCAAGAGTCTTCATCTTTAGCTGAAGCAATTCTTCAACATCTTATTCTCATAGGATTCAAACTTCCGAGCATCGACTCCTATGATGAGGCAACCGACCCATATGAACACATCGACCATCATAGAACCATCATGCACATCCAACGATTTTCTGACACACTGCTTTGTCCGATCTTTCCAGTCACCCTCAAGGGTCAAGCTCGCACTTGGTTCTACTCCCTTCCAAGGGGATCTATCCATACCTTTGACGAACTCGCCAAGATTTTTGTAGAACAATTTTGTTGACCTCACTTTTGGAGTGAGCTCTCAACTTCCGCATCACAGACCTAGGACTCTTGTAGACACTAAGAGCTCTTTAATCTTAAGACACTTCTAGTGATTAGGTGAACACTTAACCTAAGCCTAGAGACTTAGAAGAGTTAGCCATAAGAATTGCTTATGCCTTAGGGATTTAAGAAAACTTGCCTACCCTATAGCCTTAAACCCAATCCATGCTTCCTTCCTCAAACCAAACCTCAAATTCAAATCCAAATCAAATAATTAAATCCATGATCAAATTCAAACATCAAAACCCTTCCTAAGCCCTTTCATTTTGTCTTATGGACTTAGCCTTAATCAAATTCAATTGATTTCCTCAAATATCTATCAAATTCCAAATCAAATCTAACTTCTAATGACTAGAACCCAAAATTAAATACAAATTATAAAATCCCTTCCTAAGCTATATAGATCACCTTCATATGCTTAGCCAAAACCCCCTTTAAACCAAATCAAACTTGGTTGATTTTTTTATAAATCAATCATTCCTTCATTTATATTCACAAATATAAATGAAATTCAAATTCAAATGACTCAAATCAAATCAAACATAATCAAGACCTCTCTTAAGCCATATGGACATACCTCCATATTCTTAATCAAATCTTAACCCAAATTAACCCAAACTCAATTGATTTCTTTATAAATTAGTTATTTCTTCATTTATATTCACAAATATAAATGAAACCCACCCTTCAATGACCAAAAATAAATCAAACTAAATCAATTCCCTACTTAAGCCTCGTTGACCTACATTCTTAAATTTGGTCAAATTTGCTTCCAAATCACTCCAAACTCAAAGTGATTTTCTCATGAATCATTTATACCTTCTTTTATATTCACAAATATAAATGAAATATAAATCCACATAGCCAAAACCAAACCCAAATCAAATCAAAATTTCAATTTTAGTCTTTTTATCCAATTTCTTGAACTTGGCTAAATGATACCTAAAACAATTCAAAACTCATGGATTTCTTCATGGATTAATCTTTCCTTCAATCACTCATCCAAATATAAAATTAACTACAATTATCAAATCAAAATCAAGTCAACTCAAGTCAAGCCCAAGTTAGCCTTTTTGACTTAAAATTGTCACATGAGCCAAAATCCATTTGACTCCAAATCAATTGCAATTGGATTTATATTTTCATCCTAAACCCATGTATGAGTTCAACTAAACTTGAATCAAGCTAAAATCAAACCAAATGACTCATTTAGGTCCACTTGACCCAAAGTGACCTGAGAGACCTTTTTGAGCTAAGGTCTAATCCAACCCAAATTAGATTGAACCAAGTTCATATAAACCTCATATCATGATCAACAATCATCCTAGGGTGATCAACTACCTTGCATTAGATCAAACCAAGTCAACTTGGTCCTTTGACCAAATCAACCTTTAGCCCAAATGAAACCTAAACTAGCCAAAATCCACCATATACCAAATTTATTGAAACAATTAATTCAAACTAATCATAACTTCATAATCAAACTTAATTGAGCCAAACCATGCTCAATTGACCATTTGACCTAAGTTGACTCAAATTAGCCTAAAAAGCAAAAATGGGTCAAATCATGATTTAATCCAAATTGATTGTAACAAATGGCTCAAATTCATTCCAAATCATTTATTGAACTTGACCAAAGCCATAATTGAGCCCAATTTGACTAATTGGTCAAGTTGACCCAACCTAGCCCAAATTGACTTAAAGGGTCAAATTGGCCGAAATCCAAAATAATTCCAAATTAAACCAAACCACAACCTACAATCATTTTCAATTAACCAATTGAACATGAACGAACACCTAACCCAACCCAATTTGGTCAACTTGACCCATTAGACCCAATTGCTTTCAAATAAGCCAAAATCAAACCTAAGCTAAATTAATTAAAACTACTTGAACCAAAATACTCCAAATGATCATTTGAACCTAACTCAACCTTGTTTTGACCCAATTTGACCAATTGGTCAACTCAACCCAACTTAAACTCATTTGACCAAGTGAAGCCTAAACACCCAAAATCAATTCATGGGGCTTTGGTGGTTGACCAAACTAGCCCAAATTGATTATAATTCAACTCAAAATTTACCCAAAAGCAAAGTGGACCCCACCCAAGGGGATTAACAATTAGTTAAGCCCTCTTTCTATTAAATTATCCCTTTAAGAAGCAAGGTCATCTCCCCCATCACCATGGAATCCCTTAAAACACTCAAGTGAGGCTCCACCTGACCCACCTAGCTCACCTAACCCACCCTAGGTCGGCCATGGACCAATGGGAGGTGAGTTGACTCACCTCCCAAGCAAACTGAGCACCCCATGGATGCAAGCCAAGAAACCATTGCACACTAGCCCTTGGGAAACCTCCCATTACCACCTCCATTCCCTGCGTGGATGTGGTGTGACGTGTGACCTCTCTGCCCTCTGCCTTCCAACAGGAAGGAGCAAGCCCATCCCGTCCATCCTTCCCTACCAATTGAGGGGTATACCCCATCAATTCAAACTAAATTTGGCACCATTCGAACACACTGAGTCTCCAAGTGAGAAATGAAATACCACTGCCCTCCTCAGAGCATTCTAAAGCCTCCTTCATTCAAAATTTTTCTCTCCCGTGTGAAATCGAAATAGGGGAGACCAATATGAATTCCCCTTTGCTCAATCCTCCACCAAACCTCAATCAACCTTGCACACACCATCACCACTCCTCGTCAAGCAATACCAAGTCATTTCTCAAGCTTCAAAGCCACCAGAGGTTCGTTGATCGAAGCCGAAGCTCATACATGAGTGGATTGGTTGTTCAAGCGGCTCATTTCAAATTGAGGTCCAAGCATCTCAACAGAGCTTCGCCTCAACTAGGCGAAGCTACCTCCGTCGATCCCACCATCGAACATTAGCTCCGATAAGGTAATTCCTCAAAACTGTAGTTTAGGTGAATTTTTTGTGGGCCTTTATGAAGAAAAGTTTCATGTGGATCGATCTTGACTGTTAGATGTGTTCGCCTTCTTCTCCTGATGGTGTGGGATCAATTTGATCCTAATCCAACTTTAGTGAGCTCGGATCGAACGAAGAAAGACAGACATTATCCGTCTTTCACCATTCGCGAAGGAGATAGATCACGGGTCGTCCGTTCCACGTGATTGGAACGGACGGTCCTAATCTGATCACGTTAGATCCGCTGATTTAATCTCATTAATTTGCGCATTTAATCGTGACCATCTAATCTTAGATCAGACGGCCCACACGAAAGCACGTCCACTGCAATCCGAGTTAGCATCCCAATTTGATAACTTGATAGCTTATCTCGTCGCGCCACGTGGAAAGTGCACCGCATCAGCTACTACATGGCGCCGATGGGATTAGGGCTTTAATTAGGTTAATTAATTCGATTTTAAGGCTGCAACTTCTAAAATTCATAACTAATCCTAGAAAAATCCAAAAAAGTATAAATGAGGGCTCATTTTAAAGGTATTTTAGAGGAGAATCCAAGAAAATTATTATTAATTAATTTTGAATAGTAATTTTTACTTAATTAAGGTTTAATTAAAATTTTTAATTAGCCTAATTACTCTCTCATTAATTATTCAATTAATTTCAAACTTTTTAGAGATGTTTAGGGGGATCACCTCTATCTCCCCTATTTTTTTTGGAATTTATTGGATAGTTAGTTAGAGAAATTGATTGATTAAGCCTTAATTATACCTTAATGAATGATAATTAATCAAATGAACAATAAATTTATCCATTAATTAAGTTCATTAGCCTCTGTTAATAGCGGAGAAACTTATGAAAATAGATTGGGACCCCTCTTCCAATCTTTTCCTTAAGTCCTCTTCATTCCTTCTTTAAAATTAATTAAGACTCATTAATTAATTAATTAACTAAATCAATCAAAACCCAAATTATATCAGAACTTTAATTAACTAATTAAAAATATTTAGGGATTGAGACTTAGGCATCCTTCTTTGTCTCTTTCCCTAAGTCTATTTCATATTGTTGATTAAGGATAATTAGGATTTAATTAGATAATTAATGAACTTAATTAACTTAATTAACTTAATTAAAGTTATTTTCCTTGATTAATTCTTGGGTAGCTCTTCGGGAGTTCAATAATCTAAAGAGAGAGCTAATGAAATTATGGTTAGCTCATATGTGTGAGAAAATCATAAAAGTAATTAAGTGAGTTCCTTAAGCTTAATTAATTAATAATTATGAGCTAATTGTATTAGGCCCCTTTCACTTCATAGGAATATTGCTATTTACTTTTTAATTTATTTGCATATCATATTAGCTCATAATTGTTTAAATAATTACCATAAGGTGACATAGGTAAGGGTTAATTAATTAACTTAATACATGCTTAAGTTAACCAATTCATAAAATTAACCTAATTGCTTTTCTTTAAATCAAATTGATTCACACATATGGAGAATGAGATTAGGTTTAGCAAACCTCTTTTTCATATTTTCTAAATCAAATCAAATATAACGATCAAAAATGGTTTTATGAAACTTTGATTTATTTTAAATAAGCTTATATAATGTGATTGTTCTTAGGAATAAGTTGGATTGAATGAAATTACATACTTATGTTATTTTATTTCTTTCCAATCATGTTAAAATGTTGTATGCCACTTGTATTCATGCATTGATTTCTTTCAAAAATTAATTAAATAAAATGATTTCCTTTATGTCAAATTTGCATGTGTTGATTTAATTAGAAATATGTGTGGCTATTATCACTATTAAATCTCAAATATATTTTCAAAAGCTTATTAATGAATAATAATATATATTATGACTTTAGTTACATATACATAGGAGGTGCATATGATTGTAAGCTTAGTATATGAAGTGAAGTCTCTTTCCTACATTCATATGTTGATTTGCATAAGTTTGAATGTTAATGAGTATATTAGTCTGGACATTTCGGGAACACACGGCTTTAAGTAGCCCTAAGGAGGTTCCTACCTCACTCCTTTGGCATAGAACAATGGCGACATACTTGTTTGATTTGCACTTTGGCATTAGAATTTAGATAGAGCTTTAATTCATTTGCAGAAACAAATTAATTAAATCAAACTCTATTTTTTCATGTTTTTTTTCTATTCTTATAGTTGTTTATACATCCATATGTATTTAAGAATAGTGGTTATATTAATTTAGACATTCTGGGGCACACGACTTTAAGTGACCCCAAGGAAGTTCCTACCTCACTCCACTGGTGCACAACAATGGCGATGTACTTGCTTAAAACTTTCATATATTTGAATGTATATTTAGCTAATGAATGAACCCACTCTTTTATTAAAAATAAAAGACTTGCATTCATATTTTGTTCAAGTAATTAGATTGATTAGTCATATGATTTAGAGTTATTTTCTTATGCTTTTGTATAAGAATTTAGATAGAGCTTTAAATTAATATGAAAAAATAATTCAACTAAATGAAACATCAATTCCAAGTACATGTGCTCACATTTATCATTTAAGTGTGCTAAGGTATAAATTGCATGTATAGTTATGTTTAGGACTTAATCATATGCATGTTATATATGATAAAAAGAAATGAATAAACATGTGTTATGTGATAGTAATTAATTCCAATTAATCTTAAGATATTTTTCTTATTGAATGAGTTTACTTAAAGTAAACCTAAACCTAAGACTAATTAAAATATGTAATAAGTCATTCATTAAAAAGAATTGATTAATTAATTTGCTTTAGATGTGACTTAAGGTAGGGATGAAGGAGAGTGATCCTATGTTTTCATCTTTTTATATTATTTAGTTATTAAATGTAGATCAAATGAAACGAAAGAAAACATTAAGTAAAATTTACAAGTCAATTAAGTCACTTAAAATGAAACCATCCTTTATAATTAAATGTCCTTCATACTTAAAGAATGATAACTCTAAAGCTTAACTAGAACATACCACATAAGCCTTAATACACATACATTAGATTAAGTCACAACTTCTAGCTTTATATTAAGGCGATACATGGTTTGATGTATGCTTATTTTGTGATGTATTATTATAGACTAGATGTTAGGGTGTATCCTTCGTAGATTGGATGGTAGGCCATGATTAACTTAATTATGTTTTATGCAGGAGATTGTACTTAAGGGGCACTTAAAATAAATATAAATGCTCTCTTTTACAGGTTGCTTAACCCCTAAGCATAATATAAATTAGGATAGGTGGACTTGGTTACCCATGTGCAGGATGCAAAGTCCAAATTATGCATATAACTGCTTGGGTTGTATGGTGTGTTTAGCTAACACCTGTTTTACAGATGTAGATAGATTTACTTTTCCATTCTTTAATATAATTGTGCATTAGGAATTAGTTAAGCATTATGGGGGTTAAGGATGAACATTGGCCAGAAGGTTTAATCTTGGGGTGTCATATGATGCCTAGAAGCCTACCAAATCAAATGAAGTAAATCAAATGAAGAAATGGAGGAAGCACGAAGACTTGATGACTCTCTATAACACTTATTATTTATAATTTGTAATTATTCTTTCATATACTGGGTTGTATAAGGGTAGAGCTCGGCTACCCATTTTCCTTTTTTGGGTTGTATGAAGGTACCCGACCGCACCGGCCTATTATTCTTTTACGTTGAGTTTATGAATTATTTGATGATTTGTTTATACTGTGCAATAGAAATGGCATGCATTTCCCCAGTTTCTTCATATATAATGATTTAATGTATGGCTTGGATCTGATTAGGCTCTTAGAAAAAAATTAATCTTTTAATCCCAATTACAACTCATAACTAATTTTTTAAATAACTCATAATCTCATTTAATGCTTAGACATTAAATTAAGATAATTAAAAGATTTAGCAATTCTTTAGCTGAATGTTATATGTTTAATATCATGTATATCATCTTGTTTCATTCTTTTCTTGAGGGGGTTTTCATCCTTGAATGATAAGGGAAGACTTGACCTTTGAGGATCTCCCTTGTGATGAAAAATACCTCTTTCTCTCAGATTTAGCTAATAATCCTATTTCATCATTCATTTAGGCATATAAAATCCTACAGCCTTTGTCAAAATGAAGAGTCCAAAATCAAATAAAATTTGATAAAATTTGCATTAGATTGAGTCATTATTCATACCACTCATACTATAGTCTATTAGAAAGTGGGTTTAAGGACTTTATTTTCTTTCTAAATAATAACATTCTAATCATATTGTAAAACATATGACTTGACCACATGATTTTAAAATGTAGGAGGAATTAGCTGGCTACCACTCTAGGTAGTTATAAGTCTAGTAGTCGGGAGGTTTACCCTCTCTTGTGGAGGTAAACAATATACACATCTTCGCCTTAGATTTAGGATGCTTTAGCCCTCGCTAAAGCTCTCTAGATTTAGGATCTGAGGTTGTTGTCTCCCCCGAGCTATAAGCATAAATCCTCACTTCTTAGGCATTTTCACAATCTTGTATTGAAATCATAAGTCCTAGCTTTCCAATAAAATTTCAACTCAAATATATAATTCTCTCCAATTTCAAATATATAAATCTCAATCATAGGATAGTTTGGGATGCTCACTAGAGTTCCTAGTATCATGAGCATCACATACTCATCTCCTTTTTGGTTTCGATAATAAGTCTCTCCTTTTTGACTTATTCGACTTGATTTTCTAAACATAGAAAATTTATTGGTAGTCCTATCTTTGAAATCTTTGGAGGAAATAGTTACCTACTTTAATCGAGAGTTTTCTTAAGGAATTCACATTCAATTAACTATGGGGGCTTTCTCCCATAGGGAACTTTAGAACCAGGTTTAAACAAACCCTACTTTATTCATCCATATAAATAGGGAAAATTTTTTTGGTATATTCGAAGACCCATCAAGCCGTAGGAGTCCTTATTAGGTGATTAAGTTAATCATAGGATAGTGATTTCTATCTTTCGAGATAGTGCACTACTTCTTAATGTCGTACCTGATCACCTCAATAAGTACACCATCAGATCTACGTGGTGTCGCCCATATACACACATAATATAAAAATAAACACCATAAATTTTTTAAAATGGTTCATATTTCTAGTAGATCTCAAAGCATCTATCTTATGGTATTCAATCTCCTATCTCATTGGAATTCTATAATGGAAGAACATCTTTGAGGTTCGTTCACAAAATAAACTCTTTTGCAAAATGTCACTTTCCAAAAGCACTTTTTCTAAATTCACATAATAAAAGATTTTGCACAAAATTTATAAGAAATTTTAAAAAAGCACAAAACTCATATAACCAAATCTCATCTAATAATCCCCATGACTGTTACATGGAGGTCCTTTTCAAAAACAAAATCAAAATCATTTTTCAAAAGCACCTTTTTGAAAATAGACATCCCTATTCAACATACTCAAATTTGTTAAATGAAGATTCTATTTTCAAAAATCATAGCATTGAAACTCCACTTAACATATGTTTCATATGCTAGAGTTAGAGTTTTCCTCTTTTCAAAAGTATACTTTTGAAGATAACCACATTCATTCAACATGCTTAAATTTATTGAATGAAGATCCTGTCTTCAAGTAAAATCATAGCATAAAATTGAAACTTCACTTAACATATTTCACATATGCTAGGGTTGAAGTTTCCCTCTTTTCAAAGGAAAGAAATCACCCACATAAAATGAAGACATATTTTGAACTCCATTTAACATACCCAAATTTGTCAAATGAGAGTCCCTTTTTCCAAAATTCACAAAAATAAATTGAACTCTATTTAACATACCCAAATTTGTTAAATAGATTTTCCCTTATTCAAACAAATCATAATCACATTTGATTCCTACTTAGCATACCAAATTTATTAAGTAAGAGTCCCATTTTCAATATATATATATATATATATATATATATATATATATATATCACATTTGATTCCTACTTAACATACCAAATTTGTTAAGTAAGAATCTCATTTTCAAATCATATCATATTTGATTCCCACTTAACATACCAAATTTATTAAGTGAGAGTCTCATTTTCAAAATATAAATCAAATCACATTTGGCATCCACTTAACATACCAAATTTGGTAAGTGGAAGTCTCATTTTCAAAAGCAAACAAAACGCAAATCATAAATCACAATTGGCTCCCACTTAACATACCAAATTTATTAAGTAAGAGCCTCATTTTCAAATCAAGTAAACACATATCAAACACATTTGACTTCTACTTAACATACCAAATTAGTTAAGTAAGAAGCCACATTCTCAAATCAACATAGATCACACACATAACCTCCTCAAATCAACATATATTACACACATAACCCATCATCTCAAGCAAAGATACTTTCACAAAAGTTTCAAAACACATAATCAAAACCTTTCCTTAGCATACCTAAATTTGCTAAGTAAAGTTTTTCAAAATTAAAATTTTCAAACAAGATGCACAACACAAATATCTTCAAAGGTCTCTCTAAATATCTAAACCCCGCCCAACCTACTTAGATTGGTTGAGTATGGGTTTTAAATCAAAATCATATGACAAAGATTCTCCTTACATATCAAAATCTCTCCAATGTGCCCCACTTAACATAACTAAATTTATTGAGTGTGGGATCAAATTTTCAAATCAAGCCTAGAATTTATTTCTGAAGGGGAATACTAAAGCGAGGGACTGATTCAATTATGTTTTTAACAAATGCAGAGTTTTAGCTCAGTTAGTTCCTATTCAGCTCAGTCAATTTTTGTTCAGCTCAGTTCAGTACACATGGCTCCTAGAAAGTTTGTGTTCTTCTTCCCATCCGGTGTTGACTTGGCCTTGTATCAGACCAAGATCACCTCGACTACTATGAGTTTAATTCAGTTTGTCACAAATTCAAGGCTGTGCAAGTTACTTGTGAGGGGACAGTCCTCATGATAGTCAGTAGGGAGGACGTGGCGGGAAAAATGCCACTTATTCACTTTGACATGCCTTACGACTTTGAGTTCCCTCCACTAAAGAGGAAGGCAGTAGAGGTCCCACAGTGAGAGCAGTAGCTTCAGCATGATTAGTTTTAGTTCTAGTGGTAGTGCCAGCAGTGTTAGTGGTTTCCCCTGTCTGTTTCATCAGTTGTTCATCCTTTTGCCCCGACGAGGGCTGACACCTCTTCGTTGGTCCCCTCAAAGGGGAAGACTATCTTGGTCTTCGAGATAGTCTCCCCTACCTTCAAGGTAGGTTCCAGTTCCTGGCCTGCTCGACTCACCAGCACTCAGCATCGCAATAAGAGCAGGAAGGTTAAGTGGTATCACGAGTGAGCAGTTGTAAAGGTAGAGGCAGCGTCTCATGTTGAGGAGGGTTCACCCCATGAGGTCTTCCCCTTACCCAGTGGCAGTAGATTCCATCCCCTCTCAAGCTCAGTGGAGAGGAGGACTATAGGTGGATTGCAGCATCACCTCCAACACTAGCATATTATGAGGTACCAGTTAGAGAGAGGAGTAGAACCTACGCTAGATTGCAGTCAGTTATTCACCAGATAGGCAAAGCCCAGGGATGCTCGAAGTCTGGTGCATTATTTGACTTGAGGTCTTTGATTCTTAGGAGCGTCAAGAATCAAATACACATAGAATACATAGAGGCAGAGTGGCGTCAGAGGGAGGAGGAGGAGGTATGCTGGTGGTAACCTCCGCTCTTATGGATTTCTCAGATTGGCAGGCTACCAGAGTCGACCATACCGATAGTATAGTGCTCACGGCACTAATCGCAGAGGAGAGCTCATCTGGCGGCAATGTCTCTCCACCACTCACCTCATCCACCTTGACCGATGTTCCGCATCTCTGTCCAAAGGCACCAAGAAGATCGGTCGGGGAAGAGAAACATTGGTGATCCGGCTATGGCCTCAGAGTCCAATTCCATCTACTCTACCCATTGAGATGAGGTCAAGCTCTACTTCTCAGCCTTCCACTTCAGCTGTGTTGAAGAAAGAATGGCGACCCGAGAGCGTCATAGTCATTTCACCACCCCCACCGCAGTTGACAGTAGTAGTAGTAGCAGTAGCAGAGGGGGAGGGCGACAGCTCCCTAGTTCCTATGGTAGTAGATCCCCCCAGAGATAGCATTCCATCAATAGTTAGTCATGAGCATGTATCTTTTAGGGAGCATAGTCCTCCCAGAGATAGCACTCGGTGGTAGCGTTTGATGCATTTCGTAAGTGATAGCCTACTATGGTCGTGAGTGTTGTTTATAGTTAGATCGTTCCTTGGATGACATTCTAACACAGCATTTTATGAAAAAGATAGAAATCCTAGGAAGCGATCGATCTGATTATGAGGAGGGAAGGGTTAGTTTTGACCCCAATGAGGATGATTTGCTAGAGGACTTGATCGAAGTTCACATGGTCGATACCAAGATCTCCCTCCATAGAGACCAGCACAGTCAAGAAGGTATTGTGATTGAAGAGGATGACATCGTCCATTCAACCCAGTACCTCCTTCAGCAGATTAGATAGAATGATGATCAGATCAACCGGATGGAGAAGAGGATGGAAGACTTGTTAGCAGTCATCCATGCACTCCAAAACCAAGCGTCAGCCCCGCAGCATATACCAATAGAGGTAGATCATCCTAAGTCAGCACACATTCTAGATCATCCCAAGAGCACTTCTCCAGTAGATCAGGATAGTGGTAGCTTGCATAGGAAGGTGGTAGATAGCACCTTCATGCATGAGAAGGATATCAAGCACATGGTGGAACAATAGGTGAGGGAAGCACTAGCGCAAGCCTGAGGTGGCTCATATGTTCCAAAGGGAAGACCCTACTTGGAGGAATTTGATACGGTCCAATATCCTAAGGGTTTGGTGCCTCCTTTCAAAATTTTTGATGGTAATGGGAACCCTCTCCAATATATTGCACATTTTAGGGCTGATTGTTGCAATGCTGGAGGTAGTAACACCCTTCTTTTCAGATTGTTTGTTAGCAGTTTAGCGAGTGTTTCGTTTGATTGGTATGCCGAACTATCCAATGGTTCGGTAAAGATATTTATTGAGTTGGAGCACCTCTTCATCAAAGGGTTTGCTGGAGCTCAGTAGAGGGTTACTATAGGTGACCTCATTATAGCAAAGCAAAATTCTAATGAGTCCCTTGTTGATTACATATTAGGTGGTGAAACCTAAGTATGAAATATGAACTACAGCTATTTGAACAACATGCCGTAGAGATTCTTCTTAAGAATATCCATGGCCTGGTCTTTCATGCTCAAGGGGTTTACAATCAAAACTTTTGAGAAATTAATCAACAAGACGACTAGTCTACAAGAGGAAGCCAAACAATTACCTTTCTAGGACCAGTCAGCCAAGCCCAAACCTCAGAAGGCATTTGAGATGAAGCCAGTGGTAGTCACACTAGTTGATAAGGGGAAGCAGCTAACTAGGGTTCCGTCAGATAGGCTTGAGCTCAGCAGCATCCTATGTGACCTCCTCTGCCACCACCTCAATCATCATATCGGCCACCTTAATTTCCACAGCGGCCACCACAGTCGCCTCCTCATCAGCATCCTCAGCAGCAATATTCCTACCCACCACCAGGTAGCTATTACTTACCTACTCTTATCGATAGATTGAATAAACCTTATTCATTCAAGAGAGAGGTAGTCAGGAAGATCTTTAAGAATCTCTTAAAGAAGCCTGATTTCTAGCTACTAGAGCCTAAAAGGCTGGAGGAAGTGGGCAAGAGTCATGATCCAAACTATTTCCCCTACCACTATATGTTAGGTCATGTCTTAGAAGATTGCATTACCTTTAAGGATTGGCTTGAGCATAGCTATAAGTCGAGTGTCATCCTCATCCCCAAGGAACACCTATTAGAACAACCTTCTAGTTCTGTTAGATTAATCCTTGGGGATACATGCGATCCTCTTAATACAAAAGAAGGTTAGGATATCTCCCTATCTAGAACCTCCAAGAAAAAAATTTCTAAGATCAAGAAACTACCCTTGTAGGTGCCTGAGGTAGCTCAAACCTCCAACTCTAAGGAAGGTTTGCAAGTTGCTAAGGAAAACTTGAGAGAGGTGGGATCCCAGCAGTAGAGCGATAACCTCCACTTGCTCAGGATAGTACAGTAGCGCAACCACCGACCAGTTTCAACACTCTTTTCACAGTTGCAGCTATAGTTCCTCCAGTTAGTTCTTCTTCTAGCAGTCGTATTGTATCAGTGGAGGGAGGTGTCAAACCCCTTACTTTGCTTACTTTACATGATTTTTACTTTGTACCTCCATCTAAATCTAAGAAATCAATGAAGAAAGTTAATTCCACTTACATTTGTGTCACTTCTGATGATCTTCCTGAGTTTATTCCTATAGAAAGCTCTCCGAGTCTAATTAATAATAACTCTAGTTTCAATCATTCCTCTTCTGATTTAAAAATGGATTACCCATTCCTGAATCACTCGAGTTCATCCATTAAGATTGATTTGGAGTCATCCAAATTTGATGATCCCATAGGAGAAGCTATAGGTGAACCTGATGAGCAAGTAGAACTTTCCACTAAAGCATCTCATGAAGTCACTGAAGTCAACCTCCATAGTGGCAAAGTTCTACCTCCTAAGGAAGCATCTCAGGATAAGGCTAAGCAAGTCATTGGTTCAAGCAACAGATAGCCCCTCCATAAGATGCTCCCCCCATGGATATGCTTGTGGAGGACCAGCCCAAAGTTGACTACAATGTCCTCACTCACCTGAGAAAGTTGCCAGCTAAGCTAAGCATATATAATGCTCTTGTCCTATCCAAAGAGATGAGGGAGTCATTGATCAAGGCCATTCTTGATCCAAAAATATGCTTAGCTCAGTTGACCGATATTGGAGAGGAGGCATGTTATTCAAGAGAAGACTGTGGAGTTACATTCATCGATGAAGACCTTCTTTTGGGGACAATCGAACACAATCGTCCCCTCTACATCACAATGAATATGGGCAGATTCAGACTTTCCAGGGTATTAGTTGATCTAGATGCATTAGTGAACATTATGAGTCTAAAGACCCTTGTCAACCTGAGTATTGACATCTCTAAACTCTGAGGAGATCGGATGATGTTGAGAGGATTCAATGAGCAAGGCGAGAGGCTTTAGGCTCTATAGTGTTTCCATTGGAGATAGATAACTTGAAGATAGAGGCCAAGTTCTACATAATTGACTCGGATACATCTTTCACTGCTTTTCTCGGTAGGCCTTGGATACATGAGAACAAGATGATTTTATCCTCTCTACATCAGTGCATCAAGTTTCGAATAGGTGGAATTGAATACTATGTCAAAGGAGACTTGATGCCATTTTCAGTCATAGAGGTCGAGATATATGAGGACGCAACCTACTATCTTCTTCAAAATCAAAAATTCTATTTTCACAAACTTGGTCAAAGTTCAAAAACAAAAGAAAAAGAAAAAGAAGAAAAAGAAAAAGAAAATAAAAATACAAGTGAACGAGAAATAGACATTGAGGAAGAAGTTGAGCCTGAAGTTAAATTCTACCCACAGTTCGTTCCTCCATACGAACACATGGGTGGGATGATCCGACACCCACCAGGCAGAGGAAGAGGCAGATCCAGAGGCAGTTCCAGAGGTGGAAGACCTCATTGTTCGTGACCAGCCAGTAGGAGCTATGTTCTAGCTCATTGGAGTACCGCTATCCATATAAACTTGGAATCCAATTCAGACGATGAGTCTCATGTGGTTAGCATGCCAATCAACCCCTCTCAGTGGGTCTCATTGGAGGTGACACTCGTGTCAGATAGTGATGAAGACAAAGCCTCCAAGCAAAGCATGAATGTATCTGAGTTAGTATTATGTAACACAGTCAGGCAGCAGTTGAGAACCTTAGCTCTAACCCCACTTTCCTCTTAGAAAGTTGAGTGTTTGGTAGTTAAGGAGGCCCCCAAGTCATCCACAGATGTCAAGCCAAAAGGTTTTATTGGGAGCATCATCCTCAAGTCAGAAAGCTGATGTAGAACTTGAGGATGATTCATATAAATATTTAATACAATTTCCTTTTGATTGATATTCACCTTGTGTTCTTAATTAAGCAAAGAAGGGATTAATCCATATACTTGGTCTAAACACAGGTCGAATTACTTGTTGACCTCATTTTTAGATAGAGCTCTTAGCCCCTCTATCTTAGACATAGGACTTCTCTTAGACTTTAAGAGTTCCTTAGTCTTAAGACACATCTAGTGATTGGGTGAACATTCAACCTAGCCCTAGAGACTTAAAAGAGTTAGCCATAGGAATAGGTCATTCCTTACGAGTGTTAGGAAAATTTGCCTACTCTTAGCCTGAACCATTCCTCACCTTCCTTCCTTTTAAGTCAAAATCCAAACTTATTTGATTTTCTCCAAACTCAAATTAATTCGAGGTGATTGAAATCTATGATTGAAATACATGAATTAAAAATTCCAAATCCAAAATCCTTCTTAAGGACTTAGCCTAAATCATGATCAAATTAATTCAAATTCATGAGATTTTCTCATAACTCATTTATATTCTCATTTATACTCACATATATAAATAAAATATAAATATAAATAAATCAAATCAAATCCAAAAATTGAATTCCAAATTTAAAATCCTTCTTAAGCCCTTAATTTCCTTCTTAAGGACTTATTATAAATCATGTTCAAATCAATTCAAATTCATGAGATTTTCTCATAATTCATTTATATTCTCATTTATATTTACATATATAAATGAAATATAAATTTAAACCAATCAAACTAAACTCAAAATTCAAAATCAATTCATAAAATTTCCTTAGTCCTTTAAATTTCCTTCTTAAGGACTTATCCTAAATCATGTTCAAATCAATTCAAATTTATGGGATTTTTCTCAAAATACATTTATATTTTCATTTATATTCACATATATAAATGAAATATAAATCAAAACCAATCAAACTAAACTCAAAATTCAAAATCAATTCATAAATTTTTCTTAAGTCCTTTAAGTTTTCCTTCATGGACTTAGCCAAAATCAAATCTAAATCAATTCAAATTCATGGGATTTTCTCATAACTCATTTATATTCTCATTTATATTCACATATATAAATGAAATATAAATACAAATCAATCAAACTAAATCCAAAAATTAAATTCCAAATCTAAAATCCTTCTTAAGTCCTTAATTCCCCTCTTAAGGACTTAGCCTAAATCATGTTCAAATCAATTCAAATTCATAGGATTTTCTCATAACTCATTTATATTCTCATTTATATTCACTTATATAAATGAAATATAAATATAAATCAGCCAAATCTAATTTCAAAATTCAACCTCCAAACTCCAAAAAATTTCCTAAGTCCTTTAAATTCCTTTTAATGGACTTAGCCTAGATCATGAACAAATCACTTCAAATCTCGAAATTTTCTTATAATCCATTTATATTCACATATATAAATGAAATATAAATTCAAACAATCAAAACCAATTCCAAAACTCAAACTCAAATCCACTCAAAATTCAACCTAAGCTTTTCAAGTCAAGACCTTGAACTTAGCCAAATCAACTTCAAATCAAGCCAAACTCTTGATTTTCCTTCATGATTCGATCAGCCCTATAATCATGAATCCAAATATAAATACAAACTTCAATCACCAAATCAAAACCTAATTCAAAAATCAAATCCTAAATCCATTCATATTCTCCCTTTGAATATGAAATTGTCAAATGAATCAAAGCCCATTTGACTTCAAATCACTTGCAAATGGATTTATATTTCAATCACAAGTCCATATACAAGTTCAATCAAACTCAAATCAAGTTTTGACCAAGCCATTTGACCCACTTAGGCTCACTTGATCCAAAGTGACCTAAAGTACCCTTATGGGTCAAATTCTAATCCTAACCAAATTGGATTGAACCAAACTCACCTATGCCTCTCATCATGATCAACAATCATCATAGGATGATCAATCAATCAAATTGGGTCAAACCAAGTCAAACCCAAGGGTTGACCAAGTCAACACTTAGCCAAAATGAAACCTAATATAGCCAAAATTCATCATAGGCCAAATTGATTCAAACCATTGATCTAAGTTCATTCATTAACTATATTTAAACTTGACCAAGTCAACATATGAGCCTAACCTAGCCCAATTGGCCACTTGACCCAACTTGACCCAACTTGACCTAAAGGGTCAAAATATGTCAAAACTTGATCTAAGCCAAATTGATTGAAACCAGTGGGTGAAGTTCATTCCAAATCACTTGTTGAACTTGACCAAAGCCTCAATTGGCCAGCTAAACCTAACCTAGCCCAATTAACCTTGAACCCAACTTGACCTATAGTGGCCATGTTGAGCCAAATTCAAACCTAATCAAAATTGATTGGAAACAAATATATCAATCCACTTCATATGACTAACCAAACCTAAACCTACCCATGCTCTAGCTCAAATAGGTCAAATGGATCAAATTGGTCAACTTGACCCATTTGACCTAAATGAAGTCATATGAACCAAATTCAAAACTAAACCAAATTGAATTAAAACAAAGCAACCAAAATATTTCAAATGGTCATATGAACTTGACCCAACTCTTGGTTTGACCCAATTTGACCAATTGGTCAACTTGACCCAACTTGACCCATTTTGACCTAAATAGGTCAACATGAGCCAAACCATATCAAATGAACTCCAAATCTAATGAAACTTGACCAAACCTATTTTCTCAACATACCCAACATATTAAAATTCAAAAATTAGCTAAATAACCATTCTACCCCTAGTCCATAGAACAATTTTTGGTTAAATCCATGGGGAATTTGGTCAAGCCCTCTTCATATCAACTTGATACCTTCCTAATAGGTCAAGTGAACCCTATGGAGTGTGGTGCACCCAACCCAATGGGTTTGGGTCAGCCCAAATGGCCCCAAGGATAAAATTGACCACATGGCTTAAATTGGCCATGTGTGAAACCTCCCTCCACCCAATTTGAAGCACATGGGAGGTTACCAATCCACTCCTTAGCTCAAACCGACCATGTTCCAACTCCTAACAGCTCAAACAACCCTTCCAATATGGTCAATTAGATCAAAATGGCAAAGGTAGCTTCGACCGTTCGATTACCATAAGGAGATATACTCCATCTAATTCACTTCAATTTGCACATGCTCATTGTTAATTGAGTAAGGGAGAGTGTTAGGAGTCATTAGAGAGTGTTCTCAAGCTTCCTAGGAGGGATTTAAATCTTGCAATTCTTGATTTTCTTCAAGAGAAAATAGGGGAGCTCCACTAATTTCCATTCTTCGTCCACACTACAATCTAACTCAATTTCCTCTGCACACTCCCTTAGGTGACCAAATTGAGCTTGCCTAAGCTCTCCCTCAAGTTTCAAAGGCAAGGAGAAGTCCAATTCGATCAAAGCCGCAAAGGAGAGGAGGAGGAGTTGGTTCATAGAGCAAACTACTCAACCTTAAGAGCTAATTCTTTCACCACAGCTTTGTCTCAACCAGACAAAGCTCCTCCAAGGGAATCAAGCATCGGTGATCACCTCCAGTGAGGTATGTCATTTTTTGATCACTAGACTTAAGGGGGGTTGGTCTTTTGTGAATGAAATTATAATGGCATGAAGATTCAGTAGTTGGATGTGGTCTACATTGCTTGATGATGGTGTGTGCAAAATTTTACCCTAATCTGAGCTCAATTGAGCTCAAATCAAAGCCTAAATCATGGACGATTCCTATGATTCATAGGCTTTGGTAGGGATAGATCTCTGGCCATCCATACGTGCATTTTGGATGGACGGCCAAGATTAAATGTATGTTTTAAAATCCATTTATCCTTTTAAAACCACAGGGTTATTTCTGGCCATTCGATCTTTGATCGAACGACGGGTATCAAACCACATCCCGTCGCCGCCACACAGATGGTGACGAGAAGTTTAAGTGATGGCTCACCGCACGATGCATGGAAAGCACCGACCGCCGCAGCATGTCGTGTCATGGGTTTAAGGAATATAATTAGGTTTTAATTAATTCTAATTAATCCTCTAAGCTTTAAAAATTCATATCTCCCTAAATAAAAATCAAAAAATATAAAGTAAATTTTCACTGAAAGATAATTCAATCTAGAATATTCTAAAAATTGTTTTAATAGATTTTGAATTGTAGCTTTCTCTGATTTTGCCTTTTAATGGAAATCTTAATTTGCTAATTACTCCTTAATTAATCCTCTAATTAATCTCAAACTTCTTGGGTATATTTTAGGGATGATCTCTGCCTCCCCTAATTTTCTTGAGATTTATTGAAGACTTAATTACGAAAATTGTAAATGCATTTTCTAATTATCCTCTTTATATAATTAAGGATAATTATGGGTTTTATTAGTATTTTAATCTTTTATTGAAGTTGATTAAGGTTTGATCCAATGAATAGGAGGCTTAGGAAATAATTTTGGGGTATTTTTCCTAAACTATTCCCTAAACCCCCTTTTCTTTCCTTAATGCTCTCTTAATTAAGGGTTAATTCATTAATTACCCTCTTAATTAATTTCTAAAATTTCTAAAACTTCCAGAACTTAATTAATCTACTTTGGGTAGATGCTTAGGTGTTCAAGAGCCTAAGTTCAATTAAAGAAATCGAAACTCAACTCACATGTGTGAGGGGATTTTTGAAATTACTTAAGTTAAACCCCTTAGCTTAATTAACCATTAATCATTAGTCAAATTGCATTATGCCCTTTTCTTCCTAGGTGCATTTGAAATTTAAATTCCTTGTGAGGTTTTATGTCATATCATTGGCTCATAATTACTTGGTTAACTATGCCAAGGTGGCGTAGATAAGGGTTAATTAACATAATTAATTCATACCTTAACCTATTCAAAATATAAAATGAATATAATCATCTAAAAATTAAAGAAAAATGTCAAACACATGTGGGAATGGATTAAGAATAGCAAACTCATTCTACAATTTCAAAATTAAATCAAACTCAAGATCAAACAAAAATCATATTAAATGAACTTTGGTTTACTTTAAGCTTTCTTATTTAATAAGATTATCTTTGGGATTTAATTGAAGTGAATGTATTTACATGCTTTCATTGCTTTAATTCTTCCCCAACATAGTAAATATGTGTGTCATGTGGTTTTATACATCCATACTTTTCAAAATTCAAATTTAAAATGAAAATATTTACTCTATGTCAAATTTGCATGTGTTGGCTAAAGTAAGAATATGAGTGGCTGTTATCACTATTAAATTGAAATAATTTTCAAAATATATGAATCAATTATCAAAACTGAAAGTGTATTACTTATATTTTAATTATAAGTTTGCATGTGAGAAAAATATAAGGATGTGCTTAGTGTAGGTTTTACTTATCTTCTCTTTTAGTATGGTTTTGAATAAGATTTGGCAAGGTGTGTGGTTCATTTGAAAAGAACCAAACACTTGCCCAATTCCATATCCTATTCATTTTTATTCTATCACTTAAGAAGGTTACTTAGGCTAGCACATATAAATTGCATAAACAAAATGAATCACCTAATACAAAATTTTGCATTCTTTCTTTTCCATTCATTTCTTTTGTACACATGTTTGTATCTAAGGAAAGTGATATATTAGTTTAGACAACACTGAGGTTGCGAGGCTTTAAATAGCCCTAAGTAGGTCTTATACCTTACACCTCTGGTTAACAATGGCGTTGTACTCACTTATGCCTTTCTTACTTTCATGTGTGCTTGTGAAAATTGGATAAGAAATCTCTTTTCTACTTAAGGAAAATAATGCATCATAAACTTTCAAATTTCCTTAAATGAATCAGTTAGCATGCATCATAAAGTGTGTTAAACATTCTCATTTGTATGTATAGATATGCTTAGGACCCATTCATATGCATGTTTTACATGTTGGGAATAAAATAAAGTGATGTATATTTTATGAATTTGGTTCATTTTATTTAATCTTAAAATGTCTTTCTTTTTGAATGGGTTTGTTTAGAGTTCATCTAAACTTAGGATTAATTAAAATACTTAATCAAAACATTCACTAAACAAAACTAAAATATGAATCTACTTTAGAAATTACTTAGGTTAGGGAAGGAAAGAGAAGTTATCTTCTCTTTCCCTCTCTTCATAACTTAGTAATTAATTATAGGATTCACTTGAACCTAATTAAAACATGAAATAAAATCAACCCATAACAATTAAATCACTTAAATGAAACCC
This sequence comes from Cymbidium sinense, assembly GCA_021442155.1. Taxonomy (NCBI): domain Eukaryota; kingdom Viridiplantae; phylum Streptophyta; class Magnoliopsida; order Asparagales; family Orchidaceae; genus Cymbidium; species Cymbidium sinense. The sequence continues at coordinate 189,198,247 of CM038218.1, read as the reverse complement.
TCTTCTAAGTTGAACATGCTTCACACTTAGAAAATTTTAACTTAAAGCAATAGCAAAGCATACCACACAAACCTCCGAAGCACACACATTAGGCGAAGTTACCACTTCTAGCTTTAGGTTAGGGCAGCGTGTGGTTTGATGTTTGTTTTTATTTTGTTATATATTTTTTAGACTAGATGTTAGGATGTATATGCGTAGAATGAATGGTAAGGTGATCTTAGTCTAACCATTATTTTCTACAGGGGATTATGCTTAAGGGCGTTGTAATAAATAAAAATATAAATACTTTTGCTATGTAGGTGTTTATACCCCTAAGCATAATCCAATAGGTCAGGTGGACTTAGTCACCCATATGTGGGGTGATAAGTCTAATATACATGCTTGGGATTTGTGTGGTTTATTTAGCTAACTTTTATTTTGCAGGTGTCAGTTAAATTTACTTTTCCTTTTCATATAGATTTTGTAATTAGGATTTTGGAATGATTATTATGGAGATTAGGATGAGAATTGGTCATAAGATCTCATCTTATGCACCATGTGAAGCCTTTAGAGCATTCACCTTCCAACCATCCAAAAGAAGGAACCAAAGAAGAAAGAAGAAAAGAAGAATGAACAATTAAAGCTTGAAGACCCCCACAACAATGAATTCCTTATTTAATTATATTTAATTCATTTGTAATCCAGGTTGTATAAAGGTAAAGCTCGGCTACCCAATTTATTTTCAGGTTTGTGTGGTGGCACCCGACCATAATGGCCTCTTATTCTTTTGCCATTAATTTTATAAATTGATTTTATTTGTTTAGCTTATGCATTAAGTGGCATCCTTTTTCTAGTTCTTCCTTGCATTACGTATGGCCTGGATGTGGATTAGGCTCTTAGAGAAAAATAAATCTTTTACCAAATTTAACAACTCAAAAATAAAAATAAAGAATTTATAACCTCACCTAAAGCTTAGGTTTAAAATCAAGATAAAAGAATTAACAACCCCTTAGCTAGATGAGTATTTCTTTTATAACATCATGCACAAATGCATCTTGTTTCACTCTTAATTGGAGGGCTTCCACCTTTGCCAGAGAAACTTGGCTTGACTTTTAAGAGCCATAGTGGAAACACACCTCCTCCCTTCTTGTTGATTTTGGTCAATGACTTTATTTCTCATGCATTAGGCATATGAATCATATTAGCTTGAGTCAAAATAATTATCCAAAAATAAAATAAAATGAAATATGAATTGCATTAGATTTAGGTCATTTGAAGCTTGTCCTTACATGATCTAGTCTATTTAGGGAGTGAGTTTCAGGACTTAGTCTCTTTCTAAATAAATAATAGTCTAACTATCTTGCATAAAGCATAAGACTTGCCTACATGTGTTTAAAATCATAGAAGGAGTTAGTTGGCGACAACTCCCAGGCGGTTGTAAGTCCAAACAGTCAGGTGGTTTATCCTCTCTTGTGGAAGCAAACCAAATATCCATTTTCATCTTAGATTTAGGTTATACTTTTGGTCCTCGCCAAAGCTTCCTAGATTTAGGTTTTGAAGTTGCTTCTCCCTTTCATGGGCTATAAGCTTAAATCCTCACCTCTTAGGCATATCCATAATCTTATGTTATGAAATCATAAGTCCTAAATTTCTAATGAAAAATGTAACTCAAACAAATTAAATCAATTTAAAAAATGTAAAGCCCAATCATAGGATAATTTGAGATGCTCGCTAGGTTTCTTAGCATTATGGGCATCTCCTACTTATCTTTCTTTTAGCTTTCATAATAACTCTCCCTCTTTGATCAATCCCATTTGATCTTCATAAAATGAGCTAATCAATTGATAGTCCTTTCCTATTTATTGAAATCTTTAAAGACAACATCATTTACCTTAATCAAGAGTATTCTTAAGGGATCTCGTCCCTTAGGATGTAATTAACTATGGGGCTTCATTTAAAATAAACTCTGCTTTACTTTTCCATGTAAAGTAGGGGAAGAATCTATGGTACATATATAGACCCATTGTCCTTATGAGTCCTTATTGAGGTGATTAGGCCCATTAAAGGGGTAGTGGCTTCTATCTTCCGAGATAGTATACTATTCCTTATGACGTATCCGATCACCTGAATAAGCACATCTGCGGATCTACGTGGCATCCTAAAAAGATGAATTTTTATATTATTTCTTTTCATCACATATGAAGGCGACCATATATAAATTTTTCAAACTCCACAGATTTTTTTTAGTGACTCCGCTGGGGAAGGTTCCTCTCTCCATCTTTGGTAAATGATCGTTATCTTCAAGTATTGATAGTGGGTTTATACTTTAGTATAAATCTAAGACTATCTTTCTTTTCGTTGGCACTTAGTTTATTTCATTCTTAACTTGAGTTAGCCAACATCCTTAGGTTTTAGGACCTCACCCCGTGTTGTTCTTAAAACCCCCATTGGGTTCTCCAATGGGTAAAAATGAAAAGATCCAAATAAAAAGAAAATATTTAAAGACTTCCTCCTTATCATTTTTATGATAAGGAAAGGCTCATTCTAAAATAGTAAAGATAAAATAAATTTTTCTATAAGAACTTTGCTTTTCAAAAAGCACCCTTTCAAAAATGCACATAATAAAATATTTTCCACAATTTTATCACCCTCATTTAACAATTCTCATAATTGTTACATGTAGGAATTTTCAAAAAATAAAACTAACAATCTTTTCCAAAAGCACAAATGAACATCTTCCTTCAATTCATTTTGATGAAGATTTCATTTTCAAAATAAAATGAACAATCATCTTTCCAAAAATCAAAATCAAAATCCAAAATAAAGTTTTCAAAAAGCACACATGAACCTTTCCATTCAATATACACACGCCAATTGAATGGAAATTTCATTTTTCAAATAAAATTAAATTTTTCAAAAGCACATATGAACATCTTCATTCAATATACCCAAATGTATTGAATGAAGATTTCATTCCTAAATAAAAATAACATCATTTGGAAATCCCACTTAAATTTATCCCACATATGATTAAGTTGGAATTCTCTCTTTCAAAAAGCAATAATCTCACACAAAACAAAATTTTCACATTTACAAAAATAAGATTGATCTCCATTCCTACATACCCAAATTTGTTAAATGGAAGATCTCTTTTCAAAAAGTAAAACTTAACAATCATATTTTTAAAATTAAAATACATTTGGAACTTCATTTAGCACACCCAAATTTGCTAAGTGAAGTCTCCAAATCCAAAATAAATAAAAAATAAAAAACTTTAAACACATTTTTGGAACTTCATTTAGCATATCCAAATTTGTTAAGTGAAGTCTCCAAATTCCAAAAATAAAAATTTTCAAACACATTTGGAACTTCATTTAGCATACTCAAATATGCTAAGTGAAGTCTCCAAATTTAAAATCCAAAATTTTCAAACACATTTTTGGAACTTCATTTAGCATACTCAAATTTGCTAAGTGAAGTCTCCAAATCCAAAACCAAAAATCTTCAAGCATTTTTGGAGCTTCATTTAGCATACTCAAATTTTCTAAGTGAAGTCTCCAAATTCAAAATCCAAAATTTTTGAACACATTTTTTTGGAACTTCATCTATCATACTCAAATTTGCCAAGTGAAGTCTCCAAATTCAAAATCAAAAATTTTCAAACATATTTGAAACTTCATTTAGCATAATCAAATTTGCTAAAGTGAAGTCCCAAAAATCTAAAATCAAAAATTTTTAGGCACCTTTTAGGAACTTCATTCTTTAGCATACCAAATTTGCTAAAGAGAAGTTTCCATTTTCAAAACCAAAACACAACAAAATTTTGAACACATCTTCTGGAATTTCATTTAGCATACTCAAATTTGCTAAGTGAAATTTTCATTTCACAAAATTAAGTGAAACTTCATCTTTAGCATACCATATTTGCTAAAGTAAATTCTCCACTTTCAATCAAATTAAAATAAAAATGAAACACATTAGGATTTCCTTAGCATACCCAAATTTGCTAAGGATCCTACTTTTTCAAAAATCAAAACATCCAAAAAAAAATGAAATACTTAGGATTTTCTTAGCATACCCAAATTTACTAGGAATCCTATTTTTAAAAATCAAACAAAACACACTTGGATTCTTTACTTAGCATACCTAAATTTGCTAAATGGGAATTCCAATTTTCAAAAATCAAAACAACAATTCACTAAAAAAAATAATTATTTTCAAAGCGCTTCACTTAGCATACCCAAATTTACTAAGTGAGTAAAATTTCAAAATCATCAATAAAAAACAAAATCAATTGACCCTTACTTTAACATACCCAAAGTTGTTAAAGGAAAGGGTCCTCAAATAAAAAAAAATCTAAATTCAAACAAACATGAACCTATGGAAGCATCCTTCTAAAAATATTTGAATCCATCTTTCAACATACCCAAATTTGTTGAAGTTGGATTCATATTCAAAAATTTCTCTTTCAATCAAATCTTCTTAAATCCAACCCTACCTAACACTTTCAAGATGTTGGATGTGGCTTCAAATTTTTAATTCAAATTTAAAAAATTAATTAAGACAAAAATCTGATCTAAGCTCATTTCCTATTGCAGATTCTCACCATTAATTAAAATATAGCTACAGTGTAGTTTTTCTCAGTCTTTGCAGTTAATCTAAAATGGTCGGCTCACAGAAATTTATTTTCACTTTCCCTCATGGCATGGATTTGTCTTTGGACCAAGCTAACTTCCCTCGATTGGATCATACACATCTTATCCACTTTGATAGGGGATTTGAGGGAGCGAGGATTACATGTGAGGGCACTCCCTTCACGACAGTCAGTAGGACCACGGTGACCGAGCAGAAGCTGATCATCCAGATTAATCTACCTTTTGATTTTGACATTTCCTTGTGAAGAAAGCGGATAGCCCACCGACTTTAGTAGTGGCCGGGCCCAAGTTTAGTGTGTGCCCTATGGTTTCTGTACCCTAGTGAGGGCTAGCACCCTCTCATCTGTACCCTCTAAGGCTCCCCAATCTGCCTCCCCACTTTGAGTATGGGTCTAGCACTCACTCCTCCCATCTTACCAGGACACAGTGTAGGAATAAAAATTGCATGATCAAGTGGTATCACACTAGGATTGCCAAGGAGATGGAGGTAGCCGCCTGTTCAACTGTTGAGGATTTTCCTATTTTTACTTCACTGTTCTGACAAAGTTCCATCCTCTCTTTGGGTCGATAGAGGATGTTAGGAGGATTCACACACCTCCACTAGTGGTACAACATCGGTCTGGGAGTAGAAGGTCATACGCCTTCGATCGGTCTTGCACCGGAGGAGCTTCAGATGAGTCTGGAGCTGATTTGAGATCCATCATCCCCTGTGTGTGGAGACATATCTATCGAGAGGGCCGAGACCCATACACATGCTCATTACCGGTAGGGAGAGAAAGTTCGGCCGTGCGACTTATTGATTTTCCATTTCGCATACTACCGCAGACCATACAACATCTTACTTCGGGACAATCATCATGAGGATAACTCCTTATAGAGAGTCGATGGTGTCTCCACACCACACCGCCTTCTCCGTATTCCATCACGTCAGTCACAACATCTCCAATTCCATCAAAGGCCATGAAGGCCATATCCGGGGAGAAGCACCCCGTTGGTGATCCTGCTATGGCCGAGGGATCCTACTTCATCTACACTGTCTATTATGGTAAGGTCGAGCTGTCTTGTTCGACCTTCTATCCCAGTGGTGGTACAAAAAGAGTGGCGACCCCAAAGTATAGTGGTCATCCCTTCACCAACTTTGCCAATACAGTAGGATGTGGAGATGGTAGCAGTTATTTCAGAGATAGCAGATGATATCCCAACTGCACTAGTGATAGTGGAACCTCCTAAGAATGTCACCCCTCTCATACCTAGTGACAGTCAGGAGTGTATCTCATCTTATGAGTACAGTCCTCAAAGTATTGACTCTCTAGTAGCAGGCGAGGTCTGGTGCCTCTCAGTGCACGATAGTGATCACACCGATCAGCCTAGATCATTTGTTCCCGTTCAGATAGATCATTCTATCGAGGAGATAGTAGCTCATTATCTTGTATAGAAGAAGGAGATCTTGGGGTATGATTGGTCAGATGAAGAGAAAGTCAGTTTTGATCCCAACGAAGATGACTTGTTGGGAGACTCAGCTGGACTCTGTATGGTTGATACCAGAGGATCTCTTCTCAATGAGTAGCAGACCATGGAAGGTGATGAGGTTCATCAAGAAGACACAGCCAAATCATCCCAACACCTCGACATCAGTTAAGCTAAAAAGATGAGCAGATTAGATAGGATGGCATGGTAAGAGGACTTGTTAGCAACAGTTTCAGTACTCCAGAAATAAGCCCCAACAGTTCATCCTACTATAGCCGACATCAGTCAGCCTAAGTTAGTGCATGTAATTGACCCATCCAAGACCTTACCTCCCATTGAGCAAGGTAGCACTAGCATGTATAGGAAGGTAATGGAAAGCACCTCCATACAAGAAAAAGACATCCATTCCATGGTTGAGCAGTAAGTGAAGGAAGCTTTGGCTCAAGCTCGGGGAGGATCATCAATTCCAAAGGGTAGACCCTAGACGGAGGAATTCAATTCAATCCAATATCCCAAGGGTTTCATGCCACCTTCCTTCAAAAGCTTTGATGGCAGTGGAAACCCAAGGCAATACACTTAGGCGTTGTTTGCAACATCGGTGGCGGCTGCTTTTCCTCTTGTAGCCTAGCAAGGATTGCTTTCGATTGGTATGCTAAACTGCCCAACGGTTTAGTAAAGATATTTGCTGAGTTAGAGCAACTCTTCATCAAGAAGTTTGCTGGAGCTTAGCAAAGAGTTACTGTATGTGATCTCGTTGTAGCACAACAACACCCAGGTGAGTCCCTTGTTGATTATATTCTCCGATGGTGTAACACAGTATAAAATCTGAGCGCATGCCATTGAGATTCTTTTGAAGAATATTCATGGCTCTTTCATGCTTAAGGGCTTCACTATCGATATTTGAGAAGCTAATCAACAAGGACTGGTCAAATAGTTGCCTTATCAAGACCAGTTGCCTAAAGCAAAGCCACAAAAGGTCTATGAGAAGAAACTAGGAGTAGTGATTGCAGTAAATAAGGAGAAGCAGCCAGCTAGAGGTTAGTCTGAGAGACCACGACCTCAGCAGCCTCCACCTCATTTGCCACCACCGAGGTTGCCCTACCAGCCTCCACAGCAGCCTCCACGGCCAGCACCACCACCACCTCAGCCATACCACCACCAGCAGTGGCATGCATACCCACCGCCAGGTATCTATGGTCCTCCTACTCTTTTAGATAAGCTTAACAAACCTTATTCATTTAAGAGGGAGGTTATTAGGATGATCTTTAAGAATCTCTTAAAGAAACTTAATTTTCAACTACCCGAGCCTAGGAAACCAAAGGAAGTAGGCAAAAGTCATGATCCAAACTTTTACCCTAACCACCATATGTTAGGCCATGTTTTGGAGGATTGCTTCACATTCAGGGATTAGCTTGAACACAGCTTCAAGACCGGTACTATAGTTATCCCAAAGGAATACCTTGTGGAATAACCATCTAGTTCCATTAAGGTAATCCTTGGGGATACATGTGATCCTTCTAAAACTAAAGAAGGTTGGGATATTTCTTTATCCAAAACCTCTAAGAAGATCGTCCAGAAGATCAAAAAGCTTTTCTTGCAGGCGCTTGAGTCAGCTTAAACCTTCAACATCAAGGAAAGTTTGAAAGTTGCTAGTGCCAACTCGAGGAAAGGGGGAGCTCAGCAGCAGCATGTGTCAACCCAAGATAGCCCATTAGCATAGCCACCAACCAAGTCCAGCCTCCAGCCTACAGTTGTAGCTTCCACACCGACTACTTCTTCCACTTTAGCTAGCTTTACTTCTTCTACTAGTAAAACTCTTGTATCATCGGATAAAGGCATCAAATCCCTTACCCCACTCACTTTACTTGATTTCCACATTATACCTCCAAAAAAATCCAAGAAATTGAAGAATAAAATTAGTTTGAATTACATCTGTGTTACTTCTAATGGGTTATCTTCTTCTATCACTAATGATAACTCTTCAAGTCAAAATAACTATAATAATTTCAATCTTCCTCTTTCCGATTCAGAGTTGGACTTTCCTACTCTAAATTTTATGGGTTCACCTCTTGAGATAGACTTGAAATCATCTGATTATGAGGGTCCCATAGGAGAAGCTGTAGGTGAGCCTGATGTGCAGGTAGAACTTTCCATTACCCTGCCATAAGAGTTCACCAAAGTCAACCTCCATAGTGGCAAGATTCCACCTCCCAGGGCAGCACCTCAAGATAGAGAAAAAAAGTCATTGGTACAGAAGATCGAGAAGCCCCTCTATAGGATGCTCCACCCTTGGATATTCTTATGGAAGATCAGCCCAAGGTGTACTATAATGTCCTTTCTCATCTAAGAAATTTTCCATCTAAACTAAGCATATACGATGCCCTTATCTTATCCAAAGAGATGAGGGAATCACTAATCAAGGCCCTCCTTGATCTTGAAATATGCTTAGCTCAGCTGATCGCTATAGACAAGGAAGCACATTATACAAAGAAGCTCAAGGGATCACCTTCACAGCTGAAGACCTACTTCTGGGAGACTTAGAGCACAACTGTCCCCTCTACATCATAGTTAGCATAGGCAGGTTCAGACTTGCCAGAGTTCACATTGATCTAGGTGTATCGGTGAATATTATGAGTCTAAAGACCCTTGCCTATTTGAGGATCAACATCTCCGCACACCGAGGAGATCGGATGATGTTGAGAGGATTCAATGAACAAGGTGAGTAGACTTTAGGTTCTATAGTGTTATCTTTGGAAATAGGTAACTGAAAGACTGAAGCTAAGTTCTACATCATTAATTTGAATACTTCGTTCGCTACTTTGCTTGGTAGGCCTTGGATACATCAGAAAAATATCATTCCATTCTCCCTCCATCAGTGCATCAAGTTCAAAAAAAATGGGATTGAATATCGTGTCAATGGAGATGAAAAGCCATTTTCAGTTACAAATTATGAGGATGTGGCCTATTATTTTTCTCAAAACACCCTTTCTCATGAATTTGGACAAAATTCAAATGCAAAAACAAAAGAAAAAGAAAATGTAAGAAAAGAAAAAAAAGACTAACGAAAAAGGAAAGAAAAATGAAATTCCAAGTGAACAAGAAAGGGGAAATAAGGAAGAAATAGATCTACATATCACATTCTACCCACAGTTCATTCCATCATATGGACATGTAGGTAGGATGGCTCAACCTCCACTAGGCGGGGAGGAAGTTTAGGGGAGACCCCTAGTTGGCCAAGCTATGAGTCATGTTCTAGTTCATAGAAGTACCCCTACTATTCACATAGACTTGGAATCTAGCCAGAAGGATGTGTCTAATGTGATTAGTATACCATTCAACCCTTCTCAGCGGGTTCTATTGGAGGTGACTTTCGATCCAGATAGAGACAAAGACCAGGCCTCCAAACAAAGCAAAGTATTCGAATCTGGTTTATGTGAAACTATTAGGCAGCGGCTGGGAACCCAAGTTCCCTATGGAAGCAAGCCCCCATAGTTAATTACATCTTAAGGAATGAGAATTCCTTAAGAATACTCTCTATCAAAGTAGATTAGGGTCTCTAAAGATTTCAAGGTTAAGACTATCAAAAGATTAGCTATTTTAGAAAATCAAATGGGATAGATCAAGGAGAAGACTTATTTTTGGAATCCAAATGGAGAAAGTAGGAAATGCTCTTGATATTAGGAAGGCAAATGAGCATTCCAACCTACCCTATAATAGGGCTTTATATTTTTAAAATTGAAGTGAGTTAATTATTTGAGTTGACATTTTATTAGATTGCTATGGCTTATAATCCAATAATATAAGATTATAGAAATGCCTAAGAGGTGAGGATTCATGCTTGTAGCCTGAAGAAAATAGCTACCTCAGATTCCTAAAGTAAGGAGCCTTGGTACAAAATAAAGGCACCACCTAAATCTAAGGCAAAAATGGGTATATGGTTTACCTCCACAAGAGAGAATAAAACACCCCACTGCTGGACTTATTACCACCTGGAGTGACAGCCAGCTAACTCCTCCTATGCTTTAAATCCATGTAGGCAAGTCTTATGCTTTGCAAGATGACTAAGCAGATGTTTATTTAGAAAGGAGACTAAGTCCTTAAATTCACTACCTAAGAGACTAGAGCATGAGTGGTATGAATTCATGACTTAATCTAATGCAGATTTTATCAAATTTATTTGATTCTTTTGCTCTTTTTATTTTGACACGGGCTATTGGATTTTGTATGCCTAAATGCATGAGAATTTGATTATGGGCCAAATCAAGAGAGAAAGGAGTGTTCTTCCACCAAAGGCTCTCACAGGTTAAGCTTTCATTCTCTGGCAAAGATGGAAGTCCCCTCTTAACAAGAGTGAAATAATATGACATGCATGATATTATACATTCATCCATCTAGCTAAGGGGTTGCTAAAAATTTTATTATATTGATTTAATTCCTAAGCTTTTATGTGAGGTTATAAGTTATTTTAAAATTTTAGTTATGAGTTGTTAGTGGGATAAAAAATTTAATTTTATCTTAAGATCCTACCATATCCAGGCCACACATTCAAGCATCAATCATAAAGAAACTATGAAAAGCATGATATTCTAATGCACAATCTAAACACAACATCAAACAATTTTATAGACTACCGTAAAAGAATAAAAGGCCAGTGCGGTCGGGTTCTACCGTACACCTGAAAAGAAAAAAAAAAGATAGGTAGCTGAGCTCTACCCTTATACAACCTAGATTACAAAAAAATAATACATGATATGGGGGTCTTCTTATCTTCATTTCTTAATTCTCCTTCTTTTGATTTGATTTGCTCCAAAGGTATCACAGGGAACCCCAGGGACAAAGCCTTCTGACCACTACTCATCCTAATCACCCATAATACTATTCCTAATTCCTAATACAAAATTACATCAAAAAATAAGAAAAGTAAATCTAGCTACACCTGCAAAACAAATGTTAGCTAAACACACCATACAACCCAAACAATTATATGAATAATTTGGACTTAGCACCCCACACATGGGCAACCAAGCCCACCTGTCTTAACATGGGTTACGCTTAGGGGATAAGCAACATACATAGCAAAAGCATTTATATTTTTATTACAACAGCCCCTTAAGCACAATCTCCTGCAAAAAATATGATTAGGCTAATAACGGCCTAACATCCAGTCTACGAAATATACATCTTAACATCTAGTCTAAAATATTACATCACAAAATAAAATACAACATCATACATACAATGCCCTAACTTAACACTAGAAGTGGTGACTTAGTATTCTAATGTGTGTGTGTGTGCTTAAGCTTGTAGACTTTACTTGAGCTTCATTAGTTTAAGTTTCAATTTGGGTTTGAATTTGTTTAAATTTTACCTTTGGGTGATTTCAATTTAAATGATTTAATGATTTATTTTCCATTTTTATTTCTCTTTTATTTGGTTAAAATGATATTTATATTTTCAAGAATGAAGAGTAGAATGAATTCCATTTGTAGATGGAACTCACCCTATTCTACATCCTAATTCCTAAAGAATCTAACTAAGGTCCTCAAGTATCTTAATTAGTGCATTTGAATTTATGTAATTTATTTGATTTGATTTAGAGCTTAGAATTTGAGTTTGTTTAAGTATTTGATTGATTGATTTTGATTTAGATATTTTTGGTTTAATTATATCTTGATAATTCAATATCCTTGATATCTAATGAAGTTTAAGATTGTTTAAATTCATGTGTTTTGATTGGTTAATTTCAGATTAGATGTTTTGGTTTAATTAAATTTTGATAATTCAATATCCTTGATCATTGATGAAGCTTAAGTTTGTTTAATTTCATGTTCTTCTGATTGATTAATTTTAGATTAGAAGTTTTTGGTTTAATTAAATCTTGATAATTCAATATCCTTAATATCTAATTCTTTCCTTTGATTATGGTTATATGACTTGACTTTATGTTTATTTGGTTTGATTATGGTTCATTCATTTGTAGTTTGATCAGATTAGATTAATTGAGATTTTATTTTGATTTTAATTGAGTTTGATTCCTTGTAATTAAGATTTTATTTTTAATCACATTCATTTGTCATGTTCATCAAAGTTTGGTTTGTATTTTGATTTCATACATTGGATAGTTGATTAATTTACCTTATTTAAGTAGGTTGAATGAGATTTGATTTGATTACATATTAAATTGTTGAGAGACTTTCTTAATTTAATTTAATTTGATTTAATTTGATTTGATTTATTGGTCTATGGGTTTGCTTAGGTTCAGTGCGATTATGTGATTAGTTTAATTAAGAAATGTATTTATGTTATTATAAAGGTTTGTTTAATTTTCAATTTGGTTTCATATTTGTTTAGACTAATGATGTAATTAATGACTTAATAATTTAGGTTTAATTTCCATTTTGATTAGTATTTAATTACATTTATGTTTGATTAAGCTTAGGTTTAATGTGATTACTTTAATTAACTTAATTATTTTATTTAAGAGGTGTGATTAATTATTAAATTAAATAAAGATTTGTTTAATTTTTAATTTGATTTCCTATTTATTTAGGTTAATGATGTAATTAATGAGTTAATGATTTAAGTTTAAATTAGGATTTGATTAGCATTTAATTGTATTTTATGTTTGATTAAGCTTAAGTTTAATAAGATTAATTTAATTGACTTAATTAACTTATTTAAGTGGTATAATTAATTATTAAATTAAATAAAAATTTGTTTAATTTTTAATTTGATTTCCTATTTATTTGGGTTAATGATGTAATTAATGAGTTAATGATTTAAGTTTAAATTAAGATTTGATTAGCATTTAATTGCATTTTGTGTTTGATTAACCTTAAGTTTAATATGATTAATTTAATTGACTTAATTAATTTATTTAATAGGTATGATTAAATTAATTAGTAAATTAATTAAGTGGTTGATTTGAATTGATTTTAATGTGATTTATAAAATTAATTTGGTTTATTAAGATGACGGATTAATTTATTAAGTTTGCATTAATTAGATGTTTGATTAATTAAGTTTGATTAAGGGTAATTAAAATTTTAAATTATCAGATTAGTTAAGGGTTTGTTTAGTTTGGCTCCAAATTGATTATCATCTTGCTTGGGTGGTTGTGATAGATGATGGATTGATTGAGGACTTTAGATTTTTGCTCTAAAGTCCTCTTTTGCTGTCATATGATCAGATCTATTCAATGCAAATGTTGAGGAGTTAAGTGCATGTGATGGGGGGAATTAAATGAGGTTCGATGGAATCCTACATGGGGGAGGATCCATGAGGGATTTAAAAGGGTTAGGTTGGTTTTGTCCTGGTCCCAAAAGGGTTTGGGTCGGGTTTGATCAACCCCCAATGGGTCTTGGCTTGTTTAAGGGATTTTGCCCAATTTGGGTCATATGGGTCATTTTGGATCAAATTGACCCATTTGACCAAAATTAGCCAAATTAGCTTGGGTTATTGGTTGATTCATGTTCAATTGGCTGATTGAATATGAATGTGGTCTTTGTTTTGAATTAATTTAGATTTAATTTGAATTTAATTTGAATTTAGGCCAAATTGAACCTTTAGGCCAATTTGGGCTAGATTGGGTCAATTTCACCAATTGGGCTTGGGTTGATCAAATTGGAATTAATTATGGATTTGGTCAAGTTCAATAATCAATTTGGAATGAACTTGAACCATTGGTTACAATCAATTTGGGATAGATCATGATTTGACCCGATTTGGTCCTTTAGGCCAATTTGGGTCAATTTTGATCAAATGGCCAATTGGACTTGGTTTGGCCCAATTGATTACAATTGATCATCCTAGGGTGATCAATAATTATGGTGGAATGTTTTGGTGAGCTTGATTCAATCCAATTTGGGTTGGATTAGAAGTTGGCTCAAATGGGTCCTTTAGGTCACTTTGGGTCAAGTGGACCTAAGTGGGTCAATTGGTTTAGGTTTTGGTTTGATTCAAGTTTAGTTGAACTTATATATAAGCCCTAGATTGAAATATAAATTCAACGACAATCAATTAAGAGTCCAATGAGTTTTGGCTCAATTGAAAGTTTTAAGTCAAAAGGGCTAAGTTAGGCTTGACTTGGGTTGACTTGAATTTGGTTTGATGATTGTAGGTTTTATTTATTTTTGATAAATGATCGAATGAATGATTGATTTGAGAGAAAATCCATTGGTTTTTGACTTGATTTGTATATAATTTGGCTAAGTCCAAAGAATCAGCTTAAAGGGTTTAGATTGAGTTTGGATTTGATTTTCAATATAGTTTTAGTCATTTTATTCATATTTGTGAATATAAATGAAGGAATAATTGATTTATAAAGAGATCAATTGAGTTTGCTTTGATATAAGGGAGTTTTGGCTAAGCTTATGAATGTGGTTCATATGGCTTAGTAAGGGTCTTAGGATTTGAATTTAATTTTGGGTTTCAATCATTTGGAGTCAAATTTAAAATTATATTTGGAATTTGAATTTGAATTTGAGATTTGGTTTGAGAATTGAATCTATGTTTGATTTGAGAAAGTGTATCTAGATTGGGTTTAGGCTACAGGATAGGTAACTTCCTTAAGACCTGAGGCAAAGCCTAATCTTATGATTAACACTTTTAAGTCTCTAAGCTTAGATTAAGTGTTCACCTAATCACTAGATATGTCTTATGACTAAAGAAATCTTAGTATCTAGAAGATTCCTAAGTCTAAGAGGGTGGGGTTGAGAGCTCACTCCAAAAGTGAGGTCAACAAAAGGACCCCCAATAGGTGTGGTGTAACTGACAAGACATACCGCACATATTGGCGTTGACTGAAATGATCAACAACATCCAGAAGATTGCAACAAACAACGGAAGTGATATATACCTATACCCAAAAGGTAGACAGAATCACGATCTTAGTGCGATGCAGCTCTCTTTATGCTAAGGGCATAATAGAGCAAGAAAGAATCCTTTGGGGGTTGAGTATATGAACCTTCCACTTGGGAAGCAGGTTCAAGTTATCCACTAAGGGATAAGAATTTGAGTTTGATGGTGAATATGATTAATTTGGGTGTGTATCCATTAGGGATTGTGTACATGAACCTTCCACTTGGGAAATAGGTTCAAGATATCCGCTGGGGATAAAAATTTGATTGGATTTCTTCGATTTGTTTGATTAGACTCGACTAGGGAGGTTGGTTTAATTTATTATGGCTCCAGGGAGAAGGGTTCTATATTGGGGGCATATCCACTAGGGATGTACACTCAATTTAATTTGTTTGATTTAGATCTAAGCTCCACTAGTGATGCTAATTTGATTTGTGCCTCTCCTAGGAGAAATTTGGTTTGTTTGATATGTTTAATTTGACTCCACTGGGGAGATTAGTTTATAATTTATTTTATTATAGACCCTGTCGGTGTGCAATGGACTACACTAAGAAGGAGTCATGAGGGCTTTGGCATGTCTTAGATTTATAAGTCCAAAGGGGTAGTTTACCTGCCATAAGATAGGACTATCCGACCTAAGGGGATGCCTTTCGGTGTGTAACAACTGTACTAGGAAGAAGTCATAGCAGACTTACATCTTCCAAAATAGGTATCAACGGTTTGAGATCTCTATCGATGGTGAAACAAATCGAACCCTACCTAAGGCGACTATTGAGTGAGTGTCGATGGGGGTCTTACCTCAACTCAAGAGTAGTCCTAATAATTAATTTTATTTATATTTATTTGATTTGAATTGATTTAATTTAATTTGGTGTGTTATGTTATGGACCTTGCTGGCGTGCGATGGACCCACTGAGAAGGGGCTATGTCGGCCTTGACCTATCTCAGATTTACAAATCCAAAGGGGTAGTCTACCTGTAGGTATAGACTAAGGGTTGCCTTTTGTATGCAGCCATGGACCTTTAGAGAATGCTTATAAAAAAATGAAGAAATTATCCAAGAGGATCTACCCATTGATGGCTTCTAGGAAGAGAAAGCATACATTTTATCTGATCTCATTGGGGTGATCGCATCATCAATCCCGACATAGGGCGACTATTTGAGTGAATGCCACTATGGACTCATATCGACTCAAGAATAGTTAAAATTAATTTAATTTTAGATGGACCCTGTCGATGTGCAATGGATCTACTAAAAGGAGCTAATATCAGCCTAGACCTATCTTAGATTTACAAATCCAAAGAGATAGTCTACCGGCCATGAGGTAGAGCTAACCAACTTAATGGGTGTCTTTCGGTTTGCAATGGTCAAGTTAGGAAGAAAGCTTAGGGACTCACATCATCCTAAACAGGGAACCACTGGGGTGATCGGTCACTTACGTAACAAATCAGGCCCGACCTAGGGCTGCCCGTCAGTTTGCAATGATCGTGCTAGAAAGAATACATAATAGACTTATATCTTTCAAAGCAAAGATGACCGCCGGGGTAACTTGTTGGTGGCACAACAAGTTGGACCCAACCTAAGGGAGACTACTGAGAGAGTGCCGACTTGGAGACTTATCTCAACTCAAAGTAGTCAGGCAATTCCTATAGAGAGTTTTGCTGACAGTGCCCTAAAGATAGGATGTCTGCTTGGGAAAGGGGCCGCTCGGGGCTTGAATTCCTAATCTACAAGCGAATTAATTTTTTTATTTGTTTAGTTTATTTTAATGTGAACCTTGTTGGTTTGCAGGGATTAAACTAAGAAGGAGCTTATATCAGCCTATACCTATCTTAGATTTACTGAACTAAGAGAGAATCTGCGCATCCACTGAACAAATTCTCTAACCACAGAGGTGGCTACTAGGAAAGGGAGACTGTCCAATCCAAAAGTAACCCAAGTGGTGTCTAAATGGGGTTACAAAGGACGAGATCCAAATAAAATTCCCGCAGGGGATGGGGCCACTAAATGCTTAATCCAACACCCAAGAGAAGATGGCATGGCTAATCATATATCAAATAGGTATTTAGTGGCCAACTCAAGGAGAAAGCTCGGAGACTCACATCTGCCAAGAGTGGTGTATGGTGTGGGTCACGCGATAACCAACCAATCAAAGGTGCGTGGACTTTGGCATCTCTAAAGCGAGAAGCGATCAGGGATAGTCGTCTTTGTCACACCATCCGACCTAGGGCAACTACAGAGTGAATGCCACTAGAGGACTTACATCGATTCAAATGTAGACAAGAGGAAAGAAGCCTCTGGGGGACTTACCCTAAACCTCAAATATACTCAACCTAGTGTATGATGGCTAGTTCAAGAAGAAAGCACGGGGACTCACATCTCTTTAAGCAAAGTTAACATGAGGTAGCTCACTAGATGGGCAATGAAATTTACCATACTAACAAGGTGCTCGTTGGTTTGCAATGGTCAAGTTAAGAAGAAAGTGCAGGGACTCACATCCTTTAACAAGTGACCACTGGGGTGACATACTAGTGAGGTAGCATGTAGACCCGACCTAGAGCGGCTAATGAGTAAGTGCAACAAGGGGCTTGCTCACACATTAAAGTAACCTGAGATAAAAAATATATGTTTATTTGTGCTGTGAAAGAGGGAATAGGATGCTGCTTAGGTTCTCTTACACCTACCCTAGACACATCGAAGAATGGATGAAATGGTGTCGTAAGGGCAATTGGGACTCCACCAAGGAAAGATGTCGCTTGGGTTCTCTTACACCTAACTTAGTTGTACTAATCGAGATAGGATGACTCTTGGGTTCTCTTACACCTATCCTAATAGCACTGGAGGATCATTTTGTAGTTTGTGTTTGTGTTGTGAAGGGATAAGATGCCTCTTGGGTTCTCTTATACCTACCATAAATATGTCATGGCGGATTCACAAGCAAAAGATATTTCAAACACAAAAGAAATGAAATTTGAGATGAAAAGAAGTTTTTTTGATAATTATTTTCAGATATGATTTATGGATAGTATTTCTTTATGTAGAGCCCATTGATTGGAAGCATCGAGCGCTCTCTCTTACAATTTATGAGTTGATAAGACCCTCCTTAGTAGGCCTTCTCTATGGCATAAAGGCCTTACCAAGTGGGTTCAAACTTGCCTCCTATCTTTCGATGGGCAATAATTGGTCTCCTTAGAACTAAAATAAGCTCTCCTACTTGAAAAGTTCTAGGATGGACCAACTTATTATGAGCTTGAATCATCTTGGCTTTATATAACTCGAGATTCTAGCATTCCGTCTCTCTTGAAGAACTTTTGTATTCAAGGAAACCCCCAATATTTTCTTGGTAGTAGATGGTGAGAATATGTTCATCATGTCATCTTCAATATTTGAATGAGAGTTATTTTTTAATGTTCTTGAATGTAGTACCATTATCGAATATAATTCATCAAGGCACCCTGAACCTATATACGATATGGTTCCTGGAAAAGTGGAGCACATGTTGAGCTGTGACCTCACTAAGTGGGATTGCATCCACCCACTTGGAAAAGTAGTCAATAGCAGCTAGAATGAATCGATGACCTTTGGAAGAAGGAGGACTGATCACCCCACAATGTCAATGGGTACCTAACACTCAAATGGTAGGATGTAGAATGTTGGGTGGTTGATGTAGGACCACAACATTGGTGGCATCTCCTAGCTACATCCATGCAGTATGTGATCATCGAAAGCCAGTAGTATCTAGTCTCTTGATCTTGGCTTTCATCTTTCGACCGGATTGGTGTGCTCTGCATAAACCTGAGTGTACCTCAATCATGATCCTAAGGGCTTCGTGTTTGTCCAAACAACGTAACCACATATGATCGAAGGACTATCGGTACAAAGTGCCGCCTACAAGAGTATAGGAAAGGGCTCTTTGCCTCACCTGGTGTGCCAGTGATTTCTCTTGAGGTAGTTTTCCTTCATTTAAATAATGAATGGTTGCCTCCAATCTAACTATTGGTCCTTTTTGGCAATGGCAACCTCCCCTTCAAGAAAGAATCTCTCGATGAGTTCAGCATCAATAAGGGATAAAACTTGTCTATTTTGGACACTTATTGGAATGGACTCATCTTCTGGACATTCCAACTCTTTGGAAAGCTTGGCTAATGCATCTGCTACTGCATTCTCTCCTCGAGGAATCTTGTAGATGGTAACCTCTGGGGTTTGGGTGAATAATTCCATGGTATACTTGTGGTAATGATGGAGTTTAGGTTTTAGAACTTTATAGGACCTAGCGATTTGGTTGATGGCTAATTGAGAATCCCCAAAGATGTTGATACTCTGGAAATATAGTATAATAATCAACTCTAGACCAGCAATTAGAGCCTCATATTCAGCTTCGTTGTTGGTGCATGGATTGGACAGATGATATGAGAATCTCATCACATCACGGTCCAGAGTTGGGAGAACTATTCCTACCCCTACCTTCATTGGGATAGTAAATTATGGTTCTTCTCCTCTTTGAGAGGAAGCTGCACCATCAAAGTACATCTCCCAATAGTGAGCACTGGTACCCCCTAAGTTCATGATTTGTTCATCAGGGAGATCATCATTAAACGGAGAGTCGGCAAGGAGTGGATGTGCTGCTAAGAAATCCACAAGTGCTTGTCCTTTTACGGCATGGAGGTGTGAATGTTATGTCAAACTGAGACAAAATCATGGACCAACATGCCAACCATCCAGATAAGGTTGGCTGTGTCATGAGGTATTGTAATGGATTGACCCTAGAGATCAAGTTCACCTTATGAAAAATCATGTAGTGACGTAGCTTTTGGGATGCAAAGATTAAAGCTAAGTAGTGCTTTTCAATAGGTGGATAGTTTGCCTCAGTAGGGATTAGATGATGACAGAGATAATAGAGCATTCTCCTTCCCTTTGTCATTGGTTTAAGCTAACAAAGTGTCAAAGGAGTCGTCTAATGCAGCAGTATATAATATGAGCGGCTTGCCCAGGATAGGGGCTGCTAGAATTAGTGACATCATCAAATATTGCTTGATGTCTTCGAAAGCATGTTGGCACTTGTCATCCCATTTGAACTTGGCATCCTTTTTTACAAGTGTTGAGAATGGTTGGCATCTTCCTGGTAAGTTGGAAATGAAGCATCTTAGATATGCCAACCGCCCTTGGAATGACCTGAGTTATGTTAGGCTTTTAGGGGTGGCATTTCTAATATCGCTTTGATCTTTTCGGATCAATTTTAATTCCTCGGTTTCGGACAACAACCCAAGGAATTTTTTTGAAGCTACTCTGAATGCACACTTCAAGGAGTTCATTTTGAGGCTGTATTGTCTTAACTGTTCGAAAATAACTCTCAAGTCAAAGAGATGGTCTTCCTTTTCTTTACTTTTGACAATGAGATCATCAACGTAGAATTCAACTCGATGATGAATGAGTTCATCAAAGATTCGAGTTATGGCCTGCTGGCATGTGGCATTGACATTTTCAAGGCTGAAAAGCATGACCTTATAATAATAGATTCTGATCGGGGTTCGAAAGGCAGTGTTTCTTTCATCCTCTAGGGCCATCTAAATTTGGTTGTAGCCAGATGACCCATCCATAAAGGAGAATACTGTATGAGATGAGATGATGTCAACCATTAATTCTGGTATATGAAGTAGATCCTCAAAACATGCCTTATTGAGATACCTAAAATCAATGCACATGTGAATTTGGCCATTCTTTTCTTAACTAGGATGACACTGGCCAACCAGGTAGGATATTTTTTCTTCCCTAATAAAGCGAGCATCGATCAGTTTCTTGATTTCAGAAGTGACCTACTGTTCAATGTCTAATGGCATGTGTCTAGGAGCTTGCTTGATAAGGTTAGCATTAGGTTATATTGCTAGTTTATGAACTGCTATGTCAGGAGATAGACCGGGCATCTCTTCATAACTCCATGCAAAGTAATCTTTATACTCAGTCAATAGCTTCACTAAATCATTGGTTTCTTTTTTATTCAATAGAAAACTGATGTATGTTGGGCGTGGATCTTTTTCAGTTCCTAGGTTGATTTCTTTGAGCTCGTCGATTGTTGATCTGATCTCCTCTTCGAACTCTGGCGGTGTATCCTTGACTTCTAAGTCATTTGGATCATTTGAAGTTTCTAAACACACCTCCTCATATGAATTAGCATGATTTTAAAAGAACCTATTAGATTACAAATGGTTCGATGACTAGCGATGTCGTCATCATCAACTAGACCATATCTTGAATCTAGTCGATCTTGATTGTGAATGTCTGCATTTGTTGTCCCATAACCTTTCAAAGTAATCTGACCTGTATTTAGACTAAGCATGTGGAATCAATCATTTTTTTTACTAAATTAAGAACACAAGAAGAGTACCAATCAAAAGATAATTCTATTAAATCGTTGTATGAATCATCCTCAAGTTCTACATCAGCTTCTTAGCTTGAGGATCATGCTCCAAGAAACAACTTCTGCACTTTTACATTTGTGGAAGACTTAGGGGATTCCTTAACTACCAAACCCTCAACTTTTTATGAAGAAAGTGAGATTAGAGCTAAAGTTTCTAACTGATGCTTCATTGTTTCACATATAGACTTGGATATACTTATGCTTTGCTTAAGAGCCCGGTCTTCATCATTGTCTGGCTCAACTATTGCTTGCATGGAGATCTGTTGTCTGGAAGTGCTAGCTAGTGTACTAATTATATATGACTCATCCTCTGAACTAGATTTTAAGTCTATATAGATAGTAGGTGTAGTCCTGCTAGCAGGGACATAACTCCTATTGGATTGCCAATAAGGAGGTCTTTCGTCCCTAGGCATGTCTCTGGATTTGCCTCTTCTTCTGCTTGGTGGAGGTCAATTCATCCTACCCATATGTTCGAATGAAGTAACAAACTGTGGGTGGAATCTAATGTCAGGCTCTACTTTCTTCTCCAAGTCTATTTCTCTCCTTTTGTTTCTTTTATTTTTTTCTTTTTCCTTTTTTTATCTTTTCCATATTTTTGAACTTTTTTCTTGTTGATTGAATCCATATTCTCCATCTTCTGACTTTGCTCATCTCTTTGATTGTTGATAAGGTGTTGGGTTTGAGTTATGTCTTCTTCTCCATTCTCACTCTTGGTTATCTTGATCCCACAGAGAGTAGTGTGTCGACCATATGGACTTCCGCTGAGTCCTCCAAGAGATCATCCTTATTTGGATCAAAATTGACCCTAGCATCCTCTTCATCAGTGTCGCTCAGAAGAGTTCCCTCTTCCGTGAAGTCTTGACGAGATCTCTCATCAAGAAGAGCTCGCAGACAAACACTCATTCTAGGTGGAGAGGCTGTGCTCATTGATGGAGATGCACTTAACACTGCCTATCACTAGAGTGCTAGCTCTGGGAGGGTCATGACTACTGGAAGAGACATGCTCATGGCTACTCATGGGTGGAGTGGTATCCCTGGGGAGATCTACTACCATGGGGGAGCTGTCCCCTTCCCTCTACGGCTACTCACTCTAATGGTGGTTATTGTGGTGAGACCACTTTGCCGTCGCCACTCCTCTTCTTCACCAAGATTGAGTGGGGAACTTCGCACACCTCGATCGGTGGAGTAGATGAGGTGGGACCCTTTGGCCATAACCGGATCACCAATTAGGATTTCTTCTCACCGGATGTTATCTTCTGTGCCTTTGTAGGCACGGTGGATGGCGGGACTTGAACAGGTGGTGGTGGGCAAGGAGTGGATCAGTGTGGTGGAGGCAACACTGGCTTTCTCTGGTCAGGAGCTTCTCTCCTATGGTGGGTAATACCCATTAGTAGAATGCTATCAGTATGATCAGCTCGAGTAACTGTCGATCGGGAAAGTCCATAAGGGTTGAGGCGTGACTATCAGCGTTACACATCTCTCTCTCCTAGTGCTCGACTAATCGCCTCTCGTCCCTCTCTGTCATAATGCTGGATGAGGATGTAAATCAAATTGAGCCCTACACTCTGATCGTTTGTAAGCTTCACCAACTTGGCACAGAACTGATCTAAGGCCAGCATACGATCTTCTCTTGTCACTGATAGGTGCCTCCAAATGAACTACGGGTGGAGGTGAAATTGAGATCCTCCTAATGTCTTCCTCTTCATCGAAACTAGAGAGAGAATGAAACTTATTCTCTGTGATAAGAGGAGACACTATCCTAGGTAACTCCTTTGTTGCAAACTGGGAAGCTGCATCTAGTGCCTTGGCTATGCGGTCATGATGTTGCTTGATCTTGTGGCACTGATTACAGTGTTGAGTCCTACTAGAGGCTTGGACCAACCTCATGGGTGGAGACTATCCCTGAAGATAGGATAGCCTTCCTCTTGGAAGGAGCCAATGAGTGGGTGCTTTACTTGAAGGGGAACCATTGAGTGCACTGGCACTGGAACTGTAACTATTGCAGGAACTACCACAGCCTTCCTCTTCAGTGAGGGAAACTCTGAGTCAAATGGCATCTCAACTTGGATGACCGGCGTCTGCCCAGTCACCATACTTCTATTTACAGTTGTGATGGTGGTCCCCTCACAAGTGATCCTAGCCCCCTCAAAACCTCAGCCAAAATGAATGAGGTGGGCAAAATCAATCTGCGGGAGGCTAGGCCGATCCAAGGCCAAATCCATCCTAAAAGGAAAAATAAATATGTAACGAGCGCCATGTGTGAAATCTTTGGTTGATCTATGTCTACATTTGTGGAAATATAACTTATATCAGATTTTTGCCTTGATATTTGTTCCATGCAAGTAATAGAAGTTTGGAGTTTTGAACCTATACTCAATGATTCAAATGTGTTGAGTGGGGTTCCTTGGAGAGATTTGGATATTAAGGAGAGTCTTTGCCATTTGATTTTGATTTCTAACCTATACTCAACCAATTTAGGTAAGTTGGATGGAGTTCTAAAATTTGAGGAGAGATTTTCTTAGAGATATTTGTGATTTGTGCATCTTGTTTGAAAATATTGATAGTTTGAAAGACCTCTACTTAGCAAATTTGGGTATGCTAAGAAGAGATTATGATTGTGTGTTTGAAATATTTTTTTTTCTTGTGAAGATTTGATTATCTAATATTTTGATTTAAAAAATAAGGCTTTTTATTTAAAAAATTTTGTATGTTAAGTAGATGCCACATATGTTTGATTTGTGTTTAATGATGAGACTTTAATTTAATAAATTTGGTATGTTAAGTGAAAGTCAAGTGTGATTGTGAGATAGATTTGCTTTTCTTTGAAGATGGGAGTCCCACTTAACAGATTTAGTATGTTAAGTGAAAGCCCCAAATTTGTTTGAGAAATATTTGTTTTTCTTTGAGAATAAGACTCTCACTTAACAAATTTGGTATGTTAGGTGAAAGCTCAAGTGTGGTTTGACATAAAAAATTGGATCCTTATTTAACAAATTTGAAAATAAGCCTCTTCATTCAATATATCCAAAGCTATGAAATAATACAGTCAGGGAAGTACAATCAAGAATAGGATAGTTTGAGATGCTCGCTAGGTTTCCTAGCATCATCGACATCTCCTACTTATCTTTCTTTTGGCTTCGATAATAACTCCCTGTGGTGTTTATTTTTGAGATGTGGGATGCCACACAGATCTGAGGGGGTACTTATTGGAGTGATCTGGGATGATATTAAGGAATGATGTACTATCTCGAAAGGTAGAAATCATCACCCTATAATGGACCTAATCACCTAATAAGGACTCCTAAGGCATGATGGGTCTTCGAATATACTAGAGATATTTCCCCTACTTTACATGAAAAAGTATAGTAGGGTTTATTTTAAGGGTTTATTAAGTTCCCTATGGAGGCAAGCCCCCATAGTTAATTACATCCTAAGGAATGAGAATTTCTTAAGAATAAGCTCGATTAAAGTAGAAAATTATGGTCTCCAAATATTTCAAGGTTAAGACTATCAAAGGATTAGCTATTTTAGAAAATCAAATGGGATAGATCAAGGAGAAGACTTATTTTTGGAATCTGAAGGGAGAAAGTAGAAAATGCTCATGATACTAGGAAGCCTAGTGAGCATTCCAACCTACCTTATAATTGGGCTTTATATTTTGAAATTGAAGAGAGTTAATTATGTGAGTTGACATTTTATTAGATTGCTGGAGCTTATAATTCCACAATATAAGATTGTTGAAATGCCTAAGAGGTGAGAATTTATACTTGTAGCCTGAAGGAAACAGCTACCTCAGATTCCTAAATTAAGGAGCCTTAGTACAAAATGAAGGCATGACCCTAAATCTAAGGCAAAATGGGTATATGATTTACCTCCACGAGAGAGAATAAATCACCCAACTGTTGGACTTATTATCGCATGGAGTGGCAGCCAGCTAACTCCTCTTACACTTTAAATCCATGTAGGCAAGTCTTATGCTTTGCAAGATGGCTAGGCTATTGTTTATTTAGAAAGG
This sequence comes from Cymbidium sinense, assembly GCA_021442155.1. Classification (NCBI taxonomy): domain Eukaryota; kingdom Viridiplantae; phylum Streptophyta; class Magnoliopsida; order Asparagales; family Orchidaceae; genus Cymbidium; species Cymbidium sinense. Next base: position 189,172,857 of record CM038218.1, on the reverse strand, counting down.
AGACTAAGTCCTTAAACTCACACTTTAAGAGACTAGAGCATGAGTGGTATTAATTCATGACTTAATCTAATGCAGATTTTATCAAATTTATTTGATTCTTTTGGAGTTTTTATTTTGACAAAGGCTATGGGATTTTGTATGCCTAAATGCATGAGAATTTGATTATGGGACAAATCAAGAGAGAAAGGGGTATTCTTCCACCAAAGGCTCTCACAGGTTAAGCCTTCATTCTCTTGCAAAGATGGAAGTCCCCTCTTAACAAGAGTGAAATAATATGGCATGCATGATATTATACATTCATCCATCTAGCTATGGGGTTATTAAAAATTTTATTATCTTGATTTAATTCCTAGGCTTTTATGTGAGGTTATAAGTTATTTTAAAATTTTAGTTATGAGTTGTTAGTGGGATAGAAAATTTAATTTTATCTTAAGAGCCTACCACATACAGGCCACACATTCAAGCATCAATCATAAAGAAACTATGAAAAGCATATTGTTCTAATGTGCAATCTAAACACAACATCAAATAATTTTATAGACTATCATAAAAGAAAGAAAAAGGCTATCGGGTTCCTTGTACACCACGAAGAGAAAAAAAAGATGGGTTCGAGCTCTGCCCTTATACAACTCATTCAAAAAAATAATGCATGCTATGGGGTCTTCTTTTCTTCATTTCTTCATTCTCTTTCTTTTGATTTGATTTGCTCCAAAGGCATCCTGAGCACCCAAGGAATAAGCCTTCTTGCTCATTAATCTAATCCCCATAACACTAATCCTAATTTCTAATGCAAAATTACATCAAAAATAGGAAAAGTAAATCTTGCTACACTTGCAAAACAAATGTTAGCTAAACACACCATACAACCCAAGTAGTTATATGAATAATTTGGACTTAGCACCCCACACATGGGTAACCAAGCCCACCTATCCTAACATGGGTACGCTTAGGGGCTAAGCAACCTACATAGCAAAAGTATTTACATTTCTATTACAGTGGCCCCTTAAGCACAACTCTCTGCAAAAAATATGATTAGGCTAATAATGACCAAGCATCCAGTCTACAAAACTTACACCCTAACATCCAGTATAAAACATTACATTACAAAATAAAACATAACATCATACATACAATGCCCTAACTTAGCACTAGTGGTGACTTAGTATTCTAATGTGTGTGCTTAAGGCTTGTATGGCAAGACTTTACTAGGCTTTGTTAGTTTAAGTTTCAATTTGGAGTTTGAATTTATTTAAATTTTACCTTTGAGTGATTTCAATTTTAATGATTTAATGATTTATTTTTCATTTTTATTTCACTTTTGTTTAGTTAAAATGATGTTTAGGTTTCCAAGGATGAAGAGTAGAATAGATAACTCACTATTACATTCTAATTCTAAAGAATCTAACTAAGGTCCAAGTATCTTAATTAGCCCATTTGAATTTGTGTAATTTATTTGATTTGATTTAGAGCTTAGACTTTGAGTTTATTTAAGTATTTGATTTGATTGATTTTGATTTTGATATTTTGGTTTAATTATATCTTGATAATTCAATATCCTTGATATCTAATGAAGTTTAAGTTTGTTTAAATTCATATTTTTTTGATTGGTTAATTTCAGATTATATGTTTTGGTTTAATTAAATCTTGATAATTCAATATCCTTGATCTACAATGAAGTTTAAGTTTATTTAAATTCATTGTTCTTTTGTATTGATGGTTTAATTTAAATCTTGATAATTCAATTAAATCTTCATAATTCAATATCCTTAATATCTAATTCTTTCCTTTGATTATGGTTATATGACTTTTTATGTTTATTTGATTTGATTATGGTTCATTTATTTGTAGTTTGATCAGATTAGATTAATTGAGATTTTATTTTGATTTTAATTAAATTTGATTTCTTGTAATTAAGATTTTATTTTTAATCACATCCATTTGTCATGTTCATCAAAGTTTGGTTTGTATTTTGATTTCATACATTGGATAGTTGATTAGTTTATCTTATTTAAGTAGGTTGAATGAGATTTGATTTGATTACATATTAAATTGATGAGCATCTTTCTTAATTTAATTTAATTTGATTTAATTTGATTTGATTAGCTTTATTGGTCTATGGGTTTGCTTAAGTTCAATGTGATTATTTGATTAGTTTAATTAAGAAATGTATTTATGTTAATTATATAGGTTTGTTTAATTTTCAATTTGGGTTCATATTTATTTAGACTAATGATGTAATTAATGACTTACTAATTTAGGTTTAATTTAAGTTTTGATTAGTATTTAATTACATTTATGTTTGAATAAGCTTAGGTTTGATGTGATTACTTTAATTAACTTAATTATTTTATTTAAGAGGTGTGATTAATATTAAGTTAAATAAAGATTTGTTTAGTTTTTAATTTGATTTCATATTTATTTAGGTTAATGATGTAATTAATGAGTTAATGATTTAAGTTTAAATTAGGATTTTATTAGCATTTAATTGCATTTTATGTTTAATTAAGCTTAAGTTTAATATGATTAATTTAATTGACTTAATTAGTTTATTTAAGAGGTATAATTAATTATTAAATTAAATAAAGATTTGTTTAATTTTTAATTTGATTCCATATTTATTTGGCTTAATGATGTAATTAATGAGTTAATTATTTAAGTTTAAATTAGCATTTGATTAGCATTTAATTATATTTTGTGTTTGATTAAGCTTAAGTTTAATATGACTAATTTAATTGACTTAATTAGTTTATTTAATAAGTATGATTAAATTAATTAGTAAATTAATTAAGTGTTTGATTTGAATTAATTTTAATGTGATTTATCAAATTAATTTGGTTTATTAAGATGATGGATTAATTTATTAAGTTTGCATTAATTAGATGTTTGATTAATTAAGTTCTATTAAGGGTAATTAAAATTTTAAATTATAAGATTAGTTAAGGATTTGTTTAGTTAGAGATTAATGACTTAATTTCTCATATGTGAATGATTTGATTTAGTTAAGTGCCTTACTTAAGTTTGATTTGATTAAAGGATGATTATTATTACCATCATTATTATTAAGTGAATTAATTATTTATTTCATTTCAATTAAGTTTGATTATTTATGATTAGAGATTTATTGATTTGATTCACCTATTATTTTTGTTTGATTTCATTAACATGTTTGATTTAGTTATTAAGTTGAAATATTTAATGGTTAATTAATTATCTTATTCCAAATGGATATGATTTAATCATATGTTAATTAAATTTACTTTAATTTTATTTGGTTTAATTTGATTAGTATCAAATGATTAAAGTTTCCTAAATTTGTTGAATTTTGAGTTTGATTTAAGATTTAATCATTTCATTGAGTTTTATTAACTTAAATAGGTTTAATCATATTTAATTTAATTTTCTCTAAAGATGATATTTTTCTGATTTGAGATTTGATTAATGATTGCTTAAGTGCTATTTCATTTTTTTTAATTTTTGATTTGATATTTAAATTGTTTTTAGATTATATTTTAATTACCTCCTTAATTGATTAAACTCTACTCTTAAGTATTTGTTTGGGGTTCATTAAGATTCAGAAGATCAAATTATTTTCTTAAGAGTCCTAGATGTCAATTAAAGTGATTTAAGCCATTTTGAAGATTTTTGTAAATTTCTGAACTTTTATTTGATTTATCTTATTAAAATGGACAATTTGAACTTCACAATTTAATTTCTCTCAATTCAGAAGTCCTTTTCATTTGAAATTTTTATAGTAGGTGTGTTTTAACTTTCAATCCCTAAAAATTGCAACTTAATCTTATATATATATATATATATATATATATATATATATATATATATATATATATATATATATATATATATATATATATATATATATATATATATATATAATTAATGAAATTTGATTTTCACTAAAACTCAAATTAAGCTCAAAATACTTAGTAAAATTTGGAGATTTTAGGTTTTTTGGAATCTTCTCGAAAAAATGAATCCAACAAGCCAATGTTTGTAATTTTTGGTTAAACATTTTATTTTTTATGAATTTTTGAAGTTTTAGGTGATTTAAATTAATTTTTTTATACAAAGAAATATGTGTGGCGCTCACGTTAGCCATTGGGCGGGAAGGAAAAATCACCGGCTCGCTTTGATCGTCAGGTCTAGATAAGATCCGTTATCTAGAGGCGGGATAGCGATGGTGATATGGCGTCCGATCCGCGAATGGATCACGGTCAGATCATCAGAGGCGGTTGTGATCAAACTCCGTCCGTCACAGATATGAGCGATGTTTTCCCTTTTTTTAGGAAAAAATGAGATTTCTAAGTGAAACTTGTCTAAATGGACCCATTTTCACATCGATTTGCTCCGAAAAATATTTTATTTTCTAATTAGGATGATTTAAAAACAAAGGGCGGGATTATCTATGGAAAATTCTTAAAATCGCAAAAAAATTAACACAAAATGCAAGAAATCCTAAGGCCGACTAAAGTTTGGTGAAATTTACCTCGTCGAGGATGGTTTCCGGCGGCGGTGAAGATTGAACTCTTGGTATGTGAGTGATTTGGAATGATCTTTAACCCTTCTCCTTCGTCGTCTTCTCGTTGTAACGTAACCTCATCGAAAAGTAATTATTTATATTTTTGAGCTCAAAATGGCTTAAGAGGTGGGGATTAGTTTGGGGAGCTTTTGGGGCATTTTAAAATAGGCATTCTTAACCAATTATAATTTAGGCATCAAAAAAAATTTTATGAAAATAGGTCCTCGTGATGAGACGGCATGTTGAGTAATCGTCCTTCAAGCGACGATATTTTTTATTTTTATTTTTGGTGGCATGCACAGAGAGAGAGAGAGAGAGAGAGACTAAAGATATATATATATATATATATATATATATATATATATATATATATATATATATATTATATATAATTAATTAATTAATTAATTAAGTATATATATGCATTAATAATTAAATAATTAAATAATTAGATAAATAAATAAATTTTTAAATAAATAAATTTTTTTTTTTATGTTTTTTTATATAATTAATAATTAAATAAATAATTTTTAATAAATAAATAATTAAGTGTGTCTATATATATATATATATATATATATAATAATTTTTAATGCATATATATTTCATGTGACTAAAGATGAATTATTATTTATTTTTTTATATATTTATATTTTTTTTTTTTGTTATTATTATTTTAGACTTATTTCTTTTTTTTAATTTATAAATCTTCATAATTTTTAATAACTTTGATATTATAAATTAAGAAAATAATATATAAAAATTAAAAATTATGAAGATTTATAAATTAAAAAGAAAGAAAAAAATAAGTAAAATAAATAATAATTCATCTTTAATCAGTGAAATATATATGCATTAAAAATATAAAATATAAAAAAAAAATATTATATGCATTAAAAATAATAATATATAAAAAATATAAAAAAATATAAAAATATAAAATATAAAATATAAAATAAAATATAAATAAATAATAATAATAATAATAATAAAAATATAAAATAATATAAAATATAAAGTATAAAAAATCTAAAATAATAATAATAACAAAAAATATATAAAAATATAAATATATAAAATAAATAATAATTTATCTTTAATCTGAAATATATATAATTAAAAAATATATATATATATATATATATTAAAATTATTATTTATTTATATATATATTTATTAAAATTATATATAAATATATGTTTATTAAAATTTATTTATTTATTTAATTATCAATGCATATAAAAACATGCAAATAAAAAAAATTATTTATTTATTTATATATATATATATATATTTATTTATTTATTTATTTATTTTTAAATATATATCTTTAGTCTCTCTCTCTCTCTCTCTCTCTCTCTCTCGCCTTCTAAAAATAAAAACAAAAAAAAACAAAATCCATTGATCGGACATTGCTGACGTGGTCTCATCGGCATATTTCGTCATCTGGACAATTTATTTTCATATAAAAAAAAAATTTTGATGCCTAAATTGCTAATTACGGTTAAGAATGTGTCTATTTTAAAAATTTTGCTCTTTTGGGGGCTAAATGATAGTGGGAGCAAGAGATCTAAAACTTCATTTCCCCCTCCTTTTATAATGGCCGAAAATCCATTATTTTTTTGAATTTTTTTGGCTCCAAATTGATTGTCATCTTGCATGGGTGGTTGGGGTGGATGATGGATTGATTGAGGACTTTGGATTTTTTTCTCCAAAGTCCTCTCTTGCTACCACATGATCAGATCTATTCAATACAAATGTTGGGGAGGAGTTAAGTGCATGCGATGGGGGGAATTAAATGAGGTTGAGTGGAATCCTATGTGGGGGAGGATCCATGAGGGATTTAAATTGGTTGGGTTGGTTTTGGACTGATCTCAAAATGGTTTGGGTCGGGTTTGATCTGCCCCCAATGGGTCTTGACTTCGTTTCAAGGGATTTGGCCCAATTTGGGTCATATGGGTTATATTGATCAAATTGACCCATTTGACCAAAATTGGCCAAATTTGCTTGGGTTATGGGTTGATTCATGTTTAATTGGCTGATTGAAGATGAATGTAGTCTTTGATTTGAATTAATTTAGATTTAGGCCAAATTGACCCTTTAGACTAATTTGGGCTAAGCTAGGTCAAGTTGACCAATTGAGCTCGGTTGATCAAATTGTGTTTAATTATGGCTTTGGTTAAATTCAATAATCAATTTGGAATGAACTTGAGCCATTGGTTGCAATCAATTTGGGTTAGATCATAATTTGACCTGATTTGGTCCTTTAGGCCAATTTGGATAAATTTAAATCAAATGACCAATTGGGCTTGGTTTGGCCCAATTGATTACAATTGATCATCCTAGGGTGATCAACAATCATGGTGGAATATTTTGGTGAGCTTGGTTCAATCCAATTCGGGTTGGATTAGAAGTTGGCTCAAATGGGTCATTTAGGTCACTTTGGGTCAAGTGGACTAAGTGGGTCAATTGGTTTGGTTTTGGTTTGATTCAAGTTTATTTGAACTTATATATGAGCCCTAAATTGAAAAATAAATTCAACGACAATCAATTTTAGAGTCCAATGGGTTTTGGCTCAATTGAAAGTTTTATGTCAAAAGGGCTAAGTTAGGCTTGACTTGGGTTGACTTAAATTTGGTTTGATGATTGTAGGTTTTATTTATATTTGGATAAATGATCAAATGAATGATTGGTTTGAGAGAAAATCCATTGGTTTTGACTTGATTTGTATATAATTTGGCTAAGTCCAAAGAATCAGCTTAAAGGGTTTATATTGAGTTTGGATTTGATTTTCGATATAGTTTTGGTCATTTCATACATATTTGTGAATATAAATGAAGGAATAATTGATTTATAAAGAGATCAATTGAGTTTGATTTGATCTAAGGGGAGTTTTGGATAAACTTATGAATATGGTTCATATGGCTTAAGAAGGGTCTTAGGATTTGAATTTGATTTTGGGTTTCAATCATTTGGAGTCAAATTTAAAATTATATTTGGAATATAAATTTGAATTTGAGATTTGGTTTGAGAATTGAATCTATGTTTAATTTGAGAAAGTGTATCTAGATTAGGTTTAGGCTACAGGATAAGTAACTTCCTTAAGACCTGAGGCAAAGTCTAATATTATGATTAACACTTCTAAGTCTCTAGGCTTAGGTTAAGTGTTCACCTAATCACTAAATGTGTCTTATGACTAAGAAAATCTTAGTATCTAGAAGATTCCTAAGTCTAAGAGGGTGGGGTTGAGAGCTCACTCCAAAAGTGAGGTCAACACTCTCCCTCTTTGATCAATCCCATTTGATCTTCAAAAAAATGAGCTAATCGATTGATAGCCCTTTCCTATTGAAATCTTTGAAGACAATGATCATTTATCTTAATTAAGAGTATTCTTAAGGGATCCTGTCCCTTAGGATATAATTAATTAATGGGGCTTGCACCTGTAGGGAACTTAACGAACTCAATTTAAAATAAACCCTGCTTTACTTTTCTATATAAAGTAGATGAAGAATCTGTGGTACATATATAGACCCATTGTCCTCAAGAGTCCTTATTGAGGTGATTAGGTCCATTAAAGGGTAGTAACTTCTATCTCCTGATATAGTATACTATTCCTTGATGACGTATCTTATCACCTGAATAAGCACATCTGCGGATCTGCGTGGCATCCCAAAAAGATGAATTTTTATATTCTTGCTTTCCATCACAGATGAAGGCGACCATATAGAAAATTTTCAAACTCCACATTCCTTTGAAAGGTTATGGGACAACCAAAGCAAATATCCTCAATCAATACTAGGACTAGAATTCAGCACAGTGGGTTCACTCGATGATGACAATCATTGCCTAATCATCACCAATCATTTAGAATCTGATAGGTTCTTTTTAAATCATGCTAACTCATATGATGAGGTGTGTTTAGAAACTTTACAATCCAAATAATTTTGAAGTCAAAGATGAATCACCAGAGTTTGAAGAAGAGATCAGATTAACCATCGATGAACTCAAAGAAATCAACTTAGGAATAAAAGTAGATCCACGCCTGACATACATTAGTTTCTTGTTGAATGAAGAAGAAACTAATGAATTAGTTAGGCTATTTACTGAGTTTAAATACTGCTTTGCATGGAGTTATGAAAAATACCTGATTTATCTCCTAACGTAGCAGTCCACAAACTAGCAATAGATCCTAATGCTAACCCTATCAAGCAAGCACCTAGATGCATGCAAACATTAAGCAGTAGGTCATTTCTAAAGTCAAGAAACTGATCGATGATGTCTTTATCAGGAAAGAAAAATATTCTACCTGGTTAGCCAGTGTCATTCTAGTTAAGAAGAAGAATGGCCAGATTCACATATATGTCAATTTTAGGGATATTAATAAGGCATGTATAAAGGATAAATTTCCACTACCTATACCAGAGCTGATGGTGGATATTGCCTCATCTCATGTAGTATTCTCTTTCATGGATGGGTCATTTGGCTACAACTAAATTAAGATGGCCTTTGAGGTTGAGAAAAATACTACTTTTTGAACCCCGATCGGAATCTACTATTATAAGGTCATGCTCTTCAGCCTTAAAAATGCTGGTGCTACATACTAGTGGGCCATGACTCGGATCTTCAATGAACTTATTCATCATCAGGTTGAATGTTATGTTGATGATCTTATAGTCAAAAGTAAAGAAATGGAAGACCACCTCTTTGACTTGAGAGTAGCTTTCGAACTGATAAGATAATTTAACATTAAAATGAATCCCCTAAAGTGTGCATTCGGAGTAGCTTTAGGGAAATTCCTTGGGTTCATTGTCCGACACCTTGGAATAGAAATCGATGTAGAGAAGATCAAGACAATATTAGAAATGTTACCCCCTAAAATTGTAACTCAACTCAGATCATTCTAAGGGTGGTTGATGTATCTAAGACATTTTATTTTCAACCTATCAGGGAGATGCCAGCCATTTTTGGCACTTATCAAAAAGGATGCCAAGTTCAAGTGGGATGATAAGTGTCAACATGCTTTTGAAGATATTAAGCACTACCAAATGACGTCGCCAGTTCTAGTAGCCCCTATCCTAGGCAAGCCATTGATACTTTATACCGTTGCATTAGATGATTCCTTTGCGCTTAGTTGGCCCAAACCAATGACGAAGGGAAAGAAAATGCACTCTACTATCTCAGTCATCATCTAATCCCTACTGAGATAAACTACCCTCCTATTAAAATCATTGTCTAGCTTTAATCTTTGCATCTCAAAATCTATGGCATTATATGCTTTTTCATAAGGAGAATCTGATCTCTAGATCAATCCACTACAATATCTCATGACATGGCTGATGTTATCTAGACGGTTGGCGTGTTGGTCCATGATTTTATCATAGTTTGACATCACTTTCATACCCCTCCGTGCGATGAAAGGACAAGCACTGACAGATTTTTTAGTAGCACACCTACATCCTATTGATTCTCCGCTTAGTGATGACCTCCTCATCGAACAAATCATGAACTTAGCAGACACTAGCATTCACTACTGGGAGATGTATTTTGATATTGTGGTTTTCTTTCAAAAGGGAGAATAATCATGATCTACTCTTCCAGGAAAGGCAGGGTAGGAATAGTTCTACTAACTTCGTATCATGATGTGATGAGATTCTCATATCATCTGTCCAATCCATGCATGAACAATGAAGCTAAATATGAGGCTCTGATTGCCAGTTTGGAGTTAGCCATTATACTATGCATCCAAAGTATCAACATCTTTGGGGATTCTCAGCTAGTTATCAACCAAATCGTTAGGTCTTACAAGGTTTAAAAGTCTAAGCTCCATCACTACCACAAGTACACCATAGAGTTGTTAGCTCAAATCCTAGAGGTTACCAATTATAAGATTCCTCGAGGATAAAATCTATAGCAGATGCATTAGCCAAGCATGCTAAAGAGTTGGCATGTTCGGAAGATGAGTCAATACCAATAAGAGTCCAAAATAGACAAGTCACATCCTTCGTTGATGCTAAACTCATCGAGACACTCACTCTTGAAGGAGAGGTTGTCATTGTTAAAAAGGACAATGAGCCAGATTGGAGGCAACCATTCATGGATTATCTAAATATAGGCAAATTAACTCAAGAGAAGTCATTAGCCCATCAGGTGAAGTAGAGAGCCATCTCATTCGCTCTCGTGGATGGCACCTTGTATCAACGATCCTTCGATCATATGTGGTTATGTTATTGGACAAACATGAAGCCCGTAGGATCATGATCGAGGTACACTCAAGTTTATGTGGAGCGCATCAATCCAGTCTGAAGATGAAAGCTAAGATCAAGAGACTAGGATACTACTATCCCTCGATGATCACAGACTACATGGATGTAGCTAGAAGATGCACCAATGTAGGTGCATGGTGTGGTCTTACACGAATCACCCAACATTCTACATCCTACATTGGCCTCATGGCCATTCGAGTGTTGGGGGTACCGACATAGTGGGCCCGATTGATCCTCCTTCTTCCAAGGGTCATCAGTTCATTCTAGCTGCCACTAACTACCTTTCCAAGTGGACGGAGAAAATCCCACTCAAAGAGGCCATATCTTAGCAAGTGCTCCAGTTTTTTAGGAACCCTATTATATATAGGTTCGCGATGCCTGGACAAATTATATTTTATAACGTTACTACATTCAAGAGCACTAAAATCACCAACTTTTCCTGAAGACACAACATAGATTGGAGATATTCTACCATATACTACTCGAGGAAAAATTGCTTAGCAGAAGTATTCAATAAACTCTCATCTAGATATTAAAGAAGACACTCGATGATAATAAGCGGCAATGGCATGAGCAGTTAGTTGAAGCCTTGTGGGCTTACTACACCACATATAGGACTCCAACTCAATCTACCCCCATTGTCCTTAGTGTATGGGTCTAAAGCTGTTCTACCAAAAGAAGTCCAACTCTTATCTTAAAGATAGTTGTGGGTAGTAAAATCACAACGGAGCAGAACGCCAAGTTGCGGTTAGATGAGCTTGAAGGTTTTGAGGAGAGACGCCTCTGGGAATGTCAAAACCTCGAGTTGTATAAAGCAAAATAATTCAAGCTCATAACAAGTTGGTCCGTCCTAGAGCTTTTCAAGTAGGAGACCTTATTTTAGTTCTAAGGAGATCAATTATTGCCCGTCGAAAGATGGGAGGCAAGTTTGAACCCACTTAGGAAGGCCATTTCTCTATAGAAAAGGCCTACCAAGGAGGATCTTATCAGCTTATAAATTGTAAGGGAGAGCGTCCCATGCTTCCAATCAACAGGCTCTACCTAAAGAAGTATTATCCATAAATCTTGTTTGAAAATAATTATTAATAAAATTTCTTTTTATCTCTTCATATTGTTTAGAAATATCTTTGCTTGTGAATCCGCCACGATGTGTTTAGGGTAGGTAAGGAACTCAAATGACATCCTACCCTTTAGTAACACAACACAAACTACGCACTACAACACATAAAATAAATGCATATCTTTTATGTCGGGCTATTTTGATGTGGGATAAAGCCTCATGTGGCACTCACTCATTAGCTGCTCTAGGTCTGACTAACATGCTGCCTTTCCAGTGTGTCACCCTAGTGGTTACTTGTCTAGCGGATGTAAGACTACAAGCTTTCTTCCTAAGTTAACCATGAAAACTGATGAGTGACTTGTTAGTTTGGTAGACCTTACTGCGCAACCAATAAGCTACCCCAGGTTGACTTTGTTTAAGATGATGTAAGCCTAAACACTTTCTTCTTAAACTAGTCATCATACATTGACTAGGTCGAGTATATTTGAGGCTTAGGATAAGTCCCCTAGTGGCTCCTTTCCTCCTGACTACTTCAAGCATGGGTTTAGTCACATGGACTCCTCACTTGAGTCAGGTCAATAGCCGTCTCATCACGACAGACTATCTCGATGATCATTTTCATCTTTGAAGATGTAAGTCTACAAGCCTTCTTCTTATAATGATCATCGCAAACTAACGGGCACCTTAGATTGGTTGGTTATCGCCATGCTGACGGCAACCCATCCTGTGAATACACCACTCATGATAGATGTAATCTATAAGACTTCTCCTAGAGTTGTCCACTGTATACTTATAGGCTTTCCTTTACAGGGTCCAGGATAAAGCCCCTAGCAGCACCTCTCTTGTGGGCACTCTATTTGGATCACGCCCCCTTAACCCATTTATTACACTTCCTCGGATTGAGGCCCCTTTCAAGAACCACCCCTGTGGTTGGAGAATTTGTCTTGTGGATATGCAGATTCTCCCTTGGTCCAGTAAGTATGAGATTGGACTAGGCTGATATAAGCTCCTTCTCAATGTGGTCCCTCGCACACCAATAGGGTCCACACAAACATATAAATAAAACAAAATATATATCTTCGCTTGTGGATTAGGAACAAAACACCCAGCGGTACCTTTTTCTAAACAGACATCCTATCTTTAGGTAGTGTCAACAAAGCTCCCTATAGGAATCACCTGACTAATTTTGAGTTGAGATAAGTCCCGTCAAGACTCTCGCAATTTAGGGTTCAATTTGTTGTGCTATCAACCGATCACCCAAGTGGTTACTTCTTTAAGAAGATAAGTCTACAAGCCTTCTTCTTAACTTGACCATTGCACAACGAAAGGCACCCCTTAGGTTGGTTAGTTCTACCTCGCGACTGATAGACTATCCATTTGGATTTATAAATCTAAGATAGGACTAGGCTTATATTTGCCTCTTCTTAGTGGATCCATCGCACACTGACAAGGTCCATCTAAAATGAAATTAATTTTGACTATCTTGAGTTGATATGAGTCCACTGCAGCATTCGCTCAATAGTCACCTTAGGTTGGGTTCAATTTATTGTGCTATCAACCGATCACCCCGGTGGTTCCTTGATTAAGAACATGTAAGTCTACCAACCTTCTTCCTAACTTAACCATTGCACGCCGAAAGGCACCCCTTAGGTTGGTTAGTCGTACCTAATGGTTGGTAGATTATCCCTTTGTATTTGTAAATTTAAGACAGGCCCAGGCTGATATACCCCCTTCTTAGTGGATCCATCGCACACCGACAGGGTCCATTTTATTAAATCCATGATCCTTCCCCAAATAAATCCATATGTTAAACTCATCTTATCCTTAGCAGATCTGAGCTCATATCTCTAGCATATGTGCCCTCAGAATCAAAATCACATCCTCTCTTCAGTGAAGTCCCAAATCATAAATAAATCAAATTCTCATCTCTAGTGGATAATTTGAACCTACTTCCTTAGTGGAAGGTTCACGTACTCATCCCTGGCGGGCTATGAATCCTAATCCCCAGCAAATCTTTTCTCCCCAAATCAAATCAAATTCCTCCTCAGTGAAGTGCAAATCATATCCTCTCCCTGGTGGAGCCCCCACAAGATCAAACGAAATCAAATTCCTATCCCTAGCGGATAACTTGGACCTGCTTCCCTAGTGAAAGGTTCACATGCTTGATCCCTTAATGAATTCTTTCTTCCTCTCTTATGCCCTTGGCATAAGTTGAGTTGCATAGCACTAAGATCTCAATTCCTTCTACATCTCCGATTTAAAAGTAGATCATTTCTATTAGTGCTTGCGATCCTTCAGACGTTGTTGATCATCTCGGTCAACACCAATACGTGTGGTGCACCTCATCAGTTACACCACACCTATTGGGCATCATTTTGTTGACCTCACTTTAGAGTGAGCTCTTAACTTCCTCATCATAGATCTAGAACTCTTGTATACACTAAGAGCTCCATATTTTTAAGACACTTCTAGTGATTAAGTGAATACTTAACCTAAGCCTAGAGACTTAGAAGATTTAGCCATAGGAATATATTATGCCTTAGGGATTTAGAAAAACTTGCCCCATCCTATAGCCTTTAACCCAATCCATGCTTCCTTCCTCAAACCAAACCTCAAATTCAAATCCAAATCATAAATCAATTCCAATTTAAATGATTGAAACCCATGATCAAATTCAAACTCTAAAATCCTTCCTAAGCCCTTTGATTTTATCTTATGAACTTAGCCTTAATCAAATTCAAATCAACCCCAATTCAATTGATTTCCTCAATTATCCATCAAATTCCAAATCAAATCTAACTCCAAATGACTAGAACCCAAAATTAAATTCAAATTCCAAAATCCCTTCCTAAGCCATATGAACCACCTTCATATGCTTAGCCAAAACCCCTTTTAAACTAAATCAAACTTGGTTGATTTCTTTATAAAGCAATCATTCCTTTATTTATATTCACAAATATAAATGAAATCCAAATTCAAATGGCCCAAATCAAATCAAACTAAATCAAACCTAATCAAGGCCTTTCTTAAGCCATATGTACCTACCTCCATAAGCTTAATCAAATCTCAACCCAAATTAACCCAAATTTAATTGTTTCCTTTATAAACCAGTTATTCCTTCATTTATGTTCACAAATATAAATGAAACCCACCCTCCAATGACCAAAAATAAATCAAACTAAATCAATTCCCTACTTAAGCCCTTTTGACCTGCATCCTTAAATTTGGTCAAATTTACTTCCAAATCACTCTAAACTAAAGTGATTTTCTCATGAATCATTTATACATTCATTTATATTCACAAATATAAATGAAATATAAGTCCACATGGTCAAAGCCAAACCCAAATCAAATCAAATTTCTAATTTTAGCCTTTTTAGCCAATCTCTTGAACTTGGTTAAATGATACCCAAATTAATTCAAAACCCATAGATTTCTTCATGGATCAATCTTTCCTTCAATCACTCATCCAAATATAAACATAAACAATAATTATTAAATCAAAATCAACCCAAGCCCAAGTTAGCCTTTTTTACTTGAAATTGTCATATGAACCAAAATTCATTTGATTCAAAACCAATTGAAATTGGATTTATATTTTCATCTTAAACCCATGTATGAGCTCAACTAAACTTGAATCAAGCTAAAACCAAAACAATTGACCAATTTAGGTCCACTTGATCCAAAGTGACCTAAGAGACCCTTTTGAGCCAAGTTCTAATCCAACCCAAATTGGATTGAACCAAGCCCATCCAAATTTCATATCATGATCAACAATCATCCTAGGGTGATCAACTACCTTGAATTAGATCAAACTAAGTCAACTTAATCCTTTGACCAAGTTAACCTTTAGCCCAAATGAAACCTAAACTAGTAAAACCCACCATATACCAAATTGGTTGAAACCATTGATTCAAACCAATTCATAATCAATGATTGAACATGACCAAACCCTTAATTAAGCCTAACCAAGTCCAATTGACCATTTGACCTAAGTTGACCCAAATTGGCCTAAAAAGTTAAAATGGGTCAAATCATGATTTAACTCAAATTGATTATAATAAATGGCTCAAGTTCATTCCAAATCATTTATTGAACTTGACCAAAGCCATAATTGAGCCCAATTTGACCAATTGGTCAACTTGATAATAAATTGACCTAAAGGTCAAATTGGCCAAAATCTAAATTAATTCTAAATTAAACCAAACTAAAGCCTACAATCATTTTCAATTAACCAATTGAACATGAACCGACACCTAACCCAACCGAATTTAGTCTAATTGGTCAAATTGGTCAACTTGACCCATTTGACCCATTTGATTTCAAATGAATCAAAATCAAAGCTATGCCAAATTAATCAAAACCACTTGAACCAAAACATTCCAAATGATCATTTGAACCTAACCCAAGCCTTGGTTTGACCCAAATTGACCAATTGATCAACCCAGCCCAACTTGAATACATTTGAACCCATTTGACCAAGTGAAGCCTAAACACCCAAAATTAACCCATGGGGCTTTGGTGGCTGACCAAACCCAGCCCAAATTGATTATAATTCAACCCAAAATCTGCCCAAAAGTAAAGTGGACCCAACCCAAGGGATTAACCATTAGTTAAGCCCTCTTTCCATTGGATTCTCTCTTTAAGAAGCAAGGTCAACTCCCCATCATAATGGAAGCCCTCAAAAAACTCAAGTGAGGCTCTACCTGACCCACCTAGCTCACCTAACCCACCCTAAGTCGGTCATGGACCAATGGGAGGTGAGTTGACTCACATCCCTTGCAAATGAGCACCCCATGGATTCAAGCCAAGAAACTATTGTGCACCAGCCCTTGGGAGCCTCCCATTACCTCCTCCACCCACATCGAGCCACATGGATGTGTGTGACCTCTCTGGTGCCCTGACGATGACCTATCGGCCGAAAGAAGCAAGCCCATCCCATCCGTCCTTCCTTGCCAAATGAGGGGTATACCCCCTCAATTCAAATGTGATTTGGCACCATTCGAACATACTGAGTCCCCAAGTGAGAAACAAAATCTCACTTCCCTCCTCAAAGCATTCCAAAGCCTCCTTCAATCAGAATTTTTTTCTCCCGTGCAAAACTGAAACACGGGAGGCCAATCTGAAGTCCCCTTTGCTCAATCCTGCAAAAAACCTCAATCAACCTTGCACACACCATCACCACACCTCATCGAGCAATACCAAGTCAATTCCCAAGCTTCCAAGCCACCAGACATTCGAGTTCGATCAAAGTCGAAGCTCCTACGTGCGTGGATTGGTCATCGAAACAACTCACTTCAAATTGAGGTCCAAGCTTCTCAAGAGAGCTTCGCCTCAACTAGGAAAAGCTACCTCCGTCGATCCCACCACCGAACATTAGCACTGGTAAGATAATTCCTCAAAACTATAGTTTAGGTGAATTTTCTATGGGACTTTGTGAAGAAAAGTTTCATGTGAGATGATCTTGACCGTTAGATGTGTTCGCCTTCTTCTCCTGATGGTGTGGATCAATTTGATCCCAATCCAAGCTCTGGTGAGCTCAGATCGAATGGAGAAAGATGATCAGTATCCATCTTCACCATTCCCATAGGAGATAGTTCACGAGTCGTCCGTTCCGCATGACCAAAATGGATGGTTCTGATCTGATCACATTAGATCTGCCAATTTAATCTCGTTAATCCATACATTTAATCGTGATTGTTCGATCTTATATCATACTGCCCATGTGAAAGCGCGTTCGCCATAATCTGAGTCAACATCCCAATTTGACAACTTAATAGCCTATCCCATCGCACCATGTGGAAAGCACGCCACGTTAGTCATCATGTGGTGCTAACAGGATTAGGGCTTTAATTATGTTAATTAATCTAATTTTGAGGCTGAAACTTCTAAAATTCATAATTAATTTTGAATTGTAATTTTTTACTTAATTAATGTTTATATAAAAATTTAATTAGTCTAATTACTCTCTAATTAATTTTCCAATTAATTTCAAACTTTCTAGAGATGTTTAGGGGGATGACCTCTACCTCCCCTATTTTTTTGGAATTTATTGGATAGTTAATTAGAAAAATTGATTGATTAAGCTTTAATTACTCTCCTACCTTAATTAATGATAATTAATCAAATGAACAGTGAATTGATCCAAGTTTATTAGCCTAATGTGGAGAAACTTAGGGAAATAGATTGGGACCCCTCTTCCAATCTTTTCCTTAAGTCTTCTTCATTCTCTCTTTAAAATTAATTAATTAATTAATTAATTAACTAAATCAATCAAAATCCAAATTATATCTGAATTTTAATTAACTAATTAGAAAGATTTAGGGATTTAGACTTAGGCTTCCTTCTTTGTCTCTTTCCCTAAGTCCATTTCATATTGTTAATTAAGGATAATTATGATTTAATTAGATCATTAATAAACTTAATTAACTTGATTAAAGCTGTTTTCCCTAATTAATTCTTGGGTAGCTCTTTGGGTATTCAATAACCTAAAGAGAGAGCTAATAAAATTATGGTTAACTCATCTATGAGAAAATCATAAAAGTAATTAAGTGAGTTTCTTAAACTTAAATAATTAATAATTATGAGCTAATTGCATTAGGCCTCTTTCATTTCATAGGAATATTGCTATTTACTTTTCAATTTATTTGCATATCATATTAGCTCATAATTATTTAATTAATTACCTTAATGTGACATAGGTAAGGCTTAATTAATTGACTTAATCCATGCTTAACTTAATCAATTCATAAAATTAACCTAATTATTTTTCTTTAAACTAAATAACTCACACATATGGGGAATGAGATTTGAATTAGAAAACCTATTTTTCACATTTCCTAAATCAAATTAAACCTGAAGATCAAAAATGGATTTAAGAAACTTTAGTTTATTTTAAATAATCTTATTTAATGTGATTGTCTTTAGGAATTACTTGGATTGAATGAAATTACATACTTGTGTTGCTTTATTTCTTTCCAATCATGTTAAAATATTGTATGTCACTTATAGTCATACATTTATTTCTTTTAAAAATTAATTAAATAAAATGATTTTTTATGTCAAATTTGCATGTGTTGACTTAATTAGAAATATGTGAGGCTATTATCACTATTAAATCTCAAATATATTTTCAAAAGCTCATTAATAAATAATAATATATATTGTGACTTTAATTATATATACATAGAATGTGCATGTGAATATAAGCTTAGTGTATGAAGTGAAGTCTCTTTCTGACATTCATATGTTGATTTGCATAATTTTGAATGTTAATGGGCATATTAGTCTGGACATTTCGAGGACGTGCGGCTTTAAGTAACCCCAAGAGGTTCCTACCTCACTCCCCTGGTGCAGAATAATGGCGATTTACCTGTTTGATTTCATTCTTATGTACTTTGACATTAAAATTTAGATAGAGCTTTAATTCATTTGCACAAATAAATTAAATAAATCAAACTCTATTTTTACATGGTTTTATCTATTCTTGTAATTGTTTAGACATCCATATGTATTTAAAAATAGTGGCTATATTACTTTGGACATTCCTGGGATGCACGGCTTTAAGTAGCCCCAAGGAGGTTCTTACCTCACTCCTCCCGTGCATAATATTTTATTCAAGTGGTTGGATTGATTGGTCATATGATTTAGAGTTCTTTTCTTATGATTTTGTATAAGAATTTAAATAGAGCTTTAAATTAATATAATAAAATAATTCAACCAAATAAACATAAATTCCAAGTACATGTGCTCACATTCATCATTTAAGTGTGCTAAGGTATAAATTGCATGTATAGTTATGTTTAGGACTTAATCATATGGATGTTATATATGATGGAAAAAAATGAATAAACATGTGTTATGTGATAGTAATTAATTATAATTAATCTTAAGATGCATTCTTATTGAATGAGTTTACTTAAAGTAAATCTAAACTTAGGACTAATTAAAATATGTAATAAGCCATTCATTAAAAAAGAATTGATTAATTAATTTACTTTATGTGTGACTTAAGATAGGGATGAAGGAGAGTGATCCAATATTTTTTTCTTTATAATATTTAGTTATTAAGTGTAGGTCAAATGAAACAAAAGAAAATATTAAGTAAAATTTATAAGTCAATTAAGTCACTTAAAGTGAAACCACCCTTTATAATTAAATGTCATTCATACTTAGAGAATAATAACTCTAAAGCCTAGTTAGAACAAACAACACAAGCCTTAATACACACACAATAGATTAAGTCACCACTTCTAGCTTTATATTAGGGCGGTGCATGATTTTATGTATGTTTATTTTGTGATGTATTATTGTAGACTGGATGTTTGGGTGTATGCTTCATAGACTGTATGATAGGCCATGATTAGCCTAATTATATTTTTTGCAGGAGATTATGCTTAAGAGGAGCTTAAAATTAATATAAATGCTCTCTTTTGCAAGTTGCTTAACCCCTAAACATAATCTAAATTAGGACAGGTGGATTTGGTTACCCATGTGCAGGGTGCTAAGTCCAAATTATACATATAACTGCTTGGGTTATATGGTGTGTTTAGCTAACACATATTTTACACGTGTAGTTAGATTTACTTTTCCATTCTTTAATATAATTATGCATTAGGAATTTGGTTAAGTTATGGATGAACATTGGCCAGAAAGTTTAATCCTGAGGTGCATATGATTCTTAGAAGCCTACCAAATCAAATGAAGTAAATCAAATGAAGAAATGGAGGAAGCATGAAGACTTGAAGGCCCTCCATAACACTTATCATTTATAATTTTTTATTATTTTTTATATATCAGGTTTTGTAAGGGTAGAGCTCGTCTACCCATTTTTCTTTTTGGGTTGTATGGCGGTACCCGACCGCACCAGCCTATTATTCTTTTACATTGAGTTTATGAATTGTTTGATGATTTATTTATATTGTGTAATAAAAATGGCATGTATTTTTCTAGTTTCTTCATATATAATGATTTAATGTGTGGCCTAGATTCGATTAGGCTCTTAGGATAAATTAATCTTTCTACCCCAACTATAACTCATAACTAATTTTCTAAACAACTCATAACCTCATTTAAAGCCTAGGCTTTAAATCAAGATAATGAAAAGATTTAGCAACCCCTTAGTTAAATATTGTATGTTTAATATCATGCATATCATCTTGTCTCATTCTTTCCAAGAGAATATTTCTATCCTTGCACGATAGGGGAAGACTTAACCTTTGAGGGTCTCCCTTGTGGTGGAAAACACATATTTCTCTCTGATTTAGCCAATAACCCTATTTCATCATTTAGACATATAAAATTTTATAGCCTTTCTCAAAATGAAGAACCCAAAATCAAATAAAATTTGATAAAATATGCATTAGACTAAGTCATTATTCATACCACTCATGCTCTAGTCTCTTAGGGAGTTGGTTTAAGGACTTTAATTTCTTTCTGAATAATAACATCCTAACCATCTTACAAAATATATATAACTTGACCACATAGTTTTAAAACATAGGAGGAGTTAGCTGGCTGTCACTCTAAGCAGTTATAAGTCCAACAGTCGGGTGGTTTGCCCTCTCTTGTGGAGGTAAATAATATACATATCTTCTTCTTAAATTTAGGATGTGCTTTTCCCCTCGCTAAAGCTCCTTAGATTTAGGATTTGAGGTTGTTATTTTTTCTCAGGCTACATGCATAAATCTTTACAACTTAGGCATTTTCATAATCTTGTATTATGGAATCATAAGTCTTAGCTTTTTAATAAAATTTTAGCTCAAATATATAATTCTCTCCACTTTCAAATATATAAAGCTCAACCATAGGATAGTTTGGATGCTCAGTAGAGTTCCTAGTATCATGAGCATCCCCTACTCATCCCTATTTTGGCTTTGATAATAAGTCTCTCCTTTTTGACCTATCTCACTTGATTATCTAAACATAGCTAATTTATTGATAGTCCTATCTTTAAAATCTTTGGAGATAATAATTACCTACTTTAATTGAGAGTATTCTTAAAAAATTCACCTTCATTAAGATGTAATTAACTATGGGGCTTGCCCCGATAAGGAACTTAATTCATCCATATAAAATAGAGGAAAAATCTCTAGTATATTCGAAGATCTATCATACCTTAGGAGTCCTTATTAGGTGATTAGGTCCATCGTAGGGTAGTGATTTTTATCTTTTGAGATAGTGCACTACTCCTTGATGTCATACCCGATCACCTCAATAAGTACATCCTCAGATCTATATGGTGTCCCTCATATACACATAATAACAACACCATACACCAAATGATCATTAAAGATTTCTCTCATCTCTCAGGAATTTGTCAAAATGAAGATGAATCACTTAAGGAGTACTCTCAGCAATTCTCCTTAGAAGCTCGCCGATACCGTGGACCCTACCACTAAGAGGAGTTTTCTTGAGGACTCGGCCCCAGCCTTCTACTCATCATTAATGCGTAATATGGTTCGCTCATATGCCGACTTGGTTCATCGTGTGGAAGCACAATTTTTTGCTAACAAGACTATCAATGCACTCGAAAGTAGTTTGAGTAATATATGGGGAACAATCATGGACTGGGGGGGGCAACCCACTTGATTACTAGTCCTGAGATAAACAACTCAAGATTAGGGAGCAATTTTGATTACAACATTTAAATGATGACATTATAGCATGATTATGATTACAAAGCTCGTTTCATCTATCATCTAATTTTATATATTAGATTTATGATGAGTAAAGCAATATGAAGTGGCTTTCTACAAATATATAAGATGTCATAAAAAACACTTGGGCAAGACTAAAATTTTTCATACAATCTTTAACTAGACTTCTACTCAGTGAACAAGACTATAATTGATCCTAAGTAACTAGCTCACATACAACCCAAATTTTATCTTTGATTGGACACATGGCAATCGTGTATAATCAATCTTAGGGGGATTTAGTTCGACCCCTTCCATACAAGTTAATGTCATAAAGTAATACTTTGACAAACAATCTTGGATGGGTCAAAAATCATTGGCGAATTTAGTTCGACCCTTGCAGTTAATGTGTGATACTTTGAAAAAATAATCTGATGGGTCAAAAATCCTTGACAAATTGATTCCTCTTCCATACAGTTAATATCATCAATTTGACAAACAATCTCGACGTCAAAATCCTCTGGATTCGATTCCACCCTTCCATATAAAGTTTGTCATCAATATGACAAACAATCTCAGATGAGTCAAAAATTATTGGCGGATTCAGTTCGACCCCTTTCATACAGGTTAATGTTGTCAATTTACTCTTTGAAAAATAACCTCGGATGGGTCAAAAATCTTTTAATTTCTTTCATATAGTTCCATATAACAATATATAAACAACCTATAAAATAATCCTCTAGTAATCGAGTCTCATCAGATTGCTTGTCAATCAAGCAAATAACATTTTTTTTTAAAAAGAAAGTAAGCACCTTGCTAACAAAAGAAAAAAAATTTATTACTCTCAGCCCCTAAACTTTTGCTAGATAATTTATCATCCAACACATGAGAGCATTAGAGCATATGGGAGAAAACTGTCTCTTTATTTGACCACAAGGGGGATTTTTATAAATCCACAATATGGGCAAAAGAGAATAAATTTTGGAAAGAAATTTAGAAATATTTCAATGGATTTTAAATTTTATGCACTCAAATATATCCTTCGTTTTATAAAAGTGAAAAAATGAAGAAAATAAAAAATCAGAGAAAATATCAAAAAAATCCAAAATTTCCATCATTTGAGCTCACAGCGTCGTTTACTGCGCGTGTCGTCGTCATCGTGGTATGAATCTGCACACTGCGGCTTGTGCGCCCGCGCTGCACTGCACACAGCGTGACCCTGTACTCAGCTCTCGGTGGCCCTGTGAGCCTAGCCCCGTCTTTTCGCATCCGGGGCCTCGCCTCGTGGCTCTCGCGATGGCGTGCCACCCACGCGACATCCTGATGTTCGCATGCGCGCACTAACGATCCGCGCGTTCGTTGCTCTCTGTTTGCCCATTCATGCATGACATTTGGTCTCTTCGCGACGTGATTATAATCTTTGTAATGAAGATCTACCAAATTATATCGAAAGTTAATGAACCCGCAAATTTTATTAATATTGAAGAAGTTGTTATTTTTCATTATTTGGCATTTTTTTTGGATGATAGAAATGATATTATCCAAAAATAGAGGGGCAACTGATATGTCACTAAAAAATCTACTAGTTGAAGCACGAATCTTGATATTGAAAGAAATCTGATTCTAAGTCGAGCCTAGCCAAATGAAGCATTTAAAATATAATTGAAAAACTTTG
Organism: Cymbidium sinense; assembly: GCA_021442155.1. Taxonomy (NCBI): domain Eukaryota; kingdom Viridiplantae; phylum Streptophyta; class Magnoliopsida; order Asparagales; family Orchidaceae; genus Cymbidium; species Cymbidium sinense. The sequence goes on along the minus strand of CM038218.1, from coordinate 189,148,685 downwards.
GGATATTAGTCGAATCTCTAAATAGCTCCTAAATATATAGTGTTTATAGTCAAATCAAGTGTCTTGATGAGCCGGATCTAACAAGTCTAAGATCTCTTAATTTTGACTTCATTTGACCATTCAAATACTTAAAATACATCTGATGATCAAAGGAATCATTTTGAGCCGTCCGATAGAATGGTTTGAACTATTTCTGAAATGTTTCTAATCTAAATGATCTAATTCTTGTGAGTGACAAATTAAAGAAAGAAGAGAGCTCTCAATTCGAAGAATCTCAAAATATAATTGGGGGGCCGACCGTTTTGTCATTCCTCTTGGTCGAGCATCTCGAGCCCTCTTTCTCTCTCATGATCGAAGGCAGAACGGGCCTCCATCCTTTCATCCCGTTCGTTTTGTCCATCCGCCGCGATTGCAAGCCGAATTAGCGGAACTCCTCTTCTATTCCTTCTCCCATCTTCAGCTCGTGCGATCTCACTACTCATTTCCAGCGAACACGAAAGCTGAACGAACTCCTATGCCCAATTTTCCTGTTGATCCAGGCATAGCTGCTTTCACCTCATCCGTTCGGAACGAATCCGTCAACTGGGAATTCATGTTGTCGCACACAACAACCCATCCGTCTCTAGTTTGCACATAACCAGAGCTGAGATTCCTATTCCCGTGAATGACGAACCAGCAGTCGGCCTTTCTCTTTCCTCTGGCCATCTCATCCTGCCGTCAAAGCTCCGATAGGTAATCCCGCCAACCTTCTTTCCCTGCCTCACCGAACCTATGCAAAGTTAGAGTCCAGCTTCCTTTTACACCTCACGTTGACCTCAACACATCATTCTCATCCCCCCATTCTCTCACAAGCAGTGAGTCACGACCCACATTTCTCCCATCTCCCCAGCTCCCCATCTATACATGCATCACCTTTCTTGTTTTCACTTCTTGTACAAAGCCTAAGAGAATTAATGGGCTAAATATAGCTAATTTGGCCCATTGCTTAAATTCATTATTCAAAGGGTCGGATTCTATAAGAATTAAAGTTGTCATTTCTTATGCAAATATATATATACATATATATATATATATATATATATATATATATATATATATATATATATATATATATATATATATATATATATACTTCTTTCAAATAGTAATTTCATGATTGATTAAGAAAATAGAGAAGAGGCAAGGCGGTAAATTCTCTAAGATTTAATGAGGTCATTTATATTATTTTATATAATATTAGTTAAATATTGATTCAAGCCTTATCATCAATATTTATATCCCTCTTGAAGTAAACTAAAGAGATATTGAGTTTAGAAGCATGTGAAACTTATAATTATCAACATTCTTTTGGCATTTGAGAGAATCCAGTTTAGCTTATTTTAAAATTTATTAGAATTTTTATCACCAAGTCAGTTACAAATGTCATCACTAGTAACTTGTATTGCTAATAATAATTCTTGATTATCAAAATTATGTACATGTACACATCTTTCTTGATGTGACAGAAAAATTTGTGTTTTCTGACATGTACTTGAAGAGCATATGCACATCTTTTTAGATATGTAGCTTGGGAGACTTACGGTCGCAGTGTTGTAAAATACCACCCATGCATCTTTTTAGACGGGTGGGCATATCTAGTTTCGATAAAAATCACCCAGCTAGGAGAGATATTGTCAAAATTCTGTTGAAATTTGGAGTGACAAGGAACAACAAAAAAGTGACATTTGAAATTTATGTTGCTTGTAGGTATATAAATACATGTACACGTTTTTCTTAGCATGGCAGGAAAATCTATATTTTATGCAAGT